>OY987332.1:110252033-110853880 GCA_963920685.1 Polydrusus tereticollis | reverse complement strand
CCCTAGATTGTTAGGACGAGAAAACTACGATGAGTGGAGTTTCGCCGTCGAGAATGTTTTCATCCTAGAGGGGCTATCCAAATGCCTTGATGGTCAAGAAACTGATACAACGTTGGTAGCGAAAGCGAAAGCAAAACTTATCTTAACTGTTGATCCGACCTTGTACGTGCACGTTAAAGATGCTGGGACTTGCAAGGGTGTGTGGGACAAGATTAAAAAGTTATACGAAAATGTTAGTTTCACTAGAAAAATTGGCCTGCTGCGAACCCTAATTTCCCTGAGGTTGGACACTTCAGACTCTATGGAAAATTACATACATAAAATTATAGAAACCGCCCAGAAACTTCGAAAAACTGGATTTACAATCGGTGAAGAGTGGGTGGGGTCCCTACTTTTGGCGGGATTACCTGACAAGTATGCTCCCATGTTGATGGCCATCGAACATGCGGGAATCGCCATAACAACTGACAGCATAAAAAGTAAGTTGTTAGACATGCAACCAGATGGCGGATGTTCGAAGTCGGGTGCCTTTATAGCAAATAACGGTAACTTCAGAAACCAGTCAAGAGGGGGCGCCAGAGGTTTCAACGAGCGATACAAGAGACACGGCAACCACCAAAACACGCAGCAAAAGTCAGGATCAGCTGGAGATGACAGAAACAACAAAAGTGACAAACGTCAGATCATCTGCTATAAATGTAAACAGCCTGGGCACTATATGTCAAAATGCAACTATAAGGACGAGAAACATGCATTTAGTGCTGTCTTTTTGAGTGGTAGTTACAATCTGAACGATTTCTACTTAGATTCGGGTGCAAGTAGGCATTTAACCCCTAATAAGAACTGGATTAAGAATTATTCAAAGCCGAATGTTCAAGATATTGTGGTAGCCAATAAGCAAAAATTGTCTGTAGATTGTTCTGGTGACATTGAAATTATCACAAGCTGTGATGGGCAGGACAACTCAATAGTGATTAAAGATATCTTGTGTGTACCAAATTTATCAACAAATTTGCTTTCTGTGAGTGAACTAATAGCAAAGGGAAACCAAGTTAATTTTACAAGTTATGGTTGTTTTGTTCGTAGCAAGGAAAACAAGCTTTTAGCTACAGCAAGTTTGGTTGACGGTCTATATAAACTGAATATCAAGCAAGTGACAGAAAAGCAGGAAGATACCAGTGTTTTTCTTGGATTAGCAGTTCCCGAGGAAGTGTGGCATAAAAGGTTAGCACACATAAACTATGTTGACCTTAAAGCTATGCAGAGTCATGATTCAGTAACAGGACTAGACACAAAAAGAAAAGTTGACCAAGCAAGTAAATTTTGTGTAACTTGTTGCGAAGGTAAGCAGGCAAGACTGCCTTTCAAGCATGAAGGTGAAAGGGCTAGTTCTTCACTTGAAGTTGTGCATGGTGACCTTTGTGGACCAATGGAAGAACAATCCATAGCTGGTTCGAGGTATTTTCTACTCCTGGAGGATGACTATAGCAGGTATACGTGTGTATATTTTTTAAAAACAAAAGATGAGGCTCTCAATTATTTTAAAGAATATAAAGCAATGGTGGAAAACCAAAAAGGCAGAAAAATCAAAGTTTTCCGCTCTGATAATGGAGGAGAGTTTTGTGGAGATGTTTTTGAGAATTTTCTGAAGAGCAGTGGCATCATTCATCAGAAAACCAACCCCTACACCCCAGAGCAGAACGGTATGACAGAACGGATGAACCGTACTGTAATTGAGAAAGCTAGATGTTTGATTTTTGAGGCTGGCTTACAAAAGAAATTTTGAGCAGAAGCGGTCAACACTGCAATTTATTTGAGAAACAGGTGCATTGCTAGTGGCCTGAACTATAAAACACCATATGAGCTGTGGTCTAATAAGAAACCTGATATTAGACACCTAAGAATTTTTGGAAGTGAAGCTATGGTGCATATCCCCAAGGCAAGGCGTAAGAAATTTGACAAGAAAGCCAAGAAGATGATTCTAGTGGGTTTTGGAGAAACTGTCAAAGGTTACAGGTTGTATGATCCTGTGGAAAATAATGTGGTGACAAGCCGAGATGTGGTGGTGAATGAAAATTTCAGAAAAGAAGTAGAGGTTGGCATTAGTGAAGTCGAAAGCCAATCTGAATTGGAAGAATCTAGTTCAGTGGGGGAATCTGTGAGTTCTGTGACAGAAGAAAAATTTCTTGACTTGGACAGCTCTGACAATACTCTAGTTGACAACAGTGACAGTGACTTTGTGACAAGCTTCGAGGAACAACCAGAAGCACCTGAGGTTGTGCGGCGGTCAGAGAGACAGAGAGTGGCAAAAGACTTTAGTGACTATGTAACATACATATGTGCGAGTGAGACAGACATAGAAGATGTTCCTATGACTGTGGCGGAGGCACTGTCCCGACCAGATAAGGAGGAGTGGATGCGAGCCATGAATGAGGAGATGGACTCATTTAAAGAGAATGACACATGGGATCTCGTGGAAATACCGAGTGAAGGGACAGTAGTTGATTGCAAGTGGGTTTTTAAAATTAAGAAAGATAATGTTAATGGTGAGAAAAATATCTACAGGGCTAGGTTAGTAGCAAAGGGGTTTACTCAAAGACAAGGTGTTGATTATGACGAGACATTTTCTCCAGTAGTGAGACATTCCAGTTTGCGTACATTAGTAGCTCTGTCAGTTAAATTAGATCTTAAAATTAGCCATCTAGACGTAAAAACAGCTTTTCTTAATGGTATTCTTGAAGAGAATGTTTATATGCGACAGCCAGACGGGTTTGTTAACAAGAATACTGAGAATCAAGTTTGCAAATTAAAAAAGGCTGTTTATGGTCTAAAACAGTCTAGTAGGGCCTGGAACAAACGAGTAGACGAAGAATTGATAAGTTTAGGCTATACAGTGTCAAAATTTGAACCATGTTTGTACCGTAAAAGAAATAAGGATTCTTTAACAGTTGTTGCACTGTACGTTGATGATTTCTTCTTATTTTCAAACGATATCAATGAGACAAATTTTTTAAAGGCGCAATTAAATGTTCATTTTAAAATTAAAGATCTTGGCGAAGCCAAACATTGCCTTGGTGTTAGGATTAGGCAGGATAGTAATAAGGGGGTTATACTTTTGGACCAAGAAACTTATATTGAGCAAATCCTAAAAAGATTTGGTATGGCAGAGTGCAAGAGTGTATCTACACCTATCGATCCTAATTTTAGTTTAGATGATATTAAAAGTGACTCTGAAATGTTATGTGATAAAAATATTCCATATCAAAGATTAATTGGTAGTTTGATGTATGTGGCGGTTCTAACTAGGCCAGATATAGCATATAGCGTTAGTTTTTTGAGTCAATTCAATCACTGTTATAACGAGACACACTGGAAGTGTGCAAAAAGGGTATTGAGGTACCTACAAGGTACAAAGGGTAACTGTTTGAGTTTCTCAAGAGATGGCTGTAACTTAGAGGGTTATACAGATGCAGATTGGGCATCAAATAAAACAGATAGAAAATCCTACACTGGATTTGTTTTTAAGTTGTCAGGGGGAGCCATATCTTGGAAAAGTTCAAAACAAAGAAGTGTAGCTCTTAGTAGCACGGAGGCGGAATATATGGCTATGAGTGATGCATCAAAGGAAGCTATATATCTCCAAAATCTGTTACATGAGCTGATAGGAAAGTTGAATTGTGTCACCTTGTATGTTGATAATCAATCTGCTCAAAAACTTGCAACTAATCCAGTCTTTCATGATCGCTCAAAGCATATAGATGTGCGATACCATTTCATAAGAGAAATAGTTGCCAGGAATTTGATTAGATTAAATTATCTAGCTACTGCTGATATGACTGCAGACATTTTAACAAAAGGATTGTTAAATGTTAAGCATTGTAAATTTGTTAAGCAGTTAGGTTTAGTTTTAATACCATAAGTTTTACTTTAGTGGGTTTGGTTTAATAACTTTTAATAAGTGGGGGTGTTGAAATATTAAAAGCTTATTCTTAAAAGGTATTAGTGTCGCCCTCTAGTGGCAGGTCTTGTTAATGTTTACGCCCTCTACGTTAAATTGTTGTATCTCTATTCACTAATAAAGATTAGTCATTTTCAAGTTCTCAAAGAAACCGGTTGCCTTTTTATTGTTCCCGATTTTTAACAACAGTTTTGTCTTGAGAGCACCACATCATATACATTAAACAAAAATTAAATGCAATTTGTTACAGTCTTCGTGTCTTGGCAAGATACACAGATAGTTCAGTATAGGAATAGCAAGGGCGTGGAAAAATTCTTTGTGTGTCAAAAAGGGGCATTAAGAATTATACTAGGGTTAAAATTTAGAGAATCATGTCGAGGTAAATTCAGGGAAAACAAATTGTTAACTGTAACTGTCTATATACAAGAATGTATAATATATACAATAACCATATATCCATCTAGACATACGAACTACAAGTAGTATCCTAGACATAGATTAACAATTACTAAAAGAGGAGCATACTATAACTGTGTAAAGTTCTTTAATTATTTGCCAACTATAAAGGCAATTGATAATATTAATAAGTTAAAACAAAAAATATTTGAATTGCTGGTGAAAATAGAGCCTTACACTAATATTGAATATTTTGAATCTGTCAGAAATTCGTAGAACTAGGAATTGTTTGTTTTGGATATTTTTTCTTTTGGTTGACGATATTTCGTTTTATGTTGTATCTTTATGTAACATACTTTTGAAATAGAGACTGTTTATTATTATTATTATTATTATTATTATTAGAAGTTAGCTATAGGGGAGAATCATTTAGTGACCCCCAAGATATCTCTGAAGGCTTTGCGCAGTACTTTAGTACCGTCTTTTTGAAGTCCGACTTACCAACTATAAGGGAATATCAAGGCAATTTTTCTTTCTCTCATATTACTGAAAAACAAATTAAAAATAGTATAAAAAATTTAAAACCAAAAGAAGTCACTGGGTCGGACAATATTCCTGCTTATGTCTATAAGGGATGTGTTTACAATCAACATTGAAATTTAACAGTCATTGTCAGCATACAAAGCCCTGGGCTTTGTAATTAGGAATTCAAAAATGTTCAGAATAGATACCATCATTAAATTATATAATGCATTAGCCAGACCTCACTTGGAACATGCTGCTGTAATATGGTCCCCACAAGCTCAGTCTGTCAGTAATGACATTGAAAAGGTGCAAAAAAGGTTCCTTAGTTAGCTATACGTAAAGCAGTTTAATATATACCCTTATATGATATCGTATAATACCATGTTCAGTATGTTTAAAATAGAAAAGCTAAGTGATAGAAGATGTATGCACTGTTATCTTGTTTGTTTTTTGTATTGTAAATAATGTTAAATACTCAGACTGCGGTTTAATCAATAAGATTACTTTTAATGTTCCTAAAATTATGCTTAGGCTTATACAACCTAAACTGTTCTATATTAATCCTCTGCTTTGTTCACCTTTGAACCAGATGCTGTGTGAATGCAACAAATTCATCCACAAATACAATATAGATATATTTAATACCTCGCCCAAGGCCATAAAAAATTGTTTCAAATCACTTGTAATGCTGCACCAAAGTTGAAGATATTGAAAAGTTAATACTAAAGAAACCTGAAATCCAATCTGCTGAAGAACCCAAAGTTATCTTACCAACCATAACTGAAATGCAAGACAGAGAAAAGCGTGCCCACAACGTCATTTTTGGCGTCAAAGAAATACAGGCTGATACGCGAGAAGCCAGAATTAAGAAACAGGAGAAAACTGTTACTGACCTTCTCCAAACAGTGAATCCTAATGCTAACTTGAATAAGATTAGAGTGTATCGTATTGGACAATACAACGAGGTAAAACACAGACCAATCGAGGTGATTTTCCCAAGCAAGCTCGATGCCCTTAGTATTTTAAAGCTTAAAAACAAAGTGGAGAACACTGGTAGATACATTAAATATGACCAAACGGAGATGGAAAGGAACTATCTAAAAGAGCAACTCAAAGAACTTAGCAGCCGCAAAGAAAAAGGAGAAAATGATATCGTAATAAAATACATTAATGAAATTCCCAAAATAGTAAAAGAGAGAACATCAAAAATTACTGTCCCAAAAAACTACTAGCACTCCCCCGTTCGTCGAAGTCTCCTTCTACTACTCAAACTCAAATTCTATTATGACGAAAATTGATGAACTTAGAGTAAACATAGAAGACACGAAACCAACTTTTATTCTCTTAACAGAGACCTGGCTCAATGCAGATATTGACGATAATATTTATTTATTTATTTACGGGATGTCCCCAGTTATAAAAACAATATTACAATAAAAATAATCTAACCAAATCAAATTATACAATTTATAAAGAAAAAATACAAAAATATACAACGTACTAAATACATATAAGTAAAAATCAGTCATCCAGAACTGAACAAGCAGTATACTCAACTAAAAGTAATTTTCAAAGACCTACCTTATGCCTCCAATATAGTCCACCAGACACTGTTTAAATTTTGCGTATTTAGAATCAATAAGATCAAACTGCTGATTAAATTGATTTCCCAACATTTGAATTCTATTAATAGGAGAGAATCTACCATAGTTAGTGTGGTGATATTCAATGGAAAACAAAGGCACATCTCTGAGAGTACGACTACTGCATCTAAAGTTAAACAGACCCAGCAAATCAGAGCAATCAAAAGAATGGTTAAGTAGTTTATATATAAAGGTTAGATCGCGATTCACTCTGTAATCCTCAAGAGAATTGAGGTTCAACCTCGATCTTAGTTCTACCCGCGATAACCCCTGCAACTTCAGTCTCCAAGCACAAGTCCTGAGAAACTTATTTTGAACCCTTTCAAGGGTGTAAATGCGGTTTAAGTAATATGGAGACCAAACTATGGAAGAGTAAGACAAGACACTACGGACAAGTGTTAGATATAGGATTCTGAAAGTAGAGACTGAAAAATCTTGTCAGTTCCTAGTGATAAAACCAAGAAGGCGAAAAGCCTTGCTTGACAATTTTTTAATATGGGGGATAAATGACAACCAGCTGTTAAATAGCACCCCAAGATCATTGATTTCAGTGACTCTCAAGAGATAAATCGAACCAATGTGAGCATCGTACACTATATGATGTTTAGCTTTAGAAAATGTTATAGCGAAACATTTTTCTTTGTTAAGGTGAAGTGCATTGGAAAGAGACCAATTATAAAGCGAATTCAAATCTTCCTGAATCATTCGGCAGTCCGATGAATCTGAGATTTTAAAAAATAGTTTAAGATCATCGGCAAATAATAAAAATTTGCAGAACTTTATTACGTCACTAATGTCATTAATGAACAAATTCAAAACATATTATAGTACACCTAAAAGATTACACACTACATCGAAAAGACCGTTTCAATCGCAAAGGTGGAGGGGTGTGTATATTTATTAGAGATAAGGTAAATGGACTTACTGTTCACGCAAAACCAGTCCATTATGAAATGCCAGAAACAACCGACTCCTGCTGGCTCGAGATCAAAATTGCAGACACCAAATTCTTAGTAGCTTGTATTTACCGACCAAGTGATATATCTGCAGATGAAAATCAAATACTTACCAGCTCGTTAAGGTCACTATCCACCTCTGCTACACCGCTTTTTCAGTTTGGAGACTTCAACTTCCCTAAGATAAACTGGAGAAATCTTACTATTCAGCACCCCTCACAGACCGCTTCTCCGCCTACCAAGATACAAACTTGGTCCAGCTTATAAACTTCCCAACTAGATACAGAAATAGCCAGCAGTCATTATTGGATCTTCTACTCGTAAATGACAAGAAACTGATATGCGAAGTAAGGCAAGAACCTCCTCTTGGTCTCAGTGACCATATAGTGGTATATACTCGTTCACAGCTTAAAATTAATGAAAAGCCTACGCATGTTGTTTCAAAGAGGAACTTCTGGACTGCTGACTATCGCGTTATCAATAACTTCCTAGCTGAGCAAATCGCCACAGGCCATATAGACTTTCATCAATGTAACTATGCTATACACGAGGCTATCGAGAGATTCATCTCTGTCAGTAGGAAAAAGATAAATCCCCTAAAACCGTGGATCAATGGACGTATTTTTGGGGATATTAATAAGAAACGAAGACTTTGGGACAAATATGTTAAAAACAAGAGCACCATAAACTACCAAAGCTTCCGTAACCACAACAATGCCCTGAAACGAAACATAACTGAGGCCAGAGAGCGTTACGAAGAGGATCTCGCTCTTAAAAGCGATAAGAAATTCTACTCTTACATCAAACGATCACTAAAGTCAAATGTAAATAGAATTACGCTTAATGATGATCATAAAGAAATTACAACCAACCCACTTTTAACAGCAAAAAGACTTGCCTCTACTTTTAGTGAAGTTTTCACTTGTAAGGGGCTAAACTCTCCACCAACCCTCCCCCAATCTACAAGATGCCAGATACCAATCACCAACATAATATTTACTCCAGAGAAAGTATGTAAAACATTGCAATCACAAAAAATAGACTCAAGCCCTGGGCCAGATGAAATTCTCCCTGTATTTTTGCAAAGAACTATGGAAGTCCTTAAGATTCCTCTCTCCACAGCTATGAACCATTGCTTAAATACTTCCTTCATACCGGAAAGCTCCTATCAGCCTCACATGTATGCTTTCTAAATGCATGGAGAAAATAATAACCCAAGAGCTGGCATCATTCTTTCTCCAGAATCACATAATTCCACAAGAACAGTACGGTTTTCTACCAAAAAGATCTGCAGAAATAAATATCCTTAAGTGCCTGGATAACTGGAGTAGGAACAACGATGAAGGAAGACCAACATCTGTGCTGTACTTGGACTTTGAAAAAGCATTTGACAAAGTACCAATAAAGTTACTTTTGCTTAAGCTGGAACATTATGGTGTAAGAGGACAGCTTTTATCGTGGATTGAAGTCTTTCTACGAAATAGATCATTCTGAGTTAGGGCAAATGGGGCTCTTTCAAGCAACCACAGCGTAATCAGTGGTGTGCCTCAGGGATCGGTGTTGGGTCCACTACTTTTTCTTGTGTACGTATCAGACATAGCAAACACAATCCAGACAAATATCAGTTTCTTTGCTGATGATACTAAATTGTTCTGTGATCCTCTAAGAAGTCTAAGACAAAGCCGAGAATTTGAAGATCTTAAAACTATTGAAGCGTGGACTGTCACTTGGAAGATGACACTTAATGCTAACAAGTTCACCATGCTTCATCTGGGACCAAATAATCCCAAGAATCCATTATACCCCAACAATACTCTACTGGAAACTGTCACGCAACAAAAGGATCTTGGAATTACTATCTCGGATGATCTGAAATGGGAACCCCACATATCTAATATTATCAAGAAGGCTAACAAAATAATATACCTTATCCAAAAATCATTCCACAACAAATCTAGCCATTTTATCCTTAAATTGTACAAGACCTACATAAGACCAATTCTGGAATACGGTCAATCTATCTGGAGCCCATATTACATTAAAGACATCGAAGCTCTTGAAAGGGTACAGAGGAAGGTAACACGTATACCTAATGAATTAAGAAACTTGCCTTACCAAGAACACCTGTCCTTACTTAATCTCGCCTCTTTAAAGGGGAGAAGACAACGTGGGGATCTAATTCAAACCTAGAAAATACTGTCCAATTATTACTCAGTCGAATTAGACATATTATACAAAGTAAGAGAAGGCAGAAATTTAAGGGGACATAGCAAAAAAATTGATAAAGAAAGATGTGCAAAGCTTCACCGTAAAAACTTCATTTCAAATAGAGTTGTGTACACATGGAATGGCTTACCTGAAAACACAGTGACAGCACCGACGGTAAATGCCTTTAAAAACAGTGTTGACAAGGATTTTCTAAACCTCAGAAACACACTGGTACACTACAGTGCCTAGTGAAGTTCCCATCACCGTGATTCTTTGCCTCTGATTAAAGTTCCCCATTTGTGATAAGTGATAACATCAATGTCTATGTTTAAAAGCAATAATTAACTGAGATACTAAATAGTTCTCTGTGATCTAATAAACCTCCTGTGATGTACGCGGACTAACGTTTAACAAACTAGTACCGAACAGTTCCATTGGGTAAAGCCGCTCACTGTTTGTCAAATAAAAATATTAATAGTAATAATAATGTAATTTTAAGAGCTTTAAATGTTACTGTTTTGTTTTGCTTTTTTAGGTGTATTTAGGTTTAGTTTTAGTATGTAGTTGAACTTATCAGTAGGAGTCTTACATTGTAATTACCTTTTGGTGTTATGTTCGAGGATAAAATAAATAAATTATTAGCGCTATACAACCAATTAATAATCTTTCCCACCCTTAGGACGGAATTTAGAGTCGACATTGACAACACCCAAAATTTCAAAACAAAAATTGACAAATTAACTGGCAGCATAACCACCTAACTCTGTCAAGTGAAAATTTTTATGCAAAAGTTTTAACTGCTTTTAAAATTTATTTATTTATGCAAGTAATATAATTCAAAATTCAAATTCAAAAGTAATTTTATTTATACAGAGCATTCTACATTTAGTAAATTTTTATAATGATCACTAATTTCCATAATACATAATAAAATATATATCTAAGTACTAACTTTAATTTCCACGCAAAATACAATGATAAATACTTGAAAGAAGCACCTAGATGACCAAACATCTGTAAGTGCTAAAAGCAAAATAATTATTGTTAATTCAAGTTTTTCTTTTTTTATTTTTTATTTTAATTAAAATTATTTATGATCCAAAATATCAAATTAGTTTACATCATTATACCTAAAAGGTACCTACTTATCAGAGTTCCCTACATGAGAATAGAGGTTCAAACATTTACATATTTCCGACGATAAACAATCTACATGCTTTCCTGAAGGGTTTAATTTTTTTAATGTTTTTAATTTCCATGGGAATGATGTTATATATCTTAGGTGCTAAATAATTGATAAATTTAAGATTTATATTGGTATTGCTGCGTGGTATAAGAATGTGTTTGTTAGTTTTGTTACGTGTTTCATAAGTGTGATTTACATAGTTTTTTTAAGTTTACATTTTTAAAAACAAAGGAGCATATCTCTAAGATATATAAAGACCTGACATTTAATATTTCTTGTGTATAGAGTTGCTTGGTTGAAAAGCGTTTATTTTTTTTATTTATTACTTTGAGTATATAATTTTGTACAACATTTAACTGTTTTAGAGCATTGTTATAGAGACCACCCCACACAACTATACCATATCGTATTACTGATTCCACAACGGCTTTGTGGACAGATGTTAAAAGTCTTTTGCTTAAGATTTCCCGTAATATATAAAATTTGTGAATAAGTTTTCTTATATTTCTTGTGAGATAAAGAACATGATGGTCCCATTTTAAATGTTTGTCGATAATTACGCCCAGATATTTCGTATAAAGTGTTTCTTTAATGCTATCATTAAAATTTGCAATGTGAATACTTTCGAAATGGGGACGATTGGCTTCAGTCAGAGAAAATGCAATGTAGGTGGTTTTTTTTACGTTAAGTGTCAACCCAAAACTGTCAAGCCATGTCTTTATTTTAGTTAGTCCGGTTTCTGTCTTGTCTTTTACGTCATGCCAAGTTTTGGCAGAGAAAATTGCTGCTGTGTCGTCTGCGTATGATATTATAGATCCGTCTTCAATTTGTAAATCAGTTAATGAATTAATATATGTGATAAAGAGTATTGGTCCCAAGACGGTTCCTTGGGGTACCCCTATTTTTACATTAAGCGGATTACTAAGTGTATCTCCCATTTTCAAATATTGTTTTCTATCCTTTAGATAGTTCTTAAAGACATCTAACACTTTTCCCCTGACTCCATATCTGAACAATATGTCCAAGAGTCGATCATGGGGGACCGTATCGAATGCCTTCGTCAAATCCAAAAATACCGCAACACACTTATCGCTATTTTCTAATTTTTCAGTTATTTGTTTAGTCAGTTCGTATAGCGCATTTGAGGTTCCAGAACCACTTATAAACCCGTACTGATTTTTTGAAAGAATCTTATTTTTTTGAAGAAAATTTAGAAGTCTATCTTTAAGACATTTTTCAAAAATTTTTGAGAAATTGTTTATGACGCTGATCGGACGGTAGTTACTTATGTTTGATTTATCGCCAGCTTTAAAAATGGGGGTCACTATCGAAATTTTAAATTGATCAGGAACTATACCGCTACTGAAAATTAGATTTATGGCATGTCCTAAAGGTTTGGTTAAACTCATATAGGTTTTTTTAATAAGTTTAACACCAATTTTGTCAATTCCTGGGGCGCTGTCATTTTTTAAGGTATTTATATGGTTTGAAATTTCATTCGCGTCTACAGGTGTTAGAAATAAAGAGGACAAGTTATTTGAGTTAAGTTTGTGTTCAGTATTTGGTCTTTTAATTTTATTTAACATATCGATTCCTATGTTAGTATAATAGTTATTACAAAATTGGCCATACTGATAGTATCAGAGAAGGGAGCAGAGTTATTGTTTGTTATAGGTGGGATTGAAATATTTTTGTTATGGAATTTATTATTATCTGTCGCTTCAGATATTAGGTTGCAAACTTTTTTTAAGTTATTCCCTGCGCTCTCGATTTCGTTTTGATAATATTCGTGTTTCCGTTTTTGGATAATTTTTTTGAGATTATTTCTATAGGTTTTGTATGCACTCTTATCAAATTCATTAAAATTGGACAAAAGTTTTTTCTTCATTTTATCCCTGTTTTTAATGCTCAATATTATCCCGTTTGTTATCCACGGTTTACGCTTGATTTGTTCTTTCGATGTGTGTTTTTTTGTAATACTACTTTTTTCCATGATGTCAGTCATTATTTTGTAAAGTTCGTCAGTAGCTTACATTGCGTCATTTTTCTGCAGTACTTTATTCCATGTTTCCAGTCTTATGAAATTCGTGAAATTTTGTTCATTTATTTTGGTTATCGTTTTAATTACCATTTTTTTTTAGTTGTATTGTTTCTGTTAATTGTATGTAAATTAATCATAATAGGATAATGATCAGTCAGATCAGTTTCAAGAATATATGAATTACATTTAAGGTCCTTAACGTCCAATTTATGCCTTATAAAAATATGATCCAACCATGAGCTTGTTTCAGAAGTTACACGTGTTGGTGCATTTATGTATGAAATAAAACCAAAATTATATAAAAGTGAAAGGTATGAATTTACACTATTTTCATTTTTTTCGAGAATATTTATATTGACATCTCCCATGAGGATATCAAGCTGACTTTGGAATTTAAATTCTAACAAAAATTGTTCAAGGTCTTCGAGAAAAAAGAGTCTATTTGTGTTGGGTGGTCTATACAAACATAGTATATTATATAATTTGTTATTTTTTTGCACTGAGATTTTACTCAGGGTTACTTGTGATTTATTAAGTAAGATATGTTCTGTGTTATATATAAGTTCTGATTTTATAAATATGACAATTCCGTCGTTTCTGTTATATTTAGCGTTATTAAAGAACATTGTATATCCATCAATTTGATATTCGTTGTCATGACTTTCAAATGATTCTCCTAAGACTATAATGTCACAAAAATGAATATCATATGTATGAAGGAAAACCAAGAATTCGTTAAAGTTTTTATGGATACTTCGAATATTTAAATGTAATATATTTAACAGCTTGGCATCAAGATTAATTTTTTTCTTAATTAGATTTAAATATCCCGTGTAAAAGAGCTTTAAGCACTTTGGTGCACAACTAGAAAAAAAGGGCTATTGTTAATTTTATGAAGAAAATTTCAAACAAAAAATTTAGGTTTCCAAAAAATCAAGACGAAAATGTTGTGTCAAAAGAAAATATTATTCTTAAACTTTCAATGCCCATTACATCTCTGGGACCAAAAGAGTACCTAGCTATGCAATGTCTCTTTGATTTGAATTTTGGCAACATTGATATGCAATAATGCATTTTGCTATTATTTTAACTGTCTCCGTCTCCCTGTTTAATCTTTGAGGGATAAAGATCTGTATGTTTTTTACTAATTTTTTAAAAATCTAATTCTCATTCGATTCCTTTTCCCTACCAAATGGGACGAACGTAACTAAGGTTGACGGGACCTTCGGTCCACAAAAATTTTTACAAATGAAATTTCAACATTATAATTTCTCATAAACTTTAACAAAACTTTTCTTCTCTTCCACAAAAAAATTTTTATAACATGACCTAGAATGTCCAAAAGATCTTTTTATATATCCTAGCTTATGACTTTCATATGAAGAACATCTTCTCTTTTTATATCCGAGCACAAGTTGACAATTTCTTCACATACATTTGAATTAAATAAGTAAAGCATTTCCAGTATGCTGATTGCATTTACATTCACTTTTTAATATCTTGTTCGAAAGATTTTCTAAAGCTCCATCAACGTCACTTTCCACCAACAGTTTTCTCTCTACTGCTTATACTAATTGCAGCACTGTTTTTTGTCTCCTGAAGATGAAGGTTACTACCTTCGAAACATGTACAGTGCGTCCATAAAGTCTTGCACAAATTCATTTAAAATTCAGGTATTTACTTTTTAAAAACGCTCGGACACGTCAATTAGTACTTTTGTTTGCGCATTTTTTAACGTAAAATGTTTTTATACAGGGTGTCGCACGTATGAGGTATGAGGTCATCAATAAATGTGTTTAAAATAAATTTTCAAACGTCAATATTTCGGAAACCGTGATTTCCAGAGGTGTTAAGTGTTCATCATAGAATTCAAAATTGATATAATATACAGGGTGTTCCATTAAAAAAAATCCTTGATGACCTCATACCTCATACGTGCGACACCCTGTATAAAAACATTTTACGTTAAAAAATGCGCAAACAAAAGTACTAATTGACGTGTCCGAGCATTTTTAAAAAAAGTAAGCCCCTGAATTTTAAATGAATTTGTGCAAGACTTTATGGACGCAGTGTATAGAGACGTTTTATTTTAAAATTGAGCCTTTAATAGCTCACTATTAAATCAGTGGAGAAAGACTTTATATAAAAAGAACACTGTCCCAGTATGCAAATGCCTATGTCCCACTAAACAACATGGGATGGTTGCATACTGAGGAAAAGGCTCAGAAAATAACCTATAGTGGAAATGCAATTATTTTCTCTTATTGTGCAAGACTTTGTGAATATTATCTAATTTATTAATTGACAAGTCTACTTAAAACATTAAAAACGAGATTAAAATCCTCGTTAAAAACAATTCAATAGACAATAAACAAACTTTTTGTATCAATTAGAAAATTATTGTCCCAGTATATATAACAGTTTCATCTATACCTAAGCTTAAGCAAAATAAGTACCTGTTATCTTTTGTTGTAGATTCGTCCATCTTAACGTCTAATTCTTCATTTTTCAATTTCCACTCTGTATAGTTCAAATTATACATTTCATTGCATCCATTTACTGCTTCACTCTCCTCAACTTTAACCTCTGATTTTAATTGATCAGGAAATATTTGTTTGCCCCTGCAAAACATAAAATGGTAATTGTGTGGATTACCCTATACATATTATAAGTACCATATTCTTGCTAGTTTTTTTTATAGCCTAGTTTGAGGTTGTTAATCATGATTATTTTTGTCTTCTTAATGTTACAACCGACTTCTTGAAGGCTTAAAAAGCATACATACCTAGCTTTAGATTGTTTGCAATAGAATGAAAACTTCACTTAGGCCTACCTACATTAATTAGTTTGTAAGCAATCCACTCTACTGATCACAGTGATAACTGGGCAATGGCCCTCAGGACCAGAGTTGTAACAAGCACGGTTTATAGATTTTACAATTTAAAAATTAGAATTACTTAGGTTTTTTAAAAAAAAATAGTTTTCAAAAAAGAAACGACCCCCCCCCCACCCTAATTATGGGGCCTTTAATGGGTTATTATACAGACCATGTACCTAATGCAATGTACTGGATCAATAAAAAATTGAAATAGAAATTATGAGGGTACGTATTGCGAACACTAGTACCTACTTTTAATGAAACACAAATAAATAGAATTCTGAGATCAGCAAACTTACCTCGTTTGCCCCGTTTCCTCATCGTCACTGTTTTCCGAGCTGTTTTCACTTTTTATTTTCTGTTGCGGAAAAAAATCTGTTGGATCGCTGCATTGATAATTTCGTTTCTCCCCCAAATCACACATGTTTATAAACAAATTAATTCAGGAGAACCGCGACCTTATTGGTTAATCACAGACGGCAAAATGTATCAAAATTGAAAATCAATGAAGACTGCACAAAACAGATAAGAGGTTTCCTCTGCTTCGCTTTCTCCCATTTGGGTCAATCCTGAGGGGCAATTCTGCCAGTGACAAAAAATTTGTTGTGGTAAACAGTAAAGTTAGGTTATGTCCTACCAATAAAGTTTTCTATATTATTATCATGCGCTGGCAGAATTGCCCCTCAGGGCAAAGCCAATAATAAAAAGAAAGAAGAAGTATATTATCATGCTTTTGGCATATGTGTGTATAGGAGCAAACAGCCAGCTTAGCGCGGACCCAGATAAAGCCTTATGCCAATTTACACCACTGCGTTTAAGAAAGAGTTAAAACTAAGCTAATTTTAAGTTTAATTTTCATTTAAACAACATAATAATCATGACAATTTTTTTAAAGTACGTGTCTTATTCGGTAATCCCAAGCTTCTCGCTTCAGCGATTCTTAAAATTGTGTAGACACATGCGCTAAAAAAGCTCTTTATAAATTTTCGTTTGCAAAATGGATTTATTAAATATCCTGACGTTTTAAGTTCGACAAAACCTTATCAAACTTGGGGTCGTTTGTGGATTGGAAATACTTTTCCAACGAGGTATCAGTTAACCACGCGTTCCATTTAAAATTTTGCTTCAATATTAAAAAATTGCGCTCTTTGATAACAAGTGGTTACCAGTGGCGGGAAACATTATACGCGCACTGAGTAAACGGACAATAACTTGTTTGTGCGTCGCCCTTTTATTTAATTGTCATTATAAAACACGTTTCACGATTTTAAACATTCTCAAATTTAAAGTTGGCCAAGAAAAGTTTGTATTTGACAAAGATTAAATTTACAATAGACGATAAGATATCAGAAAATTCGAGTTTTAATATAATTTTAGTGACAATATTATAATACAGTCTTGGACTTAAAAAATGTAATATTTTTGTGTTTTAAAATAAGTTTAGGTGGACGCAGTAATTTTTTTTAAAAATAGCTGTATTTATTTCATAAAATTTAACATTCAAAAGTCATTGTAATATGTCTGATAACCATATAGGGGAGTAATGGGGTAATAAAGTTAAAAAAATCGATGGGAATCTAAATTATACAAAATCGTCTATGCCATCACTTTTTTTTTTATATTCTTTGTGGTGGATAATTTGTGACTAAAAAGAAAAGTTGACGAATATTAAATCCTATTTTCTTTAACTCAAACTCAATTTATTAATGTCAGTATTGCTTAAAGCCATTTAAATACGTCAAAAATAGTAATAGATTTTAACAATACAAGATTAATATTTAAAACAATTAGTTAAAATTTAAAAATAGACAATTAAAGTTTAAAAATTTAAACTAGGACAATCTGAACAGGTAGTATGTTAAAAATTCCGGCAACACATTGTAGAAGAGGACACAATAATCATCACTGCCTCTACACTGACAAAAATGGATTTACCAATGTCGTGGGTTACAGAATTAGAGCTACTTTAACGCACGGTTCTATGTTGTTCAAACTGAGCCTACGAATTATCACAACTCATTTAAAAACGCTACAATAACTCAGCTTCTTGTGGTTCGCCTCAACACACAAATATCAACATTTTAAACACATTTGGGATTACCACAATCCTTCATTTTGTAACCATTTTATGAGTTACCTGAACTCAGTTTTTGGATTGGGAAAACTTACTAACTGATTTTAAAGTGCCGTTTTGACCCAGACGTGCATTACAAAAACTATTTCACTATATGGCTTTAGGGGGGTGTCCCTTGCATGGTTCGAGTCCTATTTGTCCGGCCGTTGTCAGAGGGTTTATTTTGGGTCATCTAAATCCAAAATTTTGGGGAACAATTGTGGCGTTCCTCAAGGGTCTGTTCTGGGACCTGTCTTATTCCTGATTTTTATAAACGACCTCACATCACTTAACATTGCTGGGAAATTTACTCTGTTTGCAGATGATACCACGGTTCTATGGCACAGTACTGACCTAATCACACTAAAAGAAAGTATTCTCGCCGATCTTCAGAAGCTCAGATCCTGGTGCGATTCAAACTTACTACGGCTAAATTTGTCCAAGACAAATATCTTGTCATTTGGGAATGATTTACAATTACCCAAAGTTCACAATGTTTTCATTGAATGTCGGCTAGAGACTAATTTCCTGAGAGTTATTGTCGACAATGGATTGGTATCTAAATCTCACATCCATAGCCTTTCAAAGAAAATTTCATCTGGGTGTTTTGCTGTGAGACTGTCGGCCGTTGAACTGGGACATGCCGTGTCCAGATCCGTCTATTTTGCCCTTATAGAGTCAAGACTGAGATATGGCATCTGTTTTTGGGGATTAAGTGGCCAGACCCTGATGAACTCTGTTTTCATTTTGCAGAAACGGGCTATTAGGTATATCTGTGGTGCTGAGAGAATAGATCATTGCAGGCCCCTATTTAGAAGGGAAACAATTTTGACCTTGTTCAGTCTTTTTATCCTGGAGACTGTATCACTGATTCACAAATACCGGCATAGATTCGCCTCCCACGAAGCTCATTATATCACGCGAAATGCTTCTAGCTTAAAATTGCCCATACCCCATTCTACTTTAGTTAAACGATCTATTATTTATGAAAGCATTAAGATCTATAATCACTTACCTGATAACCTATCAAACATTCCTTCTCTGAAACTATTTAAAAGGAAAGTTAAGAAACTTTTAGTGACTAAGGCGTATTATGACTTAAACGAATTTTACTGTGATAGTTTTTAATTCTTTTGTTTGTATCCTTTTTGCATGTACTGTATCTGACGATAATTTAAGATTGTGTTATTACTTATTACTATTATTTTATTTTTATAGTTGTAAGAACTTAGACTAATACGGGCTTTGTCAACAAATACGCGGTATTTAGACAATAAAGCATATTTTGAATTTGAATTTGAATTTGAATTATTTTAACTCATTACCATGTGTTAATTATTGTGAGTTGGAATAAGTCGTAAATAGTGCTCTAAAAACTCATGTCGAGAGTAAATCATCAATCGAATAGTCACGGAAAGTTCTGAATTCACACTCGTGCCGACTTAGCGCGGTAACTTCATCCCATTGTTATTAGTATCTTGTGCACGTCGCGTTTTCATGGACCACATAACTGGACTTGCTATCCGCGCAATCGTTGATCGGAGGGATGTTTTTTTAATTTTGTTCAGAGTTTGTTCTCATACACAGGTGCGTGATAATGAGAATAATCCAATTTTAGTGTTGGAATATATTTAAAGTGCCAAACCTTATTGTGCCTAGCTTCGTTCATAGAGTATTTCCTTTGCACTTGACGTTTATCATATGTTGTTAGATGTCACTTATGTCAGTTAACCTAGCATGTGTTCTCGTAACAAGTGTTTGTTAATTAAAGTACATATTATTAAATATTCCTTGTGTTTCTTGGCTCTATTGAGATTTCCTACCAACATTTAGGACAGATTAAATCTATAGTCGTTAAGTAAGCTAGAACAACTGAAAGGTCCAGTTTTGATAGCTCGAATCATGAGTTAATCTAGCCCTAATAGTGACGCATCACAACTACCATATTGGTTTCTGGCAGCTTAAATAATGAGTTGCTGCAGCCCACGTCACATGTGTTCGTCAATCCCAGTTACGATTAGCTAAGCTAGCTAGCTAAAA
Organism: Polydrusus tereticollis; assembly: GCA_963920685.1. Classification (NCBI taxonomy): domain Eukaryota; kingdom Metazoa; phylum Arthropoda; class Insecta; order Coleoptera; family Curculionidae; genus Polydrusus; species Polydrusus tereticollis. Next base: position 110,833,936 of record OY987332.1, on the reverse strand, counting down.
CAACCCATCTTCAGGGCTATTATAACTCATGAACAGTGATTTGATGCAATCTCTTCGGTTTAGTTGCCGTAACTCAGAGGTCTGAGCTGTCCCCTATTAGCAACACGCGTCGGTCTGGGATAACTCATATTTGAGTTATGTCAACTCGATATTTTGCTCAGTGTACGAGTTCGACCAAGTCTGTGATAGCTAGGCACAAGCGTCTCTACCGTTCCGAGTCGAATAACTATGAACATCACAATGCATTACAAAGGTAGCAATATTTCTTTTAAGGTAAGTTAGGCACTGAATGATAAAGATGCATGGCAAGGTGAGTATCCCCAGTCGGGCAAAACAGTGACGACAGCACTCACGATATACCAAGCCCATCATCACACGAAGGCACCTTCGCTGAAGTCCAAATATCCGAGTTGCATGGGAGGAGTATCCCCAATTAAGAATCGCGTAGGACATAGTTTATCCAAAATACCCATGATAGGCTGTGATCAAGACACTCAAGGACACAACTCGAGATAGTGTTCTAAACAAGCAGATGGTCCTCGACAGTTTAGTAGCAAGGTAACCGATATGCTCCGCCCAAGTCATTCCAGGGTCAAGCTGTACTCCCAGAAATTTTACTGAGGCATCACTTGGCAAATCAGGGCCTGTATTCCGCAATGTGAAGTTTAGATTCTGCGTTTTTGATAGGTTAGGACTAAGCCTGTTTGCCAAGAACCAGGTCTGTATCTGGAGCTTCTGATGAGATATGGTATTCAGAATGGGCACCGATGGATGAAAGCTCTGTTGACTGGTTGTATCATCAGCAAAGAGTATAATTTTTAAGTCATTGTTATGCTTTGGGAGGTCATTTACATAGACAAGGAATAGCAACGGTCCCAGGACCGAGCCCTGCGGTACACCATGTCTCATTGTTTGCCCAGTAGATATGTTTCCATTAAAGGTCACAAATTGTGTCCGATCTGCAAGGTAAGACTCGACAAAGGCAATGCTACTAGGATGAAAGTTATAGTAATTAAGTTTTTTGAGCAATATATCAAAGGAAACACAATCAAAAGCCTTTGTCAAGTCATAGAATGAGCCCCCCCTCTAGGCCCGCAGAGACATATTCAGTTAGCATATTTATAGCTAGGGTTGTAGATTTTTTATTTCTGAAGCCAAACTGGCTTTGGGTAAACATGGCATTGACCTCAAGAAAGGAAGTTATTATTTGATCTTTCATAATTGACTCTAATATTTTGGACAGAATAAGTAGAAGCGAGACCTATGGGTCGATAGTTAGTTTGCTCTTCACGAGAATCCTTATTTTTATAGACAGATACCATTTTTGCAGTATTCAGAACATTGGGGAAAATGGATTCTGTTATGCATTGCGAGTTTATTTGGTAAATGGGGTAATAAGAACTTGGGAGTGTATGGGCTATAATGTCCTTTGTTTGAATGTGCCTATGGTAATAAAAAGTGATCCACGGTTGTTTTTTTTACCATGAAGAAATAACTGCTGTGGAATAAACCAACTTGTGATACGGCAGCTTTGAAAAAAAATGCGGTAGTATTAGGTAATCATAATTTACCGACATGTTGAACAAAAAGTAGCAATAGACAGCAACTGCTGTTAGACAGAATACAGTTATTGTTATGGTTTTTAAATATGTTTATAGGAAAAAGAGTTATGACCATTTAAATCTGGTCATTTTAAGATAAATATTTTTAAAGAATTTCACTTTTTACATTGGTCATATAGGCGAAATGAATCCTACAAAAGAATTTTAGGTGATTCCCTACCCATCATTCATGTAATTAAAAAAAAAAAAGGTTCATAGAACATCCCCAACTTATTAGAAAAGTAAAAAGTACTTAATATAAGTTAACACATTGACGGACGTGTCTGCAATTGCAGACACATGTGTAGGGATAGGACTGCAATAGTGCAGACGACTTTTAGACCACTGAAAATGGCACGACTGCCATTGCAGACGCAATTCTCATAAGGAATACATGAAGGGTGTAGGCGAGTGTCCCTAGATTTCGAATTTGTTATCTAGAAAGTTGTTCCATGACGGCATTTAACGTGATCTTGAGTCCACTGCGCTTCCTCCTCTTACATGTGCACTTGGCGCGTCACGTCTGCGAATGCAGACAGTCGCCGCATAGCGTTTGTACAGTGCGGTCGTTTAATGTGATTTTATATATTCCATACGTTTTGAGTACGTTTGAAACTTTTATGCCATTTTTAGCAGCAGTAAGTACATGTAATCGTTTATTTATCTTTTGTTTTCTAGAACTGCTTGTTGCATTTTACCTCTAAACTAGTTTTTCTACATTTATTTCTGAAACTAAAACCAAAGAATTATATTGGCGCGTTATCGCCGATTGGCGGTTGATACACGGTATTTTATTATCTTGTTTAAGGGCTACGGTTGTGGACGGTACATAGCAGAAAATGAATTGTTAGTTTATTTATGGTCCAATGGATTTCAAATTTGGAATGGTATATAGGTAAATATTAATATACGCCGATGCGTTGTCACTTTCTTTTTAGACAACCTAGGGCCGACGTACTAAGTTTTTTTTTCATAATCTATTAAAAAAATTTAAAAAACGTTCCGCATCGGCATTACCCCAATAGCATCAAATATTCATTAAATATTTTTTTAATGTTAAAGAAATATTATATGTTTTTTAAATATTTGTTATCTAAAAGAAATATTTATTAAATATTTGGTTTACAATATTTTTTATAAAATAATATATAAATATTTTTTATATGTTTGACAAGTAATATTTGTTTTGTAACATATAGTAAATATTTATTAAATATTTTGTTTACAATCTTTTTCATTACATATTTCATAAATATTTTGTGTATGTTTGAAAAGTAATATTTATATTGTAACATTTAGTAGATATTTATTTAATAATTGGTTTACGATATTTTTTATTAAATATTTTATAAATATCTTGTATAGTGTATTATCCTACTCTACTATAAGGCCTTGAGTAACTTACTTCTTTACGACCTCCTCCTCAAGGCAGCAATCGTTTCTTCCTCGGGGTCCTCAATACCAGTGTATTACACCTATCTTATTATTATCTTAAAGGCAATAATTTAAAAGGGAGCACTTCTTGATTTCATTGTATATCTTTAGTTAATTATTATTTTCGGTTATTAAACCTACTATAAAAATGTAAACACCAAGTCACTTAAAAACACTCTTTATTCAAAAGAAACTGTACGGGAGCCAGCAATTTGTACATGAAATTCGTAATTATTAAAACTTCACTACTACTAAGACAATGATATTTTTCACCGACACTTACTCAAATAGTGCTTGCTCATTATTTTCGCCTTTCGTTTAGTCAATTCTAAAGTTTACCGAGTCACGTCAAAAGAAAATGTTTTAATATGAAATCCGAATTGAATTTACGCGAAATCTTGAACTAGCCGCAAGTATAACTGTATTTGTAAATTTTTCTTACTTAACCCGACACTATTAGGGGAGTTCTGCCTAAAATGACATACCCTAAGGATTGGGGCCTATATCTATTCTCAGGACGATCAAATAATTACCTTTTTTTAAAGAAAACTTAGCTTCAGGTATGCACTTTTCAATAAAGATAATAGAACTGCCCTAAATTCAATTCTTATATTTTTTTAAGTCATTTAAAAAAAATGGCTGACTATGTCATTTTAGGCGGATACTTGGTCAAAAATGACATACCCTATGCCGTTTTAGGCTTTGATTTAAAAGGTTAGAAAAAAATAAAAAACATAGTTTTGAAAACGTTTATTACATATTTCCTACGTACATAGGTCACATATGAAAGTTTTGGCTCTTGTAGACTTTTCGGCGCATTCTGCATGTGCCCAAGACAAGCAGATTTGGCACCTCAACCAATATTCATTGGCTTTCGACCTAGAGTAAAGGTCATTACAAAAAAGGCAGGCGGCATCATCGTGATCGTCATCCTGAACATTACTAAATAGCTCCGTTTCTTCGTATGTATCCTCTGGAGAAATCACCAGACGCTTCTTTACTTGTCTCGCTGTCTTGCGTCGTTCAATTTCGTTTTTTATGTCAATTTTCTGCTTTTGTTCCTCCAAGTTGGGAGTGCTTGTTAAAATTTGCGAACCAGTAGATTTTCGTTTTCTTTTGTTTCCCTTGAAGTCACTTGAGGTATTGGTGATATTTCTGAGATCTTTACTTTAGGTGCTCTCTCTACAGCAATATTTAAAATGTCTGATGCAGAAGTTTTAAGAGTAGCAAAGAATGTTGGCGTGTCTTTAGTTGTTGAAGTTGATGGAACTGGGTCTGCAATATTCTGTTTTAGTTGCGGAGGTTGGACCACATTTTCTTCTATATTAGTAGTTTCTGCTGGAGCGAAAAGAAAATCAGGAAATATTTCAGGATTCACTGGCCAAATCCCAGTTTTAGCAAATCCATTTTGAGCAACACTAGTTTGTGTCGCTTTACAGTATGCAGCTGAAAACAGCGAGGCGATTTGAAACTGAGTGACGACTCTACCAGCGTTTGCCTTCAGCCACTTGGACACCTCCTGATCATAGTAAGTCTTCATAGGACCATAGAAAGACACGTCCAGTGGTTGAAGGCGGTGAGTGCAATGAGGAGGCAGACACAACATTACAATACCGTTTTCTTTGGCATAGGTCAAAACCTGAAGACTTTTGTGGCTTGAATGTCCATCAACGATTAAAAGCACTTTCTCCTCTAAACTCGGTTTTGCAAACTTCTTAAAATGTTCCAGCCACTGTAGGAAAACGTCACCGGTCATCCAACCATTTTCTTGTATTAATCCTAACGTTCCCAAAGGTGCACCATCACTAAGTTTATTTTTCCACCTTTTCCTTGAAAATATTATAGCGGGGGGGACAAAGTGCCCTACAGTGCTCATACAGCATATCATTGTAACATGTAGTCCCCGCTCAGCGCTAGGAAGAGCTCCAACTTGTTTCTTCCCGGATTGGGCAAAAACTTTTGGAGGTTTCTGTACCGTGGATAATGCACTTTCGTCGACATTATAAATTTTTGTGGGGTCTATTTGATGTTTTTCAAGACAAGATTGATAGAGCTCAAAAAATTTTGCTACTTGGGTTCTGTTGAATGCCATAGCACGCGCCGCTGATGTTGCTTCGGGTTTTCTTAGAACTATGTCAGCATTTCTAGACCGGAATCCTGCAAGCCAATCCCAACCAGCCATCTTTGTTTGATGGTTGAAACGATGTTCCAATCCGCTCCTTTCAGCTAGTTCGTAAGCTAACTTGCGTACATCAGTAACTGTCATACCAAATAAGCGAGATTCCAAAAGTTTCAAGTGTTCCACCAGGTCTCTTTCAACATCCGCTTCAAAAGTTGGACGGAAACGCCCTAAGCCTTTGCTAACGCCTTGGATAACTTTATTGCTATTTTTAGCCCTTCGTCGAAGAGTTGCCTGAGGAACTCCGAATACTTTTGACGCTCTTAGCTAGCCCATCTCTTCATTCTCAACTGCATTAATTGCGCAGCGCGTGTTCTCTTCGTCCCAATCTTGACGATTACTTTTTCTTTGGTATTTACCAACCATCTGAAAAAAAGAGAACACTACTTAAATGTTGTGATACTTAAAAGTATTGTTGTCATTTTACTTTTGCACACAAAAATGAAGTCAGGGTAAAACGAATTTTTTATTTTATTAACATGTTGTTGGATAGGTAAAATTAAGTTATATTTTACTCTAGCAAAATATTAATACTGATAAACCATACATACACATTTTTTGTCAACCCCATAACTAAGATAAAGAAAATAAATAGGGAAAGAAATTTAAGAGTAATGTTTGTTAGGAAAAGATAGGATAAGTACCTACTTAATATTAGGGTCTTTCTTATTATTCAATGAAAATTAAAGATTTAAATAATTTATTTTAGCTGAGATTAGAAAAAGGCATCCTGTGTCTGATGATTCTATGAAAAAATCTATTTTCTTGTTCGTAGCCACTGCAAAGTCACGATTAACTGGCAAGAGCAACTCGTCACAAAGGTAAGTGTCTTTCTTGTGTTAAAAATTTAAAATATTTTGTTGGTAATTATTTTTTATAATTTTAAAAGAAGTTCTAAATATAAATTAACTTTGAAAACAAAACTTTCTTGACTGAATGAGTTTGACCAGGGCTTTTTGGGAAAGAAATAAATCTAAAATAAATAAATAAATGCAAACAATAGGTAGTGTAAGATAGGGTTCCGACAAACTATGCTACTTTTTCTAGAAACAAATGATGCCATAAACAGAATTCTCCTAGTCCTCTTCGTTTTCGAGATACGGGCACCCCTCATATCTCAGTTGTTGTGTAACCTATCGAGAATGGAAAAACGGATTATTATGTAGCCAGTGGTAGCTTTTTTTAAATATTTTTGTTTTTTTCGGACAAACGTAAACGTTGTTTAAATATTTATAGTTTTTGTGCAAGGTAATTTAATTTAACTTATATTTTTTGGCTTTTCAAAAATATATAGCACTTAAGTATATCAGATTTAGACATATAATTTTTATGTTTATCTTTTATTTTTTGTATTAAATAGAGGGGGCCATAAAATCTTTGTTTTTTTATTTTGAGAGATCTAATGGGAATTTTAACCTGATTTGAAGTTTAAGAATAGTATTTTAATAATATCCGATGTTCCCGCTAGGCTAAACGGAAACAGACAAATAATAGGGGGTGCCTTAAAAAACACATTTTCTTTTATGACATCTTTTGTTTCTAGGACAAATAGCCTTCGTTTGTTGAAATCCCATACCTACGCCTTTATCTTCAATATTAAACATGAAATTACTTTACTAAAAAAATGTGTTTTAGTTTCAGTGAAATGGATGTGCCAGAGGCAGCAGAATTTTAAGATATACATATAAACTATTATATTTTAAGATATATATTTCTTACCTTAAAAATAACTTTGGTTCTAAAATTGATTTTTAAATATAAGATATCTCATTCGATTAGAAATGTTATCATTATAATCGTACAGGGTGTTTCAAAAAACATCTAGCATCGCTCGTGTGGTAATTCCTGCCCCAAAAATAAGACAAATATCCTATCAACATGGGTCCGCAGATGCGTTGTTTGAAAGATACAGGGTGTTAAAATTTTGAAATTTTTTCGTTTTTTTCAAAATATTTCCGAAACACTTTAATTTGAGTGAAATTTGGGTTGTGAAAAGTACCTAAATTCTAAACTAGCACATATTTAAGCAATACAAATGTGTGAGCAGGTTTACCAGGGACATGCGTGCGAGCAGGCGCTCTAATAATTTTTTACAAAAAATTGGTACGCCACTGACTTTCATATTTCAATAGCACTTTTGTTAGAAATGTAAATGACTAACAAAAAACATATCTTAATATTTTTTTTAGGGCGGCTGCGTTTAGAAGGTAAATGCAATTTTACAAGGTAACATAACGTATGTATGTAGGCAGCGTAACACGATTTTTGCATAAGTTATTTATTACTATAAAAAGATATCTACCTAAATAATATTACAGTAAATGTTACAAAGGGCCACCAACAAGTTCATTACAAGCCTTTAACTAAAATCGTGTTACGCTACCTAATAAAAATTCCAGTTACATTTCTAACAAATTGTGCTATCGAAATGTCACTGGCGTACCAATTTTTTGTTAAAAATTATAGAGCGCCTGTTCACGCACACGGCCCCGGTAAACCTGTTCACACGTTTTTATTGCTAAAATATGTGCTATTTTAAGTATTTTTCACAACCCAAATTTCACTGAAATTACTAAAGCCGTTTCGGAAATATTCTGAAAAAACCGAAAAATTTTAACACCCTGTATCTTTCAAACAAAGCATCTGTGGCCCATGTTCATAGGAACTATTCGTCTCATTTTTGGGTAAGGAATCAGCGCACGAGCGATGTTACATGTTTTTTGAAACACCCTGTATATTTTCATCGCATAAGTTTTATCAGAAAAATATGTTATTGCACGTAAATTTTTACACTTAAACTTTAACTCCATTATCATGAGCTCTTGGAGTGTGTTGAATTCATATAATGTTGACCTTATGTTTTATTTTTTACTTTTTCGACAAATATTAGTAGTTTGTAACTTTTGAATAAAATAAAAGTAAATAAAATTTTTCTATTGGTATTTTTATCAGTTTCTTCCCCGCGTGTAAAAGGCATTATTCATATAGCATTTGGTAAGGTAATATGTATATTTATACATATTTGAGGCTAATATTTACATACTATTTTAAAATAATATTTAAAAAATATTTAAACTAATATTTAAGTAGGTAATATATACAAAAATATTTTAAACTAATATTTATGGAATATGTTAAACTAATATTTAAATACTATTTTATGATAATATTTAAAAAATATTTTATACTAATGTTTAACTAACATATACAATCAAATATTTATGGAATATTTAATAATCTGTCGCTACAAATATTTAAATAATGTTTTTTAAAAATATTTTATTAATATTTGAAATATTTAAATAGATAATATTTTAAAATAATATTTAAAACATATTTAAGCTAATATTTAAAACATATTTTAAACTAATATTTATGAAATATGTTAAACTAATATTTAAATATTATTTGAAAATAATATTTAAAAAATATTTTATGCTAATATTTGACTAATATATACAAAAAATATTTATGGAATATTTAACAATCTGTCGCTGCAAATAATTAAACAATATTTTTTAAAAATATTTAATAAATATTTGATGCTATTGGGGTAGGGTGGGCCGAAAAAGGCAAAAAAAAATTTCTTTTTTATATAAAGAGCGGGCTAGACGAAAAAATATGTATATGATGGCCACAATACTCCATAGCAATTTTGGGCCGGATTAAATATTTTTTAGCCGGGCCCCTGGGGCCTCCAAAAATTTTTTTTTTCTTTTTTAAAATTTTTAGTGGGGCTAGTGCTTAGCATATAAATATAGGTACCCTTATATTGCAAAAAAAAATTGAGTCGGATTAAAAAATTTTTAACCGGGCCCCGGAACAAAAAAAGTTTAGTTAGTGGTTGAAAAAGTGCATATTTCTCTTAGCTTGAATCAATTTTCGGCACAAAAATTAGTTACTTACTTTATTTTGTACTAAACAATGATTACATTGAATTATTGTACGATATATTTTACACTTCGAATATTCACTCAACCCAGAACTCACCACGAGGAGGTAGCTGCACTTTAAGTTCCACCCACCCGCCCACCTTTGCTCAATACTTTTAGTTACTCACGTCTTGAAGCATAATATTGACATTTGCTTTCGAAATTTGGCAAGTCCTTTCTGGCGTCAAGTTTAGCTCGAATGAAGGCATCTCTGGATTCTTCACCACATACTTTTGTTGAAGCCTCGGTGATAATTTTAACACCTCTCTCGGCCGCCTGAGTATGACAAGGAAAATTGTCAAAATTCGGAACCTGTTTAACAATATCCCACAATTCCTGGTCAGATAAATGCTGTACTAGGGGAGGTTCTGTTGCAGTACAGTTCGACCAGTCTGTAAGATCTATATAATCTTTTGCGTCAAAATTTACTTGGGGCACTTTGAAAATGCGATTTTTTATATTAGATTTCCTGACATTTATAATTCTTCTAACGTCTAGCTCCCTAATGTGTGGACGTGTATCTGAAAACATGGATATTAAAATATTTTCGGGGTGTGCGAAATAAGCATTATCCTGGATCACTTTATTGATAATTACTATTACATGACTTGGTAGTTCTTTCGAAACATGGATGAATTTCCACAGATGTCTTGCACCACTTTTCAGCTGTGGTAGAGTTTTTATTTCAAACCACATACGCGAATATACTTTTATTACAAACTCTGCTAGTATTTTTAAATTCTCCGGAGGATCGTTTGTAGCTACATACTACATATACTCTAAGAATGCGGTTGGCTGTCGTTAACCAACGTGAGTGTCCCATTTTTCCTGGACTCTTATCGGCCAAATTTTGAGGAACCACTCCATCTCCAATGGCTTTAGTTATCTTATACAGATATTTTTGATCTGTACTTAGATCATGTTCTTCTACAGAAGGAAGAACAGTTTTAATTGGTTAAAATTTAACGACAGGCATTTCTTCACAGTGGGAAAGAAGGGATCCAACCGGCCCGGAATACGAATAAGGACCTTTTGTGTGTCCATCTATTTTTTGTAGCAAGTGTCGAAATGGAAGCTCATTAGCGTCTAACAGGCAAATACTCCATTGTAATGATTTGTTTGGTTGAGTTTCTATTAGTCGAATTATCCCGCCTTTCCAGCCAGTGTTGACGTTTGTTCCATCGCAACCACTAACAATTAACTTTCCTAAATCTACATTATGGCTTTGAATGTAACATATTATTCCATTGGCAATATCTATGGCTCGGGATTGATTAACGGCTACATGCCCAAAATAGGAACTGCCCGGTTCCTCAATTAAGGCAATATGTTCCTCGGTTTTAATGATTCGGCGGCCGTTTTCGAAGACTATGGTTTTTCTTTCATCAAAATAGATACCTTTAATTGACTTATTCAAATTCCTGTTTACATCTTGAAGTTGACTCCTATTTTTCTTAACACCTCTTCAGATACTCACTTACTTTGACCTTTGTGCAGGGGGCGATCGCCTGGACACGTATTCTTAATTTTAGCCCGCAACAAAAAAACATAAAATTAAATTTTCGTAAAGGGGCCCAGTCTAACGTATAGATATATGAACAAAAAATTTTTTGGAGACTACATAAGCCGTATACTATAAGATTTTGATTGGCCCTGAAATAAAAAAAATATTTATATATATTTTTTTTTGGGGGCCCGGGGGCCCGGCTAAATTTTTTTTAATCCGGTCCAAATTTGGTGTGAGATCTTTTGAATACTACTTCCAACTTTTGACAACTAGCCATTTAATAAAATCAAAAAACAATTTTTTCGGCCCACCCTAATCGGCATGGCTACTACCATTTTCTTTACGACCAAACTAAACGAATTTAAAAAAAAATCGTAAGTTTGTCTAAATCATTTTCCCTCCGTTTTACGCTGAAAGGCGGAGCCAACTATATGGGGACGGACTCGGGGATTTTGGAGCGTTTATTAATTATTTTATGCTGAAACCTTAATGTAATTTTCGATAGTTAGTCGCGTTTACAGCTTAAAAACGTGTGTAATAATAAGTTTAATGATGCTTCGAAAATTAGCAGTATCATAGGGTTTGTCAATGCCTACATGTTGCAGGTTTTGTTTTAATTTTCTGTGAGAAGAATATACAAATTTTATGAAACAGCTGATTTTCGGTAAAAACGATAAAAGTATGTTCACATCTCGCGCCATTGTTACTTATAATACCCAGTTTGTACTCGGAGATACTGCTTAATATTCTACGAGTGTCACAAAATTTCGATTTTCAGCTTGGCAATGTTAATTCCTAGTGTGTAACGAAAATAGACAGAAATTGGTACGGTCAATAAAAAACCCATAGTTACTTTTCAAATCTATATTTTATGTATAAATAGATAAATAAATAGACATAGGTAGGTAATGTATATTTTTATCATAATAATGTGGTATTATATTCCACTTAAATTATGCAGGTTGGTGGCCAAACTTGATCAAAGTAAGGGTAATTTTTCACGAAGAACACGATGTTCGAGGTGCCGACTCGATTTGAGTGGGGAGTTCACCCCTTAAAAGTCATAAATACCCTTTTTAGGGGTGTTTCCGAGCAAATAATTGCCTAGAGACTCGCGGATGTTTTTGCTGATGTAAGTTTGGAAGGGTGTATGGGGTGTTGCCTCAGTGGTATGGTGGTTCTGTTTAAAATGTTATTATTCTTTATATGCATTTATCTCCTATATTGTGTTACATTAAAGAAATCTTAACATCGATGTTTTAGTTTCGATCTTTTTTTTTTGATATCATCGATGTTTATTTTAAACATCGATAAATCGAAATAGTCTCAACTTCCGAACGGTGTAGTAACTGTAGGTATTAAGTCTGAAGAAAATTCTAATCGACCTCGGTAGCCGGGTGTAAACGATTTCGCCTCGCAATCGAGAGGTCCCGGGCTCGAATCCCGGCTGAACATGGAACGTTTTTAGGTGTTTGGTAAATATTTTATTGTAATTATATTATATTATTGAATAAAACCGGCTGAGTGACTGAATAGCCAAAGGCAATTTTAAAAAGTAAAGAAAAGGTAATTCTGGAAATTTCGCTACAAGTTCAGTCAGTGTCACTATTCTTATTCGTAATTGTACGGCGTTTACCCTGTTCGTTTTTTTTGGGGTTTCCCTGTCGGCCTGTTTTATTTTTAAAATTGGCGACAGTGAACTGTTAAACTGTAGTTGAACGGTTAGAATGCTGTAGACGAATTACAAAAAGGAATAATACGCATTAGTATAATAAATAAATAAATTTAGGTGTAGTGGCTTGTGGTGAGCGAAGGTATTTTGGTTTGTTTTATTAATAACGTATGTCCTAAAAGTTTTGGCACAAAATTCATTGGCTTTAATTTTAACAAAAACAAAATATTATAAAGTTGTCTTTGGAAACAGAAGTTTGTTAACATTGTGTACTGTCAGTTGAGATTAATTTATTTTAAAGTTTTCGCTTTAAGATGTCGTATAAATTAGAAATAAGAAAAAGTATCTATAAGTTGGTTGGGCGGGTACCCAAGCTGAAATCTGTCTAATATTCCAGAATGAAAACATTTCAAGCAGAACCATTTATAGAACAATAGCAGAGTGCGAGCAGGGAACACCATGTCTGAATCTCCCAAAAAGTGGAAGACCACGTACATTTACTGCACAGAGGTCAGAGAGATTGGTGAGAAGAGCAAAAAACCAGGTTGGAATGTTAACGAGGAGACTGGCTCGTCAATTCAGATCTTCTAAGAGTACGATATCGTTGGAATTAAGGAGGAATGGACTTAAATATCGAAAGAGACGTAAGTGCCCCAAATACTCTCAAGCGCAACTCCTTCGTATACCAAGATGCTGTCGTCAACTGAGGCCAATGAAAAATCATTATTTTAGATGATGAAAGTATTTTACTTTGAGTAATTCTGAAATGAAGGGAAACGATGGATTTTATACGGACAACGTAGAGGAATGCCCTGACAATGTTAGATATAAACATAAAGCGAAATTTGCAGATAAAATCCTTGTCTGGTGCGCAATTTCTAACAGAGGTGTATCCCGACCTTTTGTGGGAAGAGTGAGGGGTGAAGCTTTGAATAGTCAGAGCTATATTGATAATTGCCTGTCCAAATTACTTCAGTTTATCCACGAACATCATGCTAATGACGATATCATGTTTTGGCCAGACCTAGCATCATGCTATTACTCAAGAGATACCCAAAACTGGCTTCGACAACACCAAATACCTTTTGTTCCCAAAAACGATAATCCTCCAAACTTGCCGCAGGCTCGCCCAATAGAGGATTTTTGGGCTTTACTGTCTAGGAAGGTTTATCATGGAGGCTGGGAAGCCCAAGATGAAGCACAATTAAGACGGCGAATTTACGAAAAACTAAGAGAAATTGATTTGAATTCCGTCCATGGCCTCATGAGAGACATTCAAAGAAATTTGCGTCTGGTAGAGCAGAATGGGCCACTCCACATAATTCGATAGTATAGTTTAGTTAAGTATTGAGTTGTAATTTATGATAACTAGTTAGTGTTCAAATAAATATCTTCATTAAAAAAAAATCCGATAAATATTTTGTGCCAAAAGTTTTAGGACATACGTTACCTTCCGTTTCTTTCAAATTGTGAAAAATTTTAAAAATACCTTGGCATTCCCTAATAGTTTTTTTTGCAAAAGTAAGGGAAAAAAGGTTTACAGTTTGCTTCGAAAATCTATTCAAATCGACCAAATTTATCTGCAGATTTTTTGACAGTGATAATTACATTATCGTATATATTAGAGCACACTCTTTACTGACTTGGCATATTCTTTCTTACGCCTAATAGGTACTTAGAAAAGAGAGCATTACATTTAATAATATTAAACAACAACGTAGAGTGTGCCCCTGCATTTTATATTGTGTGACTGGTTTGTAGGTACATAAAGATAAAAATAAATGTTTTTAAAATAAATGTGACTAAAATCTTAATTAAGAAAAAAACATAGATGTTTTCGAACATCAAAGCTTTAGGATCGATGTTTTTTCTACACTACGAGAACTCCAGAAATTGAAGAAGCAGTTTTAAGTTTAACTGATGAAAATTCAGAACTAGAAACATTGGAAATAACTTGCACATCTTGCACATTCTAGCCTGGAGAATTCTTTACTATTCTCTTTTATACCCGTATCACATTCAACGAGACAAAACCTAATTTCCATGAGATTTTCCCCTGCGAATCATCTTTTCTCAATGGTTTTTGCAGAATATTGTGCAAACCCGGTGTTTGACTGTGAAATAATGTTCATAGGCGAAACTTTCCAAGAAATGCTATCAGAAATTTTCACAATATTCATGTTTGGACAGAAGACCCGCATGTTATTGTGGAATCTAGCCATCAAGAGCAATTTTCGTTAAATGTCTGAGTTGGAATTGTTAAAAACAACTTAATTGTTCCTTTTTTTTGGCCAGAAAGTCTAAATGACCATAACTATCGCCGGTTTCTAAAGGGCGATTTGCCCATATTGCTTGAAGAAGTGCCAATTATAATTATAAATATAGAATGTGGTTCATGTATGCAACAGAATATTTAAATCGAACATTTTATCACCACGTGTAGGTCGTGGTGGACCCCAGCATTGGCCCTTAAGGTTCCCACTCTGTAGAACAACTGAGAAATCGCATAAGAGCTTTTTGTAATGTAATAAGGCATATTAGAAGCATTCTTCAAAGAGTGCGCACTAATATAAGAACAACAGCTAAAGCAGCATGTGCCCATGGAGGTGGAGGGCATTTTCAAGAACTTATTTAATTTTTTTTTAGTTTTAGAAAAATGTTATTAGTTTGTTAACAGTCAATTAAAATCATTAACTAATTTAATCAGAAATGGGTATTAGTAATCTAGTAGTTAAAAAGTTATATCAAGAAAAACTGTAAAAATATGTAAAAATACGTTATCTTTTAGGTATAGATGATTGTTATTCTCTATTCCTTCACTGTAAGATACGAAAAAAAGACGAGAGATATTTTAATAAAATTATTTTACTTTTTAAAAGAACAGTGGCGTATCATTTTAATCACCTAAAATAATCAATAAATTTAAATTACCTACAAATTAATTAGGACGCCACTGGTTAAAACTTAAAATTCGATTTTTACAGAAACGATAGTTTGCACCCACCAAGTTTAATAATTTTATAAAAATATCTAATGTAGTTTCTGAGTTATTAAAAAAAAAAACAATTTTTCAAAATAATACTTTCATCGCCGTGTATTATGGTAACAAAGCAAAACGGTTAAATTAAGTTTATATAAACTTTTTGTCTTAAACTCTTTATATTAACGACTTTGATGTAATGTGGTTTAAAATATCAACGCAGAGAATTACTAAATTCATCTGCTGCCTTTACCGGCCGCCAAGCGATACCCATTATAGAGACTTGTTCTCCTCTCTTGCTAATACTATCGACTTTTTGCAAACCCACCATCCCAATTCCGAAGTTGTCATCCTTGGTGACTTCAACATTCATAATGTCAACTGGCTCAAATACTCAAACATGACTGACGAACAAGGTCGTGAAGCCGAATCCTTTGCCATCAGCTCTGGCCTCACCCAGCTGGTGGGTGAACCAACTCGGATTCCAGACCGAGATGGTGATTTTGCTAGTTTGTTTGATCTTTTCTTAACTTCAAACCCCGACTTGTACACTGTCACCGTGAAGCCGCCGTTAGGAACGTCTGACCACAACCTTATTTCGGCACTGAACAAACTACCAATTAGTGCTGAAGAGCCTCCTAAACCACGCAAGATATGGCATTACACATCAGTGGGAGGACCTAAGGGACCATTTTCAAACCTTTCCTTGGCGGGACGTTTGTTTTACCTCTGATGATCCATCCATCTGTGCAACAGAAATATCGGAGGTTATCCTTACTGGCATGGAAGCCTTCATCCCTTTCTCAAAAAAGTGCCCTTCTAACGGCAAGCCTTGGTTTACCAAAAATTGCGAACGAGCTGTTAAATCAGAAAATTATTATACCGACAATGGCGTAAAAATCCTACCGCCGAAAATCGTACCATCTTTGTTAACGCTCGAAACCAATGCAAGCAAACGATAAACCAAAGCAAAGAAGCACACAACCAGAGGATCAGAGACAAACTTCTTAAATGTCCTAGCGGCTCAAAATCATTTTGGTCGGTAGCTAAGGCCGTCAGTCAGAACTTTACCAAGTCAACCATTCCACCTCTAACACGTTCTGATGGCACCATTGCGACCAAAGCACAGGAAAAAGCAAACTTACTGGCGGAACTATTCTCTTCACATTCAACGGTAAATTTTCAGGGAAGTACTCCACCGAAAATTACCCATGTAGAATCGAGAATGCCCGATATTGTCTTTCGCCACCGCCATGTTAAACGAATCTTGAGGAGTCTCGACACTAAAAAGGCTTCTGGTCCTGACGATATTCCAGTCATTGTAATTAAGACATGCGCTGACGAACTGACACCGGTATTTTGTAGGCTTTTTAACTTATCCTACAAAAAAGGAATATTTCCTTCTTGCTGGAAAACTGCGAGAGTCCAGCCCATACCCAAAAAAGGCAAGAAGACTTTGCCAAACAACTATCGTCCAGTCGCATTGCTTTCGGTTATATCAAAAGTTATGGAGAAGGCTATCAACGAAAAATTACTAAAATACCTGGAAGGCTTCAACACTATTAGTGACCGCCAGTATGGATTCCGTAAGTCTAGATCAACAGGAGACCTTCTCGCTTATGTTACTCATGTTTGGAACAACGCAATAGAACACCATGGGGAGTCCCGGGCGGTAGCACTGGACATTTCCAAGGCTTTTGACCGAGTATGGCATGAGGGGCTCCTAACTAAAGTGAGAGCATACGGAATGCCGGTTCAATTTTGTTCATGGCTGTCGAGCTTTCTTAAAGACCGTTCTCTGCGAGTGGCAATGGACGGATTTCTTTCAGACACATTTAACATCAACGCCGGAGTCCCTCAAGGTTCTATATGGTCGCCCACCCTTTTCTTACTATACATTAACGATCTTTTGGAAAAAACTAAAAATCCTATATATAGCTTCGCTGATGACAGCACACTTGTTTCATCTTTTACTCTGGATGCTCGGACATCGGCTGCTAATGCACATCTCTATAGGCAGCAAGAGGTCTCACATCTCAACAAAGACCTGGAAGAAATTCTGTCTTGGGGTGACAGTAACCAAGTAGAATTTAACGCTAAAAAGACCCAGGCGGCAGTTTTTTCTAAAAAAGTTAATGTTGAAGAACCGGATATAGTTATGGCGGGACACTCAATTCCCTTGACTTCATCAATTCATTTATTGGGCGTTAATTTGGATAGTCATATGTCTTGGCATAGTCACGTTGCGGCTATTGCTAAGGCAGCCTCGCAGAAGCTCGGAGTACTTTTCCGGACAAAGAACCTCTATACACCCCAACAACTTTTGATGCTCTATAAAGCCCAAATTCGACCATCACTGGAGTACTGTTCGCATATTTGGGGCTCTGCTCCTAAACATACCCTGAGATTGCTAGATTCCATTCAAAGAAGAGCCATTCGCTTGATCGGTGACCATAGTCTGACAAACAACCTGGAAAGCCTTGAACATCGAAGGCAGGATGGCGACTTGAGTCTATTTTACAAATATTTTCATGGCAAGTGTTCAACCGAGGTTGCCCGCTTAATACCACCCAGAGCGGTGCATGGTAGAAATACGCGACGAGCCACTGCAGCCCACCAGTACGTGGTTCAGCTTAGTGTCCCTCGAACGACACTGTTTCAAAATTCTTTCATCTGGAGAACGTCATCACTCTGGAACGGCCTCCCTGAGATCGTGTTCCCCAACGAGTATAATCTCCAAAGATTCAAGACCAACGTGAATCGTTTCCTGCGCACACGCACCGCTCCTAGAGCGCCATAAAGGATTTATCCTGTAGTGCTGTGCCTTACCATAAAAAAAAAAAAAAAAAAAAATAGGGTACTGGTACATATCTGTACCACCGACGTTTCCAGCGATCCTATAAACGACATCCCACTGCTCGATACCGCTAAGCATGATAAATTAGTCTACAAACACGCATTGGTTCTTATTTTTACCATATTTACTCTCAGCGCCATCTGATAGTTAAAAGTCGACCTTCGGGCCAAAAAGTGGTACATATTTATACCATTAGTTACTACCGCGTAGACGACAGGTTTTTTCGATGTTGGGGCTAGTTTTTACAATTTTTTCCTAAGAATACAGAGAAGATATATATAACGACAGTAAGTATATAATACTTTATATATTTTATACAGGATTTTTACAATTTATTTGCTTAGTTGCTTCATAGTAGTTCATAATTTATAAAAATACGCACATTAGGGATTTTTAGGTTAGAATTGTGTCTTGAGTTTTTTCTAAATAGTTTTTAAATTAGGATATTTGGGTTTTAATTATAGCATACTTTGGTTTGATATACATTTGCCTTATTATTGATACTAGGCACGTTTCTCTGTTATCTTCGGCTAACGTAATTTTTGGAAATAATTTGGGTGGTACACATTTGAACCAATGAATATATGCATTCATACTCTATATTTATGTACCGCCTAATATTTATGTTTTGTAGATCTATTATAAAGATTTTTTGAATAGGCCTTTCAGCGCAGTGTTACATTTTTCTTAGTAATAATTTTTGTTCATTTCAGATTGTGCCTTTTCACAGTTCATCTTGAACAAAGAATATTGGACAAATCATTTGATTTTTTTCTACTTGTTACTAGAAAAGACTGTTTTTTTTCGATGGTAACCAATATCTTCTCCTGATTTTTATGTTTTTGACAAAGACTTTACCGCTGTTTTTAGTTCCATTTTATAATTAGTTAGGTCTCTTTTGATTTAACCTACAATAAATACTTAGAGTAATTTTTAAGTCTTGTTGAGTGTCATATTTTGGCAACTAAAACCGTTATTTAATTTTTTACTAAAGAATGATAAACGTTTAGTGGTGGTTTATAAAAGAAAAACCTGCGTTATTTGTACTATTTTCAAAATAAAGGCATATTACATATCGATGGTGAAGAACGGTAACCTCCTATCTCGCGATTTGCAGAAATTCTGCAACCTTCTATGTCAATTTCAGCAGATTTAAAATTTATAAATTTAAACGATCTGCAAACGGACCTTTAGTTCGCTGACAAAACCTTCTAAGTCAATAAGAAGTTATTACAACTGTACAGACAAAAACTTCTATGTCAAGTGAAGAATAAAAACCTCCTATGTCACACATAGAAGGTTGTTGAAACCACTTTAGCTTTTTTTTTTAAATAACAGCCTCTTATGTCAGTCGTTGACAGGTTTAAAACGACAGGTATATTTATTTGCGTTTGATTTTGGTTCAACTTTTTACGGTGGAAAATCTGTAACAATGCAAAGAACGAAAAGAATATTGGAAATGGCATCTTGTAGTTATATTGAAGGTAAGTAACCTTAGTACTTCATAGATATTTCTGTAACAGGGACATGAAAGGGTAAAACCAGTTTCTGAAACTTTTTAGGAATATTATTTACGCGTTATACCTATATAACGTTTAATAGTAGGTACTATACAAATTAATAGTCTTATAAGGCAAGCTTGTACAAAAAAAAAGAATAGCTTTGATAGAAATTAGACCTAATATAAAGACGAATTAATTAGGTATATTTATTTTAAATCCGAATTTAATAAGGTGCTTAAATATAACCAAGGCTTAATTAATTATTATAGAATGGTAATATTATTATTGTACACCGTGTCTAGAGTACCGTCAGATGGTAGCCCAATGCAGTACCGTTAGGTAGGTTGACGTTTGACAGCTTAAGTTCTTGAATCCAACAAAGTTCTGTATGAGGTGCGGTGGTTGAGGTGGTACGATCCGTGGTCTTGCCGCAAGTGACCCGGGTTCAATTCCTGGCATTACCAACTTTTTTTTTCTTTTTTTATAGGTTATTTTTTTTCCATTTTTGTTGCAAAAGTTATAAAATACCTCAAAAACCTCACATCACCTACCTAACGGTACTGCATTGGGCTACCGTCTGACGGTACTCTAGACACGGCGATTATTGTATAATATAATTATTGTATAATTCTATTATTATTGTATAAGTGTAAATGTTTGCAAGGCATGTTTTATTTTTCATCAAAATTGCTTTAGGTTTAGCAGATTTGAATGCTAGTACGAGTAGTTCGATCCCTGAGTCATTGCAGCTATCGAAAGAAGCTACAGATCCTAACATTTATTTAGACTATGGATGTCCTTTACCTCCAAATGATTTGAATCAAGGTAAGTGTTAACTCCAGATCTGTTTCGATATTTAGGTTCTTGTCGATAATATTAAATGTACATAGTATTAATACTTTAATTTTGTAGCATGTAATTCTGGATACATTGAAGTAGAACCAACTTTAATCCAAAAAGTAGTCTCTCATAATTCGCTTATCGGTCAACAATCTCTGATATTTACCACAAACCAGAATTCAGCCCCAAATTATGGTGATGTGGATGACAACATAATAATTGAAGAATTACAGCCAGTGCCAGGTAATTATTTCCGTTAATACCTATTGAGAAAAGGGGAATAAATCGACAACAAAATAGAATATAAACATTGGTTTTCTTACCTATAAAATGTAGCTTTTTGCGTTTTCAAGTTATTTTACCGATTACATTTAAATTTTTATTAATGAAAACGTTTTGGTTTTAGTTTATCCAAGCACAGAACTTTGCCCCACGAGTCAACAAGCTGAAAAATCAATTACTACTGATTGTGAAAATATATGGGATAATGATAATGCAAGCACTAGTTACAGAACCAGTTTAGACAAAGATTGGACACCATCTGAAGAAATTTTTAACGAAGATAATGGTGAAGATGAAAACTCCGGAAGCGATGAAGAACCTGTTCGTAACGATGAAAGTCTGACAAGTCATGAAGAGGTCCAAAATATCAGAAAAAGAAAACGTAAACCGGATCCCAAAACCTGGAAAAGGAATAAGATAATTAACCTAAGACAAAATGGCAGGGAGTACAAAAATCTCGAAAGAAAAGCGGGAGCTAAAGGAGCAGAAGTATTACGAAATGGTAGAAAGATGGGTCCTACATGTACATCAAACTATTGTTTAAAATCGAAAAAACGATTCTGTGCTTCCATTGACGATAATGTAAGGGAACAGCTTTTTAGTCATTTTTGGAAAGAGCTTTCATGGGACGATAGGAAAAGCTATGTAACCTCCCTTGTCGATTGTGTAGTTCCAAAACAAAAAAGGAGGGAAGAATCTAGAGACAGAAGAGGTGCTACATTTCATTACCACCTTAAGGTTGCAAATGAGCGCAAAGAAGTCTGCAGGGACATGTTTTGCAATACTTTAAGTATTGGAGTATGGTCTGTGAAAAATTGGGCTAGCTCAGCTTTTCATGGAATGAGGTCTAAAAAATTGAATTCTGATGAAAATATTCAAGTCACACCAACACGACGTGGTGTTAAGAAGTCCAATGAAGCCATTAACCAGACTAGAAATATAAACAATACCATTCCAGTTGCAAGTCACACTTCATTTAACACAAAGAAACGCGAAAATGCAGAAGCTTTTATTGACTTATTACCAAAGCTTGAATCCCATTATTGTAGAAGGGATTCTGCGAAGCTATATTTGAAACCGATATTTCAGTCACAAATGGAATTGTATCGGCTATATCTAGAACATTGCCGTGACCACAACGAGAAGTCCGTCAGCCGTTTTACATTTACTGATATTTTGGATAGCAAGAATATTTCATTATTTGTACCGCGAAAAGATCAATGTGATATATGCTGCCAGCATGTAACTGGAAACTTATCTGATGAAGCATATAACGCGCATATTCAGGCAAAGGATAAGGCAAGGGCAAAAAAAGATGAAGACAAAAAGAAGGCGATTTTAAAAGAATGTGTAGTTTTTACAGTAGATGTGCAAGCAGTGAAGCTATCTCCCGCTCTTAAAGCTTCTTCACTGTACTACAAGACCAAATTATACAATTTTTAATTTGGCGACTAACGAAGTTGATTGTTATTGGTGGCATGAGGGTGAAGGGGAACT
Source organism: Polydrusus tereticollis (assembly GCA_963920685.1). Taxonomy (NCBI): domain Eukaryota; kingdom Metazoa; phylum Arthropoda; class Insecta; order Coleoptera; family Curculionidae; genus Polydrusus; species Polydrusus tereticollis. The sequence goes on along the minus strand of OY987332.1, from coordinate 110,811,653 downwards.
TAAGGCATCTTCTTTTACTTCATGTTTGATTTATCATTTACAAAAAACAATTGATGCCTGGTCCTTGGAAATGTCTAAAAAAGAAATAATAATTTGGAGCGATGGGTGCGGTTATCAGAATAAAAACAAAACTTTATCTAACGCGCTTGCACAACTTTCAATGAAAACTGGATTTACCATTGAACAAAAGTTTCTCCACAAAGGACACACACAGATGGAGGTAGACTCAGTTCATGCCAGTATAGAAAAACGTTTAAAAAATAGAAGTATTTATCTACCGGAAGACTACATTACTGTCACGAAAGAGGCTAGAATAAAAACTCCATATCGAGCACATAATTTAAAACATTCTTTTTTTTTAAATTACACAATCATTGATGCTGAATTGTACTCCTCCATTAGACCAGGAAATAAAGTGAACGATCCTACCATCAACCTTGTCTGCCATTTTAAATATACACCGGAAGGTCTTATTCACTATAGGCTTGATTTTGAAGAAGAACTTACACTTCTTCCCCGCCGTCCAAGTAGTTCAAAAGAATTTATTTACCCTTCTCTGTATAATTCCAGTTTAAAAATAAAAAAAAGTAAATGGGACCATCTTCAAGAATTCAAAAATGTTTTGCCGAACTATGCTCATGCATTCTATGACAACTTGTTACACTAAATATATATAAACATTTTGTAAAATGTAGGAAACGGTTGTTTTAAATAAAAAAATCCAAAAACAATTAACTTTTTAGATACCGATCATTTTTCCTGTTAAAACTTGTTTGCCTTCTATGTGCACAAAATATCAATTATTCGCTGTCAAAACCACCTATGTCAATTTTCTCGCTAATTCTCATATTTTTCCTCAAATTCGTACATTCATTGTGTTACTTAAATAGTATACAATAATTACCTAAACCTAGTTTTTAAAAAAATATAAGATATTTATTCTTAAACAAAATTTTGTTCCCCCTGAAAAGTGTCTCTTTTGTACATAGAAGGTTGCAGAATTTCTGCAAATCGCGAGATAGGAGGTTACCGTTCTTCACCATCGATATATAAAAGTGTATGTTTCTAATATGGCAAGTTTTCAGTTTTTGTCTTAGAAATCTCTATTTTCTAAGTGGTACGTAAATGTACCACTAAACACACATTTTTTTTTTTCAGGAACGTTCATTGGTACACATAGATACCACCCTATTGCAAAAAAACTATAGTGTTTTTTAACTTTTTTTGTTCGGTAGTACAATATAAAACCCTAAATAAAAAGGCCTATCTAAAAAAAAAGTTTAAAAAGCGGGCCCCAGGGTTCTGCCCTATAAAGGGTTAAAATCATACACATATTAACCACCTTCAACATTGACATAGGTACATACTTTCATAGTTTTTTGTTGGACTAAAATCAAAACAAAATTTAAGAACAATGCCACATATTATTGTATATTTAAATTAAATTGGCATTAATTTATTTGTTTAGTCATAAATATGTAACTATACTAACTCACTAAGTATAATTAATGTATTTTTACTATAATATTATGTCAATAAAAACAAGTAACAGAAAAATTCGCAGTATTTAGGTATCTGCCTAATTAACTAAACATCAACCCTATTTATTTGCAAAACCCCCCTTCCTTTAAAGAACAAACCTTTTTCCATATTGCAAGTAGTTAGTAGTGCCGACTCATAGTACAAAAAATATGTACCATGGTGCCGCCGTCTATTTTCTCATATCGATGCATTCGCATCCGTAACCATAAGATGACTAATAAGCACTAAGCGTAATCGCGCCTCGCAACCATCAAGGGCATCAAGCCAAATTCAAACAGCGGCCCTGGAAGAATATTGTTACCGCCTACTCCTCGACGAGCAGCTTCCCCCTCGCCGCGATCGTCCAAGCAAACCTACCGAGAGTCGTAGCCCTTAACGTTTTATTTTTTTGCCATCACATGCGTCTTAAATATTTGTTTTTATGATTAGTCTATCTTTGAAATAAAGTAACTTTAAAGTGGATTGCATTAAAAAATAATTATTATTCCAGGCCATGAAAAAATGGACCCCAAAGAGGAAGCCAGATTACTCAGGCTTTATGATGAAGTTGAATCTGGGACAGAGGATAAAAATGATAAATACGAGATCGACAGTACCAGCGAGGAAGACCCTTATGGTGGATCAGATGATAGAGACCTAGATTATTTACCGACAAATGATAGCTCTGCTGCTGATTAATCTGGCGATTCGAACCTCAATCCAACTCCTGTAGTAAATACAGGAGTTTCTAGTTCCGATGAAAGTGATGATTGGGAAGAGACATATGAGGACATACCAGCCTTTCAGTTTAATCATGCTGCTGCAGGAGTACAATTACATTTTGACCATCAACCTGTACCTCTAGAAATTTTCAAGTCGCTTTGAACTGACGAAGTAATGGATCTCCTTGTAAATTGTACCAATGGATATGGTCAGAAACTGGACATATCAAATCGACCCAAACCTAAAAATTCCAGAACATCTAGCTTTGTTGACACTACAAAAGAAGAACTTTATAAATTTATTGGAATTTCTTTACTGCAAGGACAGATTCGATTTCCAATATTGCGAAAACGTTTCTCATACGATCCATTATACTACCATCCTATATTTTCCTATGTTATGTCGGGACGCCGATTTGAACAGCTGCTTAGATGCTTGAACTGCACTAATGAAAAGGACAATACCGATAGGCTCAATAAAGTAAGTGAATTATTAAAGATTTTGATTGGTAACTATCAGAGTGCTTACACTCCCGAGGAAGCCTTGTCACTAGATGAGTCACTATAACTACATAGAGGGAGGCTAAGCTGCAGGCAATATATCAAGGGAAAAAAAGCAAAATATGGGATTAAATTCTACGAGTTGTGCACGACAAAAGGTTATACTTGCAACATCGACATTTATAAAGGTCAACAAATAGAAGAAGCCAATATGACAAAGTTACAGTCTCTCGTGTTTAGGCTTCTTTCACCTTCTCTGGACAATTATTATAACAGTGTTCCGATATCAAACAAATTACTGAAACGAAAAACTCATAAAACAGGAACTCTTAGGTCGAATCGCAAAGGAAATCCTAAAGAAATAACCAAAAAACTGAAGAAAGGTGAGCATAAATGGTTGCGAAAGGGGAACGTGTATGTTCCTAAATGGAAAGATAAGCGGGAGGTATTGATGATTACTACTAAATTCCATCCAGAAATGATTCAGACAACTAATTCTTTTAACCAACTTAAATCTAAACCGAAAGAAGTATCGGAATACAACCTAAATATGGCAGGGGTGGACAGAAGTGACCAGTTGACGTCTTATCACAGCTGTCCACGAAAATCAATACGGTGGTACAAGAAGGTGATATTTCATCTGCTAGATGTTACTGTTGTCAACAGTTTCCTTCTTTATCGGGAATATAATAAATCGAAAATGAACCTTCTTAGTTTCCGAGAGGTTATTATCAAGGGTCTACTTGGAATTTCAACAAATATAAAAGATGGGCGAAAACTAATCAAAAGTGGGTCGATGCATCACGTCCAAAATCACCCGTTGTCGGACCTCAACCTGCTATACAACATGTTCTGGAAAAAATTCCCTTGCCTACCGGTTTCAACAGAAAAAGTTACTTTTTGAGATGTCGTGAAATGCTCAAAAACTGGGAAAAGAGGACAGACATCATGACGCTGTTCTGGATGCGCGGAGAAGCCACCGCTATGTGTTGGAACTTGGTTTGCAAACTTTCACTCGTAGATATGTTTTCTACGAATTTTTGCTTATATAAATGACGTTGTTTTATTTTCGCGTTGAATTTTTTTTATGTTTCAAAGAAAATGTACCTACTTACCTGTTTTATTTTTAACCCTTTGTTGACTGAATTTCACAAATATAATAAAAAATGGTTTCAAATAGAAAAAACTGATATTTATTAAGCCTGAAACAAAATTTTAGTTGACAAAATGAAATATAATAATTGACATTGACAGGAATGGGTGGTTTCACAGAGACGCCACTAGGCAATAACGCGTTTTATTTACTTTTGATGGAACATAGCAAAACAATTTTTTTTGTCGGATAAACATAATCCCACGTCACATCTGAAAAAAAAAGAAGGCGTTAATTCATAATACAATTTAATTTTTTTTTAATTACCTTGAGCACATCCACCTAGTGCGGTGAGGATGCCCCTTTGAGCTGCAAAATGCGCATCTTCTTGAAGAACTGTGTACGGGCATATGAGCACATGAATCGTATCTAAAAAATAAACGTAGTTTTAATTAAATATTTTAGAATAATTATTGGTCTTGTGTATTTATAGCTATACTTTATTTCCGGAGGCACTGTAGTTTTGAAGTGGGTTGTCAGAGGTTGTCTACCTTTTTTCGGGCAAGAACTCTCACTGCCGACAAGTCCAAGAACAACTGACAGACGAAAAACTTTTAATGGCATTGACTTCGATTCTGCTCTCTCTTGAAATATTACAAAAGCATTGACCACTGCTGCATCTAGCAAATACCATAAAATTCGGTGCCACCACTTCTTGGACTTTCTATCGATTTCATAGAGGGACTTTAGCATGTCAAATTTGTCCACATATCCCATATGCTTAATATAATTAACAACTAATTTTGGACATGGAATTTCCTGTACACTACCGTCTTTTAGTTTTCTGTTTGTAACTGAATTTTCAGACGGATCCATATGATTAGCCAAAAAATGTACACCTTTTCGATCTTTCCACTTCATATACACTATTCCATCTAAACTAACCCTGTATTCTGATTCTCCCCTTCTCAAATCTTTGTCACCTCTAATATCTATTGGTAAATTTTTTCGTCCTTGTCTTACTGTTCCACAAGAGTACCTATATCATATCAAATTGCAAATTTTTTTGTAATTCAACTGAATTGAAATAATTATCGAAATATACGTGATGACCTTTTCCCGTCAAAATTCGAGTCATATCTCTCACAACTCTTCCTCCTAGGTATTTTTCAGATGCCTCTGCTACACGTCCGGTATATATTAGAAACTGATATACGTATCCAGAAGAATCAGCTCGTATCCATACCTTGTACCCTCTCTTTATGGGCTTTTGCGGCATATATTGTTTTAGACTGCTACGTCCTTTGAATCGTATCATGGATTCGTCTACTGCTTGATTTTTTGATGGTTTGTAGCAATCTAAAAATGTCTGGGATAATTTCTGGATAACAGGACGTAATTTATATAGTTTGTCATATTCGGGAGAGTCTCTACGTGGAATGAGTGTGTTATCGTTTGCGTGAATGTTTCCTAAAATCCACTTGAATCGATCTCTGGACATGTAAGATGATATAAATTGATCTCGCAGTTCTGGACGAGACGACCAATAATCTAGGTAACTCGGTAATTTTTTTATTCCCATCAACAGATTTATTCCAAGAAAAGTCATCATTTCTTTGGTGTTTGTATGAACGAAAAAAGAATTACCCCTTTTTTGAAAGGCATACAAATTCGTCTGAAAAACTAAATCTTCAATTAGATCCATAGGAAAGATTTGGAGAAAGACATCCAATGGGGTTTCTGCGGCATCAGAAATATTTGGACCAGAATCTTCTCGAAACTCTTTCTGGTTTTTCAGACAGTTACTGGTAGAGCTGCTCCATACAGTAGTTTTCGCTATTTCTCGTCTACGTATTTCTGAAAGAGGCAGTTCATCTTCACTCTCCCACATTCCATTATATTCTAACTCATTTAGCTCATCTTCAAAAATTATTGGGATATTATTTATATCGAAATTTTGGTTTTCTAAACTGAGATCGTCATGTAGTTCGGCTCTGTTCTCATTTTCATCGTCATCCTCATCTATTTCCGACTCAACATTCGAAGAAATCTCTTCTAGCATGGTGAACAAGCCATCAGGTGGCATATTTTCTAATTCGGGGAATGAAAATTTCCGTTGAGCACCTAACAAAAAAAAAAGTCGGTCATGGCCTAGTGATTTCACCGTGAAACCGTACTCTTTTAGAAGTAAAAGAAGTGTGTTTTCTTCACATTTCGAATCATTTCGGAACATAATACAATTATACCATACCATACCATAGTTTAAATTGGATTCTAATAGTTGTATCAAATTAATGAGTACAACATATAAGATAATCATAGCAAGTGAAATTTGTTTAGTTGAAGACTAACTTGAGGTAACTCAGAGTTGTGGATATGTAAATCAGCACATTTTAGTTTATTTTAAATTTGTTAATAAAAGTAAGAGAATTTAATTATTTTTTAATTAGCATGATATAGAATAAATTTTAATGATTAATATATATGAGTATTTTTAATGAAAGCATTTTTAATAAAACATGGTTTATGTGGAGAAACCAAAAAAGAAAGAAAATTTTTTTTAAAGTTATTTTATGAAAAACTATGAAATTTCATGTTTTCTTGAATTATATAGAAAAATACTAAATGTAGTAGGATAGGGGCTAAGCCCCTATGGGTTTAAATAAAAACACATTTTGGTATAGAGAATTAGAAAATTCTTTAAGAAAAACAAAGTTTCGTGCTAACCACTACCACGCTTGACTTAAAAAGCTTTTTAAGTCAAGCGTGTCAGTCAATATTCATCATTAAAATTTATTCTATACCATGCCAATTAAAAAATAATTAAATTATCTTACTTTTATTAACAAATTTAAAATAAACTAAAATGTGCTGATTTACATATCCACAACTCTGAGTTACCTCAAGTTAGTCTTCAACTAAACAAATTTTACTTGCTATTATTTATATGTTGTACTCATTAATTTGAGACAACTATTAGAATCCAATTTAAACTCGATATAGTTCCCCTGAGGATGACTGTATATATAGTCGAAACATGTAGGGACATTCATTAAAAAAAAATTTTTCAAAATATATAGTATTTGTGGAGGAAGACAGAAGTGTTGTTTTAATTTATTACCTACACTCCACTGCAAGTATGGACTACTTCTTCATACTTTTCTTTATTTGACCATTTGTTTTTACTACTACAAGTTTGCAATAGCAGTCGTGTGTCCCTTAAGATACACATTTGCAATGTACAGGGACATGTCTGCAATAAAGCAGACACTTGTTTTTTTCTGTAAAAAATACAAAATTATTGTTTTAGATGCTGACTAGTACTTATTCTTACTATAAAAAAGCATTAAAAAAAAATGAAGTGATGTTCTGGGTAGATCAAAAATGGACCAATTGTCCGCGAATGTGTGTTGAAATTAAAGCGTTTGTGATTTGCTTCTTAGAATTTTTGCAGCAAATACGGATTAAGTCCAGTTTAGTTACATGTTATTGGTTCATAAAAAATAAAATTCTGGCACAGAATTTTTTCTGCAGCATAATTCCATGTGAATAATATTTTCGTTAAAAATATTTTGCAAGTATTCTCTAACCATGAGAGAATTATGGGCAGGACAACCATCCATTTGGTACCAGATCTCCTGATTTTTGCGTACAACTTCTTCGAGTGCGGGTTCAATTCGATTTTGTAGTAAGTTCAAATAGGTTACTGTTGTAAGTTTGTCTTTTCGCCCAAACATTTATTTTTTGCGGATATTGCATCCGAGTATGAACAAAACGATGTTCATTTTCTTGGCTGCAATACCGGCAATTTTAAACATTAGGCTCGTTATTGAGGGTGAATGTACATTCCTCGATAAAACAAATATTTCCCAAAAACTCCCTAATATTATTTGCTCTTTCCATTACCTGAAATTAAAATCAAAATCAAAATTTTTTAACGCATTTAGCATTTACAATTAGTTTACATTTAGGTATATAATTACAACTATTAGTATAAAGACAAACAGTGTCAAGTGGTATAAAATTACATTAAAACTAATCACAATATATATGGGAACAAATCAACAATAAAAGTCATTTAACTAAGTCATTTCAGTGTTTCAATTATACAATAACCTTTTAACTTTACCTGAGAATATGTTCAGATTATCGCAAAATATATCTATATTATTTGGGGTCAAAATTTCATTTACCAATTTACACATTCGATTTAACGGTGAATTAATACCATAATTAGTTCTATGATAGTCAACATTGAAAAGGACTCTACTTCTAGTATTAACCGGAGGAACACGAAAACCAATGTCAGTAAGGAGAGTAGGAGAGTCACACAAGTTATTAATAATTTTATAAAAAATTGAGATATCAGAAAATTGTCTTCTTTTTTCCAAAGATGTTAGATTAAGAAGTTTCATTATTTCATTACAATCGATCTCATCATAGGGTATGTTTAATTTATATGCAATTCTCCTAAGAAATCTTCTTTGAACTCTCTCCAGCTTTTGCTTGTGAATAACATAATATGGTTGCCAAACACAACTGGCATATTCAAGAATAGAACGGATCACAGTACAGTAAATCTCCTTAAAGGCAAAGACATTCTCGAAACCTCGTAGAGTACGAAAGACAAATCCCAGTAGGCGCATTGCTTTGGTTGTAATGAAATCAATATGCTTAGTAAATGTTAGCTCGGGATCTAACCAAACTCCAAGGTCTTTAACTAGGGTTTGTCTCTCAAGCACCACAGAGTCCAAGTCATAATCAAATAAATAAGGATTCCTGGATCTAGCGAATGAAACTACTTTACATTTGTTGATATTAAGAGACAAATTATTACTTTTAGACCATAATAAAAATCTATTTAGATGGTCCTGCAACAGTTGACAATCTAACGGCGATTTAATAATTTTGAAAATCTTTAAGTCGTCAGCGAAAACGAGAAACTGGCAGTCATGAAAAACATTTTTTATGTCATTAATAAAGATATTAAAAAGAAGTGATGACAGGTGACCACCCTGCGGAACACCAGAAGTAACACATATCTCTGACGATATGTAGTTTTTAATTTTAACAGCTTGTTTTCTTCCAACTAGATGACTTTCAAAGAGTTCCAAAAATTCCGACCGCCGAGAGCTTTTTGATTAAGATATCATGGTCAACACTGTCAAAAGCCCTCGAGAAGTCGGTATAAATGGTATCAACCTGATACCCACTCTCGAAAGCTTCCATAACAGTATCTCCTCATAGCATAACAGGTTTGAAACTGTTGATCTTCCCTTTATAAAGCCATGTTGCTCAACAATAATAATTTGTTTAAAAAGTGGAGTTATATTATCTGATATTAAGGCTTCAAATATTTTTGATGTCAAACACATCTTAGAGATGGCTCTATAGTTTTTTATATCTGCCCGATCACCATCCTTGAAAACTGGTGTAACATACGACTTTTTCCAATAAGTGGGAAAAATCCCACAGCTAAGTGATAGGTTATAGATTTTACATAAAATATCAGCAAGAACAAATTTACAATTTTGCAATAAAATAACAGGTATGCCATCAGGCCCAGGCCCAATACTAGATTTCAATAAATTAATTCTATTAAATACATCAATCACAGATATGTTTAAAAATCCTATACTAACCGACTTATCACTATCAAAAGAGACATTGGATTCCTCATGTTCCAAGTATACCGATGAGAAATGCTCATTAAACATTTCCGATAACTCCTGTGGGTCACTACTCTGATTATGATTAAGAGACATACACTGTGGATAATCGGAGTTTCCTTTCTTTGAGTTTACAAACCTCCAAAAAGATGCATTATCAGTTAGTTGCCCTTCAAGAGTTCTTATGTGGTCATGGTAAACGGAATAGGACATATTTCTACATTGCGTTCTTAGGTTTGAAAATATTGTGTAGTCATCTAACGAATTTGAATGTTTAAAATTTTTGTGAGCTTCTTTTTTTTTTATAATTAAGGCTTTCAAGTCATTATTCATCCATTTTGGAAACTTTGGTGTTTTATATTGCGAAATAGGTGTAAATAGTTCAATTGCAAAATATAGAATATTATAAAATTGAGAAACAGCAAAATCCACATCAGTACACTCAGAAATGAAGTTCCAATCTACGCTAGCTAAAAACAAATTAATTTCAGTACCTAACGAGTGATTATTAATTATTTTGCTCAAGGGCGGCTGTGACCCAGTATACATAGTGTAGCAGTAACGCGTAGATTAAATCATAGGGCGAATTTGCAAGAAAGCAGCGTTGTCACGTTGAAAACCTAAAATAATGTTTTTTGACGGTATGTAATATAAAATCCTGAGCTATATTACTTTGAGCCTACTTTATATGGCCGCCTCCTACTTCTAGACACCAAACTTTCAATAAAAATTTTTTGTGCTTCACTAAACATTTTTACTGTAGAACTTTCAATCCGGCAACAAAGCTTCACCAAAACTTGATACGCTGAAAAATAAAAAAAAAATAAAAAATTAAATCATATCCTGCAAATAGCACTTTATAATAGTCAAAAGACGACTCCCCGGAGAAATATTAGTTAAAGCAATAGTAACCTACCTTCAAATAACTGCAAAAATTACAAAATTTCTCCAATTTTTAAACTTTACAAATACACAAATTCAAATAAGACGTAAATGTCATAAAACAATCATGTCATCTTATCTACGCAGTACGGCCATGATGCTTTTAAAATGCATGGCCTCCCTTGAGCAAAATAATTAAAAATCACTCGTTATAATTAGCACGCTTAAAATCATAGTAAAAATAATCACATGAGATATTATTTGGTATGAGACATCTTAATTTAAAATTACACTCAAAGGCCGGATGAGGAGCATCTAGTCGCAATAAAGGTTTATCACAGATTGAAACATGAGTATCTATACGATTTGAAAACAGTAAATCCAAAAAGTGTCCATACATATTTGGAATGGTTACATTTTGAAACAGACCCAAATAGGCCGCGCAATCGGATATCACAGTAGTTTCATTTGACACACTTCCGGTAGGATAAGATCCATTTTCATCACTGATCCAAGACACTTTTGGTAAGTTGAAGTCACCCCAAAGTAGTACATCAGTAAAGTCTATCTCATCAAACAAATGCATAACAGAGAGACAGAAACTTTCATACACTTCAACAGTTGAGACACCAGATATATAAACACTGCCAACAAGTACTCTATTTGCACCATCAGTGACCATAACAAAAACTTGCTCCACGTTATTCAATGTTGGAACAAGGAGGCGACAAGTCAGAGTATTCTTAACTGCAATGAGTACACCTCCCTGGGATGCACAATCACTTGTCTTCTCTGATCTGTCACACCTATAAATAATATAGCCGTCCAAGCCCAGTTCACTAGACCTCACACCATTATCCAAGAATGTTTCAGACAACAATATTAATCCTCCACGAGCGCATTGCACATTAAAGTCTGTAACTTTGATTTCAGACCTCTTACGTTTTGATAGTAGAAACTTAAGGTTTTGTCATCATTATCTGCTGGTTGTGAAAATTTTGAGTACTCTCCGAATTATTATTATGTGACGCTCTCTTTCTTACATTATTACGACTGGTAAAAGGTCTGAAAATTACATTCTTTGGCCAGAAGCTGGTATCGTAGAGAGTTTCATACATACTCTCACAAATTCCAATTTTAAAACATTTCGAGTTAGCTTTTGTTGGTAGCTCATCCACAACTAGTGATTTATCATTAGGAATATTTGCAGTGTTCTTTATGTAGTCAAAGACAATCTGTCTCGTTGCATCACTATTGACACGCCCTAAGAAAAGCCATTTCTTTCCTGGGACCCCTGTAAAAAGGCTTCCAGCGGTAGCCGCTGAGCCCATCTTAAGATTATTTGGATTTTTATTTTTATTAGTATCATTCCTGAACCTATTCAAGTTATCCGGAGTACGGAGAAAACGATTCTACTTTTCATTTTGTCAATGCCAATTAATAATTTGCTGGTGTTTGCTGTATTACCTGAACTAAACTATGAAAATTTCGTATTATTGCCATCACATTTAATTGAATAAGTTAGGATTGGCCTATTAAAATTTATTCAAACTTGGCACATGGGTTTATTATATCGACCTCTTCAAAAAGTGATAATACGATTTTTCTCTAAAATGTATGCATGGGATTTATTATATTCAACTAAGTCATGCATCACCCGGTATAATAGTTATTCGGGTTTTGGCAATATACGGCATAACAAATCGGCCAGCTTGTAACACTATGTATGGTCCGTTAACGGCTTTAAGAGAATGACTACCTGCCTTTAGTTATCACCCATCATAAAATTCTTTGTTGAAAGGGTTTCAAGGATCATAGAGATAACGTACTTGGCCGTAATTAGTGTACAAAGCCTTATTAAATAATCGGAAAAAAATAAGTAGGCAAATCAGTGTTGCAAAACCAGTCATTTTATTGGTTCGTGTGAAATAAAAACGCAGCTTTGATTATCGGCGTCCGTGGATTGGGGAATCTAGTATAGAACTGCCGGAGGGGTACAGGTACAACCACAGTGCGGAAATGAAAATGGAAGAAAACACTTATCTTTAGATGCTAAAGAGATTATAAAAAATGTATATACAACTCTCATAGAACGTGAAAAGTTGAGTAAAATGGAATGTATTGAAGAAACAGACACATTGACTAAAATTTCGGAAAAAATAGTATGGAAAATCGTGAATAAACCCATCACCGAAAGGAAAAGAAGAAAAGATTTTTGGACTTGCAAAAAATTAGATCGCAGCGATGAAGATTTAGTCCGACGCAAAATTTCTAAGATGTATGAAGAGCATACGGTACCAACACTGGATCACTTACTGAAAAGACATGAGATAGATAACACGGATATCAATTGCGCTAGGACAACGCTGTGGAAGTGTCTTCAACGAATCGGCTTTAAATTTAAAAAAGTCGATAAACGGCAAGTTATCATGGAATCGCAAGGTATGGTGATTTGAATATTTGACAAAAATCGCTCAGTACAGAAGTGAGAACAGACCTATTATATACTTAGATGAAACCTGGTTTGATACCCATGATACCCCATCAAAAGGTTGGGTTGATTCTAGTGACAGGTGTAGAACAAAGGCACCATCAAGCAGAGGAAAAAGAATAACCACAGAACATGCAGGGTACCGAAGATGGTTGGGTACCAAATGCACTTTAATTAGCAGCCAAGAATATAAATGACTCCTGTTTGGATTACCATAACGATACCACAGCGGAGTTATTTGAGGATTGGTTCGTAAATAAGTTAATTCCTAATGTTTCTAAAAACAGTGTGATTGTTATGGACAACGCAAGTTACCACAGTAGACAGTTAAACAAGCACCCTTGTACAAAAGGTACGAAAATGACAATACAGGCGAATTTATGTATCAGAATGATATATATTTTCAAGTTACACTAAAAGAGAGTTACTTGATGTGCTTAAATTTCTGAACCTAGAAAAGGAGTACTACTGCGACAGCTACGCTAAAAGTAAGGGGCATACAGTGCTAAGGCTTCCGCCGTATCACTGTATATAGTCAATCCCATAGAACACATATGGCATCAATTAAAATCTGCCGTTAGACGTAATAATGTATCACCCACTATAAACGCTAGTGTACTGGATATTATTATTACTGAAGTGGACAAAGTGCCTGTGAGTAGCTGGAAAAATTGTGTTTCGCACATTAAAACTGTTGAAAATTCATACATTCAAATTGGGAATATAACTTAAAGATTTATTATTAACATAGGTGTTGATAGTGACAGTGAAATAGTTATTAATGATACTAGTTCGATATGAACACTATAATGAAACGTGTGTAACGTTAAACCACGAGGCGTTAGCCGAGTGGTTTAATTGTACAAGTTTCATTAACAAAGTTCATATCGAACGTGTATCATTCAAAATTTAATCTACGACAGTGCAAATAGATTTTATTCGTTTAAGTTTCATTGATATCAGATAACGTTTTCGTAACTTTTAAAATTTTCAGGTGGTCATAATAGTCGTTATCATGGTAACCGCATTTTTGATTGTTTCAATTTCGATTTTGACGTCATTATTGCCGTCTAATTTTCTACTGTATGCAAAGAGTTGGCCAAAAATAATTTAAATATGGGAGATTCTGAATCCGAAAGTCAGTGGCAGCTCGTGACATCTATGTTAGGGTGTGCGCCGCAGGCAAAAATGCGCCGCAGGCGAAAAATTTTCGAGGTGCCACGCCCCTTTTTACCTTTGTATCGATTTTCTTTGTGCTTTTTATCCCAGAAGAATATTAAAAAAAAAACGCGGTTTTTAAATGGGATTTTTATTTCAATTTTCCTTTGAAAATTGATTGTCGAAAAGTTATCTAGAATGTTCTCAACAGAATTTTGGTCCATAACTATAACAGTTCGTGTGACACAATCCGAACTACTAGCCATTATTAAATTACAACAACAAAAAACACCCACAACACCGTCAATAAACTTCAAACTTCTCTAATCGCGTCAAAAAACTCTAAAACAATCATATTAAATTATTGAAGTGTGTATTCAGATAGCGCATGGCGACGTCCTCTCATCGGGCGATTAACCGAATATTCCCGATGAATCCGCACAGGGAAAATCCGGAACCGCTATTTTGTCCCATTTCTAAAAACTCCCATTTTTTACGAACGATCACGAATGCGCTCGGAAAGTGGAAAGCAGTGTTGTCAGTATGGTCGCATTGTACCTAAGTAAGTTTCGTGTGGACGGATGATTAAGGAGGGGTTTTCTAATCGGTTATTATTTTTCCAGTATTGAGAAGTAGGTATTACGTTTGTGTTTGTGTTTGTGTGCTACTATTATAGAAGAAAATGGCAAGTTTTGCAAATGCGTTTTTTGAGCCAGTCAGAAGGTAGGAATATACATGGTGCTTTTTTAAATACCTAATTCATATCTTTTTTCACAATATTTTATATAAAACCCTTTCAGCCCTGGTGTACACTGTAGTGCACAATTTAACACTATACAAATGCAAAGTATGATTCCAATTTGACCATCTAATCCCAGCGTGCACTTACGTGTTTGTTTATGTCGTGTTTTTTTGGTAAAAATTTGTTATTTTCAATTGAAAAAAAAAATATTTATGGCATAAAAAACTTGGAGAAAAAAAACCTATAGTATTTTTTGTAAAGTTGTATTATTTTTTGAATTATTAATATTATAAGAAGTTACCGTTTTTAGGTTTTTTGTTACTAAAAATGGATAAAAAGGCCCTTTCATAAAAGTGATTAAAAATTATAACGTAAACATGGGCGGCGTCGATAAATATTTTTGATAACGCTTTATCGAACGTTCATTTTGTTTTCGTAAACGCCTCTTTGGATGTTTACTCATGGCGTAGGCTTTGGTTCCACAAATGCATGGCTTGAGTATAAAGAAAAAGCCATAAAACAAATCATCCATTGTATAAAATTTCAGTTTTTTTTTTATCAAAAAAGTTAATTGGAGGCTGAAAGGGTTAAAATATTTTTTTATTATTATTAGGCAGTAATAGTAGTTTGTTTTATAAGGCAAGAAAGTAAGACTATTACAAGTACTGGAAGAAAGGGCGATGGAATGGACGACTTCGCTTCCAGGAGTCACAGAAATCAAACGGATTGACAGGACCTGGCGAAACGGTATCCTGTCAGTTGCCTTAATAGAATAGGTAGGTATACCGGGTGTTTCTCAAAAGACGCTCACCCCTATAACTTTTTTGTATTTATAGATATTAAAATGAAATTTTGGAATTGTGCATAAGAGATGAGTCTGCATTTATTGGCATAATTTTTGATTTGTTAGCACTTCCGGTTAAACCGAAAGTGACCTTGACTTTGGTATTTTAAATGAGACACCCTGTATATTTTGACTTACTTGGATTCAGCATGATATTCTGAGTAAAATGACATCCCACTTGTCATTTTTTGACGAGTTATAACATTTTTATTCTCATTTTTTGTATTGAATCTAGAGGGCCATGAATCAATTAAATAGGTTAATTTATAGTCAAGTAATTTACGAAAAATAAAATTATGTCATATTAATTGACTTTCTAAGTTTCACAAGCGTTTAAAAAATGAAATGACGTTTACTCCATTTTTCCAAATGGAACGATAGTGGTTCACTAGGATATTTGAAACGAGCATTCTTTTCGCAATAATTTAATACCATACACTCCTATGCTATTTTAAAACTTACGTAGGTGTTAAGAAATTGATCTAGGCAACTAGGCTTAATTAAAACTAAACTAAAAGAACTAAACAGTTAACTAATTCATTCTCAACAAACCACTAATAGTAGATAGTAATTGTTTATCATTATTAATGAATCAATCTAGGACTTTAATTATAATACCAATTATCATCGCTCTAAATGTTCGAAATGTCCTCCCTGTTGATGAAAAGAATTTTCCACTTTTTCGGCAGTTGCCCTCATTACATTTCTCAACTGGTTTACATTCATTTCTTGAATTGCTGCTCTCACTTTATTTTCAAGTTCTGCACGGTGGAACGTTGTAGACTTTGTTTTTGAGGGTTCCCCATGCAAAAAAGTCCAACGGAGTTAGGTCGGGGGATCTAATTTAGAAAATAAAAATGTTAAAGGATGAAAAATCATACCTACCAAAAAGCTTAATACCTTGCTGACCATCTTATCGGTCCGTTAGTGCCAATCCAATTTTCCCCATACGTGTTATGAAGGTATTCCCTAACAGCACGAGAATTATGTGGTGGAGCCCCGCCTTGTTGAAAAATAATAGCCATTTGTTCAACTACAGGCAAATTTTCAAGAAATCGTTCTATTTCTACTTGCAAGAAACCTAAATATCTTTCGCCGGTAAGGTGACCATCAAAAATAATTGGTCCCACAATTCTATGTCCAATGATACCTAACCAGCAATTGAATCCAAATCGCTCTTAAAAATTGCCTTCTTCCATTAAATGCAGGTTATCTTGTGACCAATAACGCTTGTTGTTTCTATAAACATGGCCAAATTTGTGAATCGACTCTCATCCGAATAAAGAATTTTCGACGGAAATGTTGGATCTTGTTGATGTCTTTGTAAAAACAAGTTACAGTATTCAAGCCTTCTGGCATGGTCATCTTGATAGAGATGTTGATGAATCTGGTATTTGTATGCATGATATTTGTATTTATGTAAGATCCTCCATACTGACGAGCTACTAATATCACATTCAACAGCAATTTCTCTGACTGAGGCAGTAATATTTATGTTAACTAATGATAGTACGTCAATTTCTTTCTCTTCACTTACAACATAGTTATTGACCGCATCCTCATTGGGTTCTGTACGCATTTTTTGTTCCAGTTTTGAAAAATAATGCCGGATTGGAAGTCGACGACCTGGAAATCTCTCTGCATACAATCTTGTGGCCTCAGAAGAATTTTTTCTGGTCTCTCCAAAAATTAAGAGCATATCAATTTGTTCATTTCTAGTAAAACTAACCATTTTATCTGATTTACAATCTAAGTCTTATAAACGAATGACATTTGAACAACTTTTAATTAGAGCCATGATACAAAGAAGTTCAGGTTAGTTCAGGTTAGTTGGTTTTAATATTCAATTCAATTGTTTTTCAAAGCCGCCTTGATATTTCTTTTCTTTAGAAAGGACAGGGCGGCAATAATAATACATAACGGCCATAACGCTTTTAAATATGTGATTGGGATTTAAGGCAAATTTTTTCGTGTTAATTTTAAAATAGCATAGGAGTGTATCGTATCAAATTGTTGGGAAAAAAATGCTCGTTTCAAATATCATAGTGAACCACTATCGTTCCATTTGGAAAAATGGAGTAAACGTCATTTCATTTTTTAAACGCTTGTGAAACTTAGAAAGTCAATTAATATGACATAATTTTATTTTTCGTAAACTACTTGACTATAAATTAACCTATTTAATTGATTCATGGCCCTCTAGATTCAATACAAAAAATGAGAAAAAAATTGTTATAACACGTCAAAAAATGACAAGTGGGATGTCATTTTACTCAGATTATTATGCTGAATCCAAATAAGTAAAAATATACAGGGTGTCCCATTTAAAATACCAAAGTCAAGGTCACTTCCGGTTAAACCGGAAATGCTAACAAATCAAAAATTATGCCAATAAATGCAGACTCATCTCTTATGCACAATTCCAAAATTTCATTTTAATATCTATAAATACAAAAAAGTTATAGGGG
This sequence comes from Polydrusus tereticollis, assembly GCA_963920685.1. Classification (NCBI taxonomy): domain Eukaryota; kingdom Metazoa; phylum Arthropoda; class Insecta; order Coleoptera; family Curculionidae; genus Polydrusus; species Polydrusus tereticollis. The sequence continues at coordinate 110,793,562 of OY987332.1, read as the reverse complement.
TGAGCGTCTTTTGAGAAACACCCGGTATATGTACCTGAATATGTACGTACCCTGTTCCAAGATTATTTCTATGAAAAAAGCTTACTGTGACAAAGATATTCTTGGTAGGTAGAATAGGTACCCATTATAATTTTATTTAATTGATTTTTGTCTTTATTTTACTCAACTTTATTATTCTATGCTTTTGCTAAATTCCTTCCTCACACATTTTTTTCTTATTTGTTTACAGGTAAGGTACTTTGCTCCCTATGCTCTTTCCCTCCGGCGGCGCGGCGGCGGCGGCATCCGTTGTGTAAATAGATATATCCGCCTCCGATTATATTTTGCACCCTACCTACAGCCAAAGAGTAGCATGTATCACTAAATGACGTATACTTAGGTGCTTCTTAATTGCGTTACACGTACAAACTTTGTTTTTTTAAATGGGACTCCCTGTATTTTAGACAAATTCTATATATAATATATTTTATTTTAAACAGTTTCTGAGATAATTCAAGTAAAAAAATAGAGATAATTGAATTTTGAGGCCCCGCATATCTTGAAGATATTATGACTTTTTGGTATCAAAATGTAGTCAATATATTTTTAATACAAAAGTACATAAGATCTCCTAAATTTTCAACCTTATTCGTGATACGGGGCTTCCAAATTTAATTATCTTGATTTTTAGCTCAACTTATGTAAAAAACTGTTTAAGATAAACATATTACGCAGTAATATTAGTAGTCTTAGAATTTTGTGTAAAATTCAACAAACGAAAAAATACAGGCCGTTTCATTTAAAAAAAAGTTTCTACGTGTCACACATTTATGAATCAGCCTGTTTATTTAGAACCTGCCTATAATAGGAAACTTTCTAAATATTCCAGTAGATCCAAAGGTTTTTTAAATGTACTTTTAAAATAAAAAAATGTTTCCTATTATACGCAGGTTCTGAATAAAACGGCTCTCTAATGTAATTTTGCAATAACTTAATGTCCTGTATATTAAGAAGTAATAGAAATAAGTAGGTATAACAAACTATATATTTTCATAAAGGTCTTTCATGGGACTATTTAAAACTGTAATAATATACAGGGTGTCCGATGAACACAAATTTCATACCTTATTAGTATTCAACAAATGTGGGACACCCTGTACACGACTTGGGTATTCCAAAAGATAATAATTATAATGATAAGATAATATCTAAATTAATGTAAATCTTACTTACTACTTATTGTTATTATTTATTAAAATTAGGTCTATAATGTTAAAAGGGGTTGATAATTTGTTAATAACAATCAAAGAGTAATTATTGTTCCTTTAATAATTTTATTTTACTGAATACATAATATATGTACTTAATTCTTCACAACGTCTCTAATATTTTTCCCTTTTTCCTCTGATGGACACATTCTTTTAAATACTTTAATTTAATGGTGTTTACGTAAACATATCCCATAATATACTAAAATAAATAATATCTTATCTTATTACCTTAAAATAACTGTAATGTTTAAAAAAGTATTTCTGAGTTGAAAGATAATTTGTAATTTAAAATAAACTGTAACAATATTATTTTGTGAACAATATAATGATTTTTTGTAATGTTTAAAACATTTGTTTCATTTTTGTTTTATAACTAATATTTACCAATTATTTATTTATTTAATATATTATAACTAACGATTTAAAGAACAAATAATATATTTTAAAGGTAAACATAAATCATTGTCGTTATTTGTACTTCACAGTAAAACTGCTTGATTTGGATTCTGAAAACGAAACATTTATTTCTATTAGGAATACGCCGTACAGGCGTACAGGGTGATGGTATAAGTTATACAACAGCGATTTTTTTTTTATTATTGATCCTACGACAAAGTTGAAATTACAAAAGTTTTAGTACTTTCCTGAGCCTTCTCAAAATTTTTTAGTTTTAAAATTATACAGGGCGTTTCAAAGGTACAGGGAAAAACCTAATTTTTTTAAAGGGCACAGCCTGTATCTTTGTGATTTTCGAATTCTTAGTTAAATTCTAAGACATCCTATATAGTTGTGTCAATCTTACCTTTAACCGTTTTCGAGATAATGGCAGTTGAATTTTGCATTTTTAAATATATTTCAAAATAACGTCCAAATAGAAACGACAATAATATTTAATTCTTAGTATCAACATAAAGTTGAAATAGTGTTAGAGATATACCTAGGACCTCAAAGTAAATTTTTGTGCCGAAATGAAATAGACAAGCCAATAGGATAGATTCAGCAGACAAAAATAAAACTTTTTTTCTAATACGAATTATGAACATAGGTACTTATGTCGAAAAATGCATTCTTTCGGAGGTAGATTTTCATCATAAATTAAGCTTTAACAATTTTTAGTGCCTATGCAAATTGAGAGATTATCTGCATCTTTTAGAGAAAGCGTTTGCCGATCCATACCTAAAAACAGTGTGTCCCATTATCATGCTCACACTATAGGGATTTCCGTTATGGGCCTACAAATACGAAACGTCGGAGAGCAAAAATTTTGAACCATGTTGTTTCCCGTAAAAGTTGATATGAAGAAGTGTTTTTTTTTTATATCTCGCTTAATAAAGTCAGAATCTAAACCACAACGTTTTGAAGATTTTCATATTTTCCCAAAAACTATTTGTGCAATAAAATTTTACGCAAAAAAATTAAAATTTTTGAAAACAGTTTTATGTTTCTCGCCTAAGTCTGTACAACTTTCTCCATTTAACCCTTTCTGTATCTCTTATAGTTTCTGAAATCCCTGTACTGGGCACATGAATTTGAGCCACACTGTATATACAAACATTTTACATTGTCAGTATACTATAATACAAAGACAGACTTTCGATGAACCTTAACCAGATGTTGACAATAAATATATAAATACAATAATAAATAAATACAATAATAAATAAATAGCTGGCAAAACTATTTGGCATTAAATATTTCGTTATTGTCATTGTTTCCTTAACAAAGTGCATAGCCTTCTTGTCAGAAACCATAGGCACATTTAATTAACACACGCATTTAATGCTTTTTATTTTTTTTGTCGGAAACTATTTGTCGGACGATAAAAAGGCAAGATATTAAATTTGGCCTAAAATGAATGAGTATTTTAAAAATAATTTTTATCTTGAGAAAAAGCAGTGGCGTACATAATATTTTTCCAAAATGTCTAGTCCAAACCCTTTCAGGACGCCACTGGTTAAAAAATTTCAAAATTTTTCTACACCAAAAAATGGCTATTGATGCTTAGAGGGCATGTGTGAAAAATTCATAAAAATAGCTAGAAAGTTGTTAAAGTTATGATAGAAAAACGATTTTTTTCTTAAAACTTTAACGCCCTGTAGTTCGAAAGTTGATAGGTTAAGGATATATGTTAATTTGAACTTTTCTTCTTAAAATCACCTAAGGAGTCACACCGTTAAGGATCAGCATCTTAATCTAAAACACCCTGTATACGGAAATATTCCTAGAATATGCTATCTATAGGCATATTTCTATATGCGTATATCGGAACTCGGTCCGATATAGGCGTATAAGCTTGGAATATGCTAGGAATATTAGTCATGTGATATTCTGAGCATATATGCTTAAGTAATGCATATTCTTTATTTGTTATGTGGCCTGTAATTTGCAAACACCTCATTTTTGTCGGATTACCCACCATAAATGAAATATTGTAATGTGTTTGTGCGTGCATGTAAAAAGTACCTGGATAGCAAATGCTTCTACCCAATTAGGGCAAAAACTACCGACAACCGTCATCCCCGGAAAAACCTTGAGTGTAAATGTTAACACTGTATTTTCATTAATTTACACACGATGGTGTAAATTCACCCATAAATTAGAAGAATTAACACTAATCAAAAAGTAAAAAAAAATATTTCAAAAACATTTTCTTTACAAGATAATATACTGATTGGTTAATATACCCTATTGAGTGTGGTACTATAATAATATGTACCACCATTGAGTGTTAAATTAAATTAAAAACCTAGTTTCCCACTTGACATATTTTGAGAAAAAACGTTATTTTTACGTGAAAATGGTAATGTTATTTCCCTTTACCAAAAACTTCGTTTTAAAAACGTGATTTTTTTCTAATACTGTTATTTTAATGTAATTTTTGTTCACGTTGTAATTTGTGTTACATTTTCACATTAATTTTATGTAAATAAAAGTAACGTTACTTATAAAACATTCAATTTACGTTATGTTTTATAACGTCGAAATAAGTAACCTATTTTTCACTTTATCTTAACATTTTTAAATTTCGCGCCTAAAACCCAGCGATCGGCGATTGTCACGTCTGTCATAGACGTTTGACGTTGTGTCGTTGTGTTGTTGTATAGTGGAAGGAGCAGTTGGTGAAAATTTTGGATAGCATCGAATCTCTTTTAAGTTTTGTGAGTTTTCGTTTATTTTAAGCGTAAGTTGTTCTTAATTTTATGGTTTAGTCTTTATGAAATAACTGTTGTTTATTCTTTATATATTTCACGAGTTCTTTTGTTCTTTACCACAAACGTTTGAAGGGCAAAATGGCGTCTCGTGAATTTTATTGTCATTACAAAAAAAAATGCTAAAAGAATCCCTTTAATGTAACAAAAATACCAGCCTTTTGAGGTTAATTCCAAATATAGAACAAGATACGCCACTCTATTTTTTCCTTTAATTAATTAGGAATAGTTCTCTAGATTCTGCACCTTAACCTCTACAAAAAATAATTATTGTAGTTCTTTACTATTGTGGACCCTTGAAAATGTTTCTTATGTAATGTAAATATCTCGTGCAATTAGGTTGGTGGAACAATATTTAAAAAATGTTTCGTTTTTAATTTAGAAATAGCGCAAGTTCAGTTTGGAGAAACTACTGAGTACTCGATGGAAAAAATAATAATGGACCACTTCAGGTATGCCGCGAACCGTTTGAAGAAACAAAAAAATGAAAACTTATACTATATAGCTACTAGATTTTAAATTAAAATAAGTTAAAATTTGTAAATTGTATAGGGTAACCTAAGGCAACCTGAAAAAATAAAAGTTCATAACTTGAATGTTTTGTTGTTTATTTATATAAGTATCCAAATAATAAAGTATGAAATAATATGCTACTTTCCTGAGAAAAAATTCAGTTTTATAAGTTAAAAATATGTTACAAAAACGCAGAATTGTGTCGAATATAATACGTTATAAAAACGTTAAAATTAGTAACGTTATTTTTACCAACGTCAGAACACCGTAACATTAAGCGTGTTTTACACATTGAAAACACGTTTATTCGTATTCTAACGTTTTTCAGTCTGACGTAAAATTATACATGAAATTCACGTTTTCTTGCCAAGTGGGTTCACGTTTGAAACTGATTGTTAAATTATGATATTTTAATATTATATCAGATTTGTTAACCTTCATTTTGTTACTGTTTTGACGTATTATTAGGTATTTGTTTTAACAAAGCGTTGTCATGGTTTCAACTATCGACAACAATGACTTTTAATGCCTAGGCATATTTCTAGCTTGTACAGACGTGCATTATAAAATCAATTAAGTAAGTATAAGTGACATTGCAAAATCGTTAGTTCGGTGTGTTACAATATCTATTATTGTACCTAGTTAACATTTAGTTAAAAGTAAGTTTATATTTGATATCCTAAAATATATTTTACGTATTTTCTTCAATTTTTTAATTACCTACTTACCTTACTATACCTACATACCAACTTCTACTAGGTACCTTTTCATTACCTACCTACTACTGACCTTAATAGTAGACATCATATGAATAACAAGGCTATATAGCTAGTTTCTGAGATTTTTAATGATTAAATCTTAAATTATCAGGGTATGTCACCCCGGGTTCAACCCCAACCGAAGGGGGATTACAATGCAAAACCAAATAAACCTTTTTTTTTAAAGGAACACCTTACATTTTATAACAATTTTTAGGACTATAAACCACAAGCTCTTAGGCAATATACGACATTTGTAAATTATACAGGGTAGTTAAAAAGATATAAAGGCTTTTTTTCCACCATTTCTGTTTATAACAATATTAAAATACTTAAATTATAAGCAAATATCATAATAAAAAGTTAAATTTAAAAGGCAAACATATTAAAACAAGACGACTAATAATTGTTTATCTACTTATTTATTTTTTATTTTATATTTAGCTTTTGTCAAATTATAGCAAAGTCTATCTGGTCCCTGGCTATTTAAACAATTTAGAAAACTTTATTTTTTACTTTTTGACGATTCGACCTATAAATGTTAAAATACTACCCTAAATTACGATAAACTATACATTTAGAATATTTTATGTGTAAAATTCAAATGCTGTTTCACTATATAATGGACTTCACATATTTTATCATTTTTAGATTACTTTTATTTTATCCTGAAGACAACCAACTTTAGGTCGACACGTGAAAAAATAAAAACAAAGTTTAAATTTTTTAATAGGTAGAAACCATGAGATAGACTTTGTTATATAATTTGACAAAAGATAAATGGTGGAAAAATGCCTTTATATCTTTTTAACTACCCTGTATAATGTACAAATGTCGTATATCGCCTAAGAGCTTGTCCTCAAAATTATTATAAAATATATAGGGTGTTCCATTTTAAAAAAATAAGTTTTATTTGGTTTCGCATTGTAAAAGCCACCCTGTATAGAAGAAAGCAAGTGAGTGATTATCATTATGAGAATAAACAGCAAATTATTGCTGCTTTTCTTTGGCGCAGTCAGAATTGTGAACATTTTATTTGCATCCTTTTAACAGTGTTAAACTTGGGCTTATTTTATCACAAATTGGTCCATATCTCCTGAACCATCCTGTATAATATAATAACTAAAAAAATACCTATAAAACTAATTTTGAATTATGCTACTTATTAATATCTACAACTGTATTAAAAGTTTTTTAGTAACTTTATTAGTTTACCCGTCAAATTACTTTATCGCACTAATGGCCCACCCTGTATATGCCATTTCAAGTTTACTTTTGCCAGAGTAGGCTATGAATTCATTATTGTCAATAATCAAAGTATTGTTACCAATAATGAATCCACAGCCTATAATAATACCTACTCTAAGAAAAGTAAACTTCGAATGAATATACCTACCGCATTTTTTAGATGACATAAAAATAATTACGTTATAATAAAGGGGGACAACTTTTTTCAGATTGATTGAGATGTAGGACATATACATACCCCTAAAATTTTAAGTTCATACCTAATGAATTTTTAAAGAAGTTTATTATTTTCTAAAATAATACAATTATTTCCAAGTAGCAACATAAAAAGCGGAGAACAATGACATCTTCATACCCCTAAAATTTTAAGATATAGGTACTTAGTCACTAGTTATTGAAGTTTCTTATTTTCTAATATACACAATAATAATTATTTTCAAATGAAAACATTAACAAGCGGAGAAAAAGACCGGCGTGTTGCTGCTTCGCTCCTCTCCTTGAACCCGGTGCCAGCCAGCCACAATATGAAATGAGCATGCAACGTTGACAAATCTAACACGTTCTTTTCCTTCCTCTTCAATACTCTTCATATAGAATTGAGAATTAGGGATTTCCTATTAATGCAGATGCTACTCGAACCGAGGACGACGAACGAGAATCGGGGACGTTCGAGAATTGGGAAAAATTATAATTGGGAATTTTTAGACCATCTCGCAGATGCTACTCGAACCGAGCACGAACGAGAATCGGGGACGTTCGAGAGAATTGGGAAAAATTATAATTGGGAATTTTTAGACCATCTCGGCAGACCATTTCAATCAGTAGAAGCACAGTATAAGGGAACTATACAGTAGCGACACGAGCTGTCGGTCCCTTTGATCTCCAGGGGTCAGTGTCAGTGACAGAAGGATGACGCGGATGACGGTATTGTCCTCTATTACACTGAGAAAACATATGAAATTTTATGTTGAAATCGCTTTTACACTGAAAGAAAGTCAATTTAAAGCACATCTGCTCCTTATTTTTTCTTGGGAATCCATCGAAAATCAGCAAAAGTTCGGCACAAACACTTCAAAGCATCTTCAAGCACTTAAACGCACGATAAAAACCAATAAATTTACAAAAACTAAACAAACTACAATCCACACAACCTAGTTTACCTTTCTGACTGACTTATTTGTCACTAAAAAGATGGCCGCTACGCGCATTGCGCAGAGGAATTTGGGTCTGTCTAAATCGCCTCGTGTCGCTACTGTATAGTTCCGTTATACTGTGGTAGAAGTAAGTGCATTTTGCGGTCGCGCTTGAAGTCTTTCGCATTCGCCATTCTTATGTACAAGTTTTCTTGATATTTTTTTTATATAAATTTTATTTTTGCTTGGTGCTTGGCTTTCTTAGGCAGTGCGCGCGCACGGTCGCACTTATTGACGAGCCGCCCCTGCCGAAAGTGTCCCTTTGGATGTCGAAAATATCGCGCAAAGCGTAATAGTTTGCACCGACTTTCTTTTTGTTTTTGTATCTTAGCATTTGGATGTTATTATGAATTCATAATGGCACTGAGTGCTATTATGAAGGTCATAATGACATCCAAATGATAATGCTAAATACGTCATAATGGCACTGTCGTAGATTAATTAATTAAATAAGTAAACTGTTGTTGCATTAATTAATTATAACATATAATTATAATATATTCTATCTAAAATTGTTTATTATTTGTTTCAAACCATCCATGCTTGAAATACAATTCAGTGCGGGCCTGTGTAGACCCCAGTCTGGCTTTAAACAGGCGTCAACACGAGTCGGTAAGTCATTCTCTTAAATCTGTGAACGGACTTTACTTTTTCGTTACATTTTTTTTTTATTAGTGGTAGATGTTCAAAAAATTCGATTATTGAGTTTTTATTATTAATGTACCCACGTTCTTATTACCCCAAAATAAAAAAAATGTAATAAAAAAAAAATAAAATAAAACAAGCTGTAATAGTTTGTTACAAAGAAACCTTTATTTGAGACTTTTAACTTCAAGATAGATTCATATTAAAAGGCACAAACCGTTGCAACTTAAAAAAAAAAACATATTTTTTATTAGCCGCTATGTACTGAAATTTCAAGAGCAGAAACCACTAACGTAAAATAGATTTCCAAAAAAAAAAAATACAAAATGATACAATAGTATGAATCATGTTGACCATACCTCTAGTTGTATAAATTATTTGTTATATTTTTAAAGCAATTTATAGGAGTTGTTTATAGGTTAAATGTTTGGCCGTTCTTATTGTCCCAGGTTCCCCTACCTTAACATTTACGGTAGGGACTTGTATTGTTTGCCCATAAAACACACAGAATTGTGTAAAAATGGGCAAAATTGATATTCCTTTATGGTAAGTACCTAACATTTATCTTCCTTGAAAAAATATCATGCATTAGGTAATTTAATTAATAAAGTTTAAAAAAAAAACCGGTCATAAATATCCTTAAACCGATTTGGTTGAAATTTGGTTCAGTTATTTAAAGCAATAAGGCGCTTATTTAGCCCTAACTAGACTGAAATTATTAGGTCCAGTGGCGTCGCAGAGGGCACCACAGCCAATTATTATTGAGAAGAAAAAGTACGCCAGTGCCTTTTTTTAAGTTTTTTTATTTGCTCAGATTAAGCAACTACAAATACAACTTTTCGGTCTCTTGTGTTTTTTTCATATCTGGCTTCGTTTGCGACAAAAAAACAACCAAAAATAAAAAATAAACAATTTCGACCTTACAGTAAATGAGCAAAATGTCCACCTTCTGATAAAATGCACGACTGTAATCGATTTGTCATTGATTGTCTGACACGTTCAAAAATACCTGGAGTATTCCTTATGACATTGCAATTGTCAATTATCCGATTCCTCAAGTCATTCACATCTAGTACAGGAGTTTTATAAACAAGAGCCTTCAGAAGACCCTATAAATACAAATCTAGAGGATTAATATCAGGACTGCGAGCTGGCCAATTTTGAGGTCCTGCACGTCCAATCCAACGATTAAGGTACATGTTGACTCTTACATGTAGGGGTACCTACTTCTTTTAACAAAATGCGTAAATGATGTTGCAAAAAGTCCGTGTAGAATTAATCTTAATGTTAATCTTACCGGTAAAAAAAATGGACCAATTAGGTAGTCACCAATAATTCCTACCCAAACGTTGAGCGACAATTGTTGCTGAAAATGACTTTCTCTAATAACGTGGGAATTTTCGTCGGCCCAAAAATGGTCATTGTGAAAGTTCATAACAGCATCACGTGAAAAATTTGCCTCGTCCGTAACTAAAATATTTAGTAAAAAATTATTATTGTGTGCCATCCTATATTTATTTTTGTCCGGACTCGCCCCGGATGTAGGCAAAAGTGAGATACTCGACTACCACAAATGTAATGGAATGGGAGATGGCTGCAGATGTGAAAAAATGCAGACAAAGAAGGACAAACATAAAGCATCCTTTAGACTTATAGTACCACAGAATTCTCTCGACCAATACATGTGCGCAACATTATGGCCTAAGGATGTTTTTAAACCATTTTATCAACATTCAGCGCCATTAAATGCCAAAAGTCATAACAATAAACCTACGAAAGTCAACTTAAATGTACTACATATAAATATTAGATCAATCCGGCAAAAGAGTGGCCAGCTTGAAGCATTTATAGCTGACAAAGATATACACATTCTGTGCATCTCTAAGCACTGGCTATGTCAGGAAGAAGCTGGCATTTTTTAAATTCAGGGCTCTAAAGTGGCAGGTTACTCTGCACGATATGATAGCTCTGGTGGAGGTACTATGATCCTTACCAGAGATAATCTGGAGGTACCTGTTTGTACAAACTTTAGTTTTAGTATTGATAAATGTATAGAATATTGTTCTGTTTATGTAAATCATTTTAACTCTTATATTTTAGCATTATATCGTTCACCCTCGGGCTGTCTTGACACCTTTCTGACTACACTAGAGAGGGTTATGTCTGGTTTTAAACATTGCACTTACATCATAATTGCAGGCGATTTTAACATTCACTTTAATACAGGCCAACCTGACACGGTGAGATTCTGTGATTTTACAGAAAGCTTTGGTTTTGGAGAGACCGTTTTCCAGTCCACCAAGAAGGAGGCATGTCTGGATAATATACTTGTAAGTCCCAGTGTGACTGTTGGCTTTGTGAGTATTGTGGAGTTGAATGTCTCAGATCATATGGGTCAGGTGTTGGAATGTGTGGTAGAGCGCTCGGGAGATGGCTTTGTTCAGTCCCATAAGGTATGTAGACCAATAACGCAGAGGGGTCTCCTCTTGTTTTATAATAAGATATGTATAACCCCTGGGATTTTATCAATGACAATACTACTATCAACCAAAAATTTGAAATCTTTGTAAACATCTTAGAAAAAGCATATTTTCAATCATTCCCAGAAAAATCATATTATTATGTCGTAAGATCTGACCAATCTTGTAATATTTCGTGGTTTAACAACGATCTTAGGGCAATGCGAAATGTACTGAATCTTTTGCACCTGCTCAAAACCCAATATAACTTTCCAGATGTTGATAGTCTATATAAAGACCATCAACAAAAATATAGACGATCTATAAAAGAAGCTAAAATCAGGGCAAATGACACCTTAATTCGCACTTCCACCAACCCTAGTAGAACCATGTGGCAAATAATAAATAAGCATCGAAAGAAGACCCTGATACCCAGAATATGCCCTTTCCCAGCACAGATCAATTCAATGACTTTTTCTCTAATATGCATTCACAAATGTTGGCGAAATTAAAAATATATTTTCTCTCATAAATAATAAAAAAGCCACAGGATGGGATGAACTATCGATACAGGTATTCTTGCATCTGCCAGATAATGCTCTAGCAGTACTTGTAGATTGTATAAATCACTCATTCGTATCAGGAATTTTCCCACCCTGTTTAAAAATAGCAACTGTGTTACCCCTTTATAAGGCAGGCGACTCTAATTGTCCTTTCAATTTTAGACCAATATCTTTACTGCCTACTCTTTCGAAAATAATAGAAAAATTGGTAAAGAATCGGTTACTTTCTTTTCTACATAAATATAATTTAATTTGCGCAGAGCAATTTGGTTTTCAGGAATCAAAAAGCACAAATGACGCAATTTTTTCATTTCTTGAAAAATTATACTTAAATCTTAATGATAGTGAGGTAGCCGCGGCAGTATTCTGCGATTTGTCGAAGGCATTCGACTGTGTTAATCACAAAATTCTGTTATTCAAGCTCGAAAAGTATGGAGTAAGGGGAGAAGCATTGGAGTGGTTTAAATCATATTTAGTTGGACGGTTCCAAACTGTAAGTTTCAACAGTAAATATTCCAATCAATTAGAAATTAGCTCAGGAGTGCCACAGGGATCTGTCCTCGGTCCCCTATTGTTTTTAATATATATTAATGATTTAACAAATATTGAAATAAAAGGTAAATTTGCTCTATTTGCTGATGATTCTACAATACTTTGGGCTGGTAAGGACCTGAGTGAGCTTGAGTCAGATGTCAGGAATGATCTTGTCGTGGTTAAAAAGTGGACAGACGCCAACTTTTTATCTCTTAACATAACAAAAACAAACATTCTTACTTTTAAATGCAATTTCAATGAAGTTATAGTTGGAGACCACATAATAAATAATGAGAAAGTAAATAGATTTTTAGGGTTGTACATGGATGATAAATTAAAATTTGAATCACATATAATTAACCTTAGCAAAAAACTGGGCTCCAACTGCTATGCGATTAAGGTTATTTCTAATAACTTAAATTTCGCTGCTACAAGGACCGCATATTTCTCCCTTATCGAATCCCATTTAAGATATGGCATAAGTTTTTGGGGCTGCTGCTCCCAGCATTTATTTAACGTGATATTTGTTTTGCAAAAAAGAGCCATTAAATATATGTGTAAAGCCAAAATTAGAGACTCTAGCCGACCACTATTTCTATCACACAAGATTTTAACTTTGGCTTGTTTGTTTCTGTTGGAGACGTCTTGTTTAATTTATAAGAAATTTAAGAGTGAAATTAATTCAACCCCAGTACGCAACACTCGTCAAATATTTAAAATTCATTTACCTATACCCCATTCCAGTCAGATCAAAAATTCTATATTCTATAACGGTAAGAAAATATTTAATCACCTTCCGCTAAAAATTAGAAAAATCCAAAATCTTAAAACATTTCGAAAAAAAGTTAAGGCTCTCTTAGTTTCTAAAGCTTATTATACCGTGGAAGAATTTTTCTGTGATAGCTCCTAGTGTACTGAAGTCTGCTTCACTTGTCTCAGTGTTCCTTGTATTGGTGTGATTTTTGTATTATTTTATTTTTCTGGTAAATGTGCAACTTTACTTTTGATTTAACAATCTTTATGTCACTTTTTAATCATCGTTTTGTTACTTTAAGATGAAATTTTAATAATGTTGTGTGTAGTAACCTTTGGGTTGGGTGATATTGTACTGTTTCTTGAGTGTGGTAATAGTTTGCCCAATGTTTCAGAAAATTTGGGAATATTGACTGAACTATTTTTAATTATTTGAATATTATTAATTGTGCTTTGGATTTTTAACAATTTTATATAGCCAGTTAATTTAATATGTAGTGTTTTAGTGTTTATTCGTTTGTTATATTTTGTTATGTTGACGCTTTACTTTAGGATTCGTTAGGATTGGGGCGCACCAAACGCATATTGCAAACCTGATAAAAAAAATTTTTTTTTTTATTTTTACAGCTTTGTAAATGAGAAGTAAAGATTCTTTGTACAATAAAGCTTTTTTGACTTTGACTTTGACTTTGACTATAACGGACCATATAATACCATATAAACCTAGATAATGTCATTAAACCTCAAACAGTTTTCTCATTTGTGGAGGTAAGTTTCAATAATATACGAGAAATCTTAGATCAGCTTAATAATAAACACAGTCGAGACATATATGGTCTTAACATAAAGCTCATAAAATCTGTTAAAAATGAAATACTGGTCCCACTGACCAAGCTGGTCAATCTATGTTTGAGAAATAGTGTGTTCCCAGATGTTCTTAAAGTTGCATGTGTAACTCCTATCTTTAAGAAAGGGGGCCGAGGACAACCTGATAACTACAGGCCAATATCACTTCTGTCTGTGATTTCCAAGGTTTTGGAGAAATGTATGGCTATTCAAATGGTAGATTTTTTCAATACTGAAAATATTCCCTCCCCCTGTCAGTTTGGATTTAGAAAAAACAGAACATGACATAGTGGATCTTGTATCTGCCATTCTGAATGCTTTTCACAGGATGCAATACGTCTATGTCCTTTTCTTAGACTTGAGCAAAGCCTTTGATTGTGTCAGCCATGGTATCCTCCTCCGCAAGCTTAAATATTATAACTTTGACTTTAAAAGTGTGAAACTAATTCGTTCATATCTGGAACACAGACGTCAGGTTGTGAGGGTGGCTGGGGTGTCTTCAGCAATGAGTCAAATCAAGATAGGGGTGCCTCAGGGGTCGATTCTTGGACCCCTATTATTCTTGATATATATATCAATGATCTTCCCCGGCGGAACGAACATGTCAGCGTCCTTGCAAAAAAGCTAGCCAGGAACCTTTATCTCCTCCGGAATATCTCTCGGTGTGTCTCCGCTGATGTAAGACAAACAACATATTTTGCAGTTTTTCATACTCATATTAGCTATGCAATTCTTACATGGGGAAATTCGGCCGGGTGGCACAGACTTTTTGGACTACAGAGGAGAGCTGTTAGGGTGGTGTCTGGTTTGGCTTATAGAGAGGACTGTAGGAATGCTTTCATTGATCTGAAAATTTTAACTGTGCCTTGTCTGTATGTGTTTGCGTGCCTGGTGTATGTGAGGTAGAATATGGATTCGTTTCTGACGCACCAGGATGTGCATGACTATAATACCCGAGCCAGGAGTAATCTGGTTCCTGCTTGCCGGCGCCTGCGAAGGTGTCAGGATGGCCCAGGGTATTTTATTTATTTATTTATTTATCAACGAGCAATAGCCCAATTAAAATACAGAGTACAAGTAAAAAAGAAATCAATACTAACCTAATCTGGATAATATACAAAACAAAAATAAATATAAAGAAAAAAAAATTTGTAGAGAACAATAAACAATAAAATAGCACATAACAAAGCAATATAGTATATAATAATACTGCAGATAACACAGATAAGGTAAGGCAACCTTCAAGGGACATCAAAACATCACTTACACGATTTAAGCTGGGACCTAAAGACTCCTTGATTATTGAAACAATCCAACTGGTCAGAACACTGGTTAGCAAGTCCAATCGACCTTGATCGGAAAGCATTATAACCATAGTTAGTACGATGATGGCCAATATGGAAGGGTTGGTTGAGCCTTGTTTGCCTCGAAGGGACATGAATATCTATTTTCCTCAACAGCTCAGGACCGAAGCTACATGAGTGCAGTATATTATAGAAAAGGGTAAGATCCCTATGCATGCGTCTGATCTGAAGAGTGATTATATTTAGGGAATTCTCGACATTAGAGTAAACGATGTTTTCAACTCCAATATGTTCCTTGAATGCAACAAATCTTAAGAACTTGTATTGAACTCTCTCAATAGCCTGGATATGTACATTGTAGTGTGGTGACCAGACACATCAACAATATTCCAAATTGTATTGGGCAGTTAAGTATTTTAATAAATTGCCTGTGAGGGTAAGAGAGTTGCCACCCTCTACAGTGTGTCCACGGATAGAGTTCGGAAGAGGAAAAACTTTTTTATTTGTGGGTTTAGAAGAAAAAGTTATTCTTTATAAAAAACGTCTGCTTGTGTTGAAACTCCAATTTCGAATACCAAATTTACGATTAGTATACAGGGTACATCAAAAATAACATTTTTAATTATTTTGATTTCGATTTTTTTTTGAAATTATATGAAAATATTTTTAAAACCGTGATTTATTACACCAATTGTACAAAAAAGTCTAATAAACCCTTTTTCTCAAAGTGGTTAATTTCTAAGCTACTATTAAAATAATAAAATATCAAGTAGCCTGTTCTAAATAAATAAAATGTTTTAGTTACTTTGCATCTTTCAAATTGTTGATATTTGCGTCATAATTTTCTCATAAATCTGCATAATAGTGAAATTAGAAAATGCTAACGTTAGAACAAAGAATTTATATTGTGCGAAGTTATGGTTTAGGACATGAAAAAAGCTATATGGCAGTCCTTCGAGAATTTCATGAGATATGGCCTGCTGTTTCTCTCACGGACAAGGGTTTAAAAAAAAATTGTAATAAAATTCATGAGAACTGGTAGTGTTTTAAATAAAAAAAGGGAGAAAAAAAAGTATGATGAAGATGATGCTGTAACTTTAATGACAAAGGATTTAGTTAGAAATTTTCCCAAACTGTCTTTAAGAAAAAGATCTTCTCAAATTGGTAATGTGAGTAAATCTCTAGTAGAAAAAATATTAAAATTCAATAAAATTCGTCCGTACAAACCTAAATTTAATCATTTTCTGGAAGAAAATGACGGCATGAAGCGTTTGGATTTTTGTTTGTTGATAGGGGAACATATCCTTAGACAAAGAAGTTTTGTTAATAATATTATTTTCTCGGACGAGGCAACGTTTAGCACAAACGGGGTAGTTAGTTCGCAAAACTGTCGCTATTGGAGCCGCGACAATCCTAATTTTCGTATCCGCTCTAGAAGACAGTATTCACAAAAAGTTAACGTGTGGGGTGCTATTACTTACAATGGAATCATTGGACCATTTTTTATTGAAAACAATTTAAATCAACACACTTATTTGCATCTTCTGAACACTTTTTTTATGATCATTTGCAAGATATAACTTTAGCTGATCGAATAAAATTACATTTCCAACAAGACAGGTGTCCCGCTCATTCCACCTAGGAGTCACGATCTCACAATTATGGACTTTCATTTGTGGGGATATCTGAAGCAACATGTGTATAAAACCAATTTCAATAATAACCTAGATCTCTTAAAAGAAAAAATAAGAGAAGTCATTGCAAATATCCCAATACAGCAAATTAGGAATTGTTATCGGGAATTCAGATATCGAGTTGAACTATGCGCTGAACTCGGTGGTACCACGTTCGAATAGAACGTTATTTATTTTAATATTTTATAATTTATGATTAAATAAAATGAAGAAATACTTATGACATGCAATAATAAAAATACAAATAAGAAATAGTTTTCTTACAACAAAATCGTTATTCGGCCAGATATAAAATTATATTCTAAGTAGGAAAGCAACAATAGTTTACGTAAATTTATTTTAAACGAAATCCAAAAAACTAAAAATGTTGTTTCTGGCTAACCCTGCGTATAGTAATCGTAAATTTGGTATTCGAAATTGTAGTTTCAACACAAGCAGACGTTTTTATAAAGAGTGACTTTTTCTTCTAAGTCTACGAAAAAAAAAACGTTTTAAAACATGGTTAGTCACAAACAACATTTTTAGTTTTTTGGATTTCGTTTAAATAATGAAATTAACCACTTTGAGAAAAATGTTTATTAGACTTTTTTGCACAATTGGTGTAATAAATCACGGTTTTGAAAATATTTTCATATAATTTAAAAAAAAAATCGAAATCAAAATCATTAAAAATGTTATTTTTGATGTACCCTGTATACTAATCGTAAATTTGGTATTCGAAATTGTAGTTTCAACACAAGCAGACATTTTTATAAAGAATAACTTTTTCTTCTAAACCCACAAATAAAAAAGTTTTTCCTCTTCCGAACTCTATCCGTGGACACACTGTATGTTCAAGAGTCAAACTAAAAAGTTTCTGATTAGTCAAGCCTTCTACTCCCCTGAGGAGTATGTCAACTCAAATTTTAATCTGTTGTAATAGTCTTTGAACCTAATTTTCATGTATTGTTTATTAGTCTGTACTTAGCTATTTATGTTTTATATTATGAACTTGTAATTTTATTTTATTTTATTTTATTACACAATTTAATATTTTATCTAGAATCTAGCTCTCAAAATTTATATTCACATATTGTCTGACGTGTGTAAGCATTTCATATGTAACTAACATGAATAAATTGATTGATTGATTGATCATAATCATACCAATTAACCAAAAAAATAAAAAACATGTCAAAAATAAAATCTTCAGTGTGATAGTATTATCAGTGTATTGTAACCATGATTTTAATGTGTAAAGTGAACGTAAATCTGTATCTGTTTTGTTGCAATACAATTTTAATAATTTAATTTTAATTATTCTGCAAAATTTATTGCATTTTAAAATTTTTATGATTATGTATGGCTTTCTTTATCGTGACACCAATAAATAAATAAATCACATTATTAGTCAATGGAGCCTATGCAAATTTATTTATTTAACAATTGCTTAATCGACCTCGGATATTGTGCAGACTAAGGTGCCTCTTTAAATTACCTTTTTGAATGCTTCGATAATCACACTGATCACATTTATACATATTAACTTCCACGGGATATTTATGTAGGAGAAGGTGAGTCTTAAAGTTATATTTCCGATTGCTTTGATAATCACACTTACGACATTTAAACATATTAATTTCTTCTGTATCATTATGTCGGAGAAGGTGCCTTTTATTTATTTATTTATTTCAATAGCATCAACAGTTTAACACCAATTACAGATACTATATTCTTAAAATTAAAGAAAAACAAGAAATAACAAAACTAATCAACACAACAAGATAACAAACCATTAACAACACGTACAAAATGAACTGAATTTCAATTCGTAACATAAACTTTTAAGACCTTATTTATATTTTTAGGATTAAGTGTAAAAATATCTAGATTTTTTTTAATAATTATTTGCCAGCTCACACAGGACTATTTTTATATAGGTTTGTCCTAGAGGTGTGTAGATAAAAGAGGTCTCTAGATCTAGTGTTTATAACTTTACTTATTTTGAAAGGCAGCAGAGAAAGAAAATTCTTACAGTCTATTAAGTAGGTAATTACTTTTATTAATATAGAGAGACATATCCGAACTCTCCTGATATAAAGGCTGTCGAAACAGATCATTTTAAGTCGTTCTTCGTGATTAAACCCCCTATACGGGTATATTCCAAATTTTTTAAAACGCAGATATTTTAGAAACCTTCTTTGTACACGCTCCAGTTGGCCCACTTTATCCGCATACTGAGGTGACCAAATAATGCAAGCATATTCAAGTTTTGGCAAGACAAGCGACTTATAGACCGCAATAATAGCATCCAAACTACCAAATTTCTTACAGCAACGTATGACAAAACCTAGCATCTTATAGGCGTCAGTTGTTATGTTATCGATATGTAAGTTAAAATTAAGTTTTGGATCAAATGTCACCCCGACATCTTTGTGAGACAACTCGCGCTTTTATAGTTGACTATCGATGGCATATGGATATTCTACTACAGATTTTCTACAAGTGAAGGACATAATTGAACACTTATCAATATTGAGCTTCAATTTGTGCTCCTTACACCAAGTTACAATTTGACATATAAATATGTATACATGTGAGAACTTTGTTCTCAAGCCACTTGCTGAGACCTTATACAATAAGGATTAACCAAATTATGCTAAAACAGCTATTCTCTGGGCTACATGCCCCAACGAGCGCTGAATTAAATAGCACAATTTGGCGTATTTTGACTAACACTGTTAGTACTAAAATACAGACTCAGATTGCAGAAACTACCGGGAAAGAAAAGAATGAATCTTTATTTCCAATGATAGGTTGCTACGCTGCTGCTACCTGTAGACCGGTTTCGAACTCTTTGGTTCTCGTCAGTACAGGGCAAGCATGACAAGCGAGCACACCTACCATTGGAAAATTGAAACACCCTATAGCCACAATATTGTTCTGCCTAGGCAGTACAATACAGGTGGCGCCATCCTCCAGCAGTTTCTAGCAATCTGATGTGAAAGATACCGTATGGTACTATAACACAATAAATAGTAAGAGAATACTACTTGGCAAGTGGTAATCATAATATGACATATAAATATGTATACATGTGAGAACTTGTCATGCTTGCCCTGTACTGACGAGAACCAAAGAGTTCGAAACCGGTCTACAGGTAGCAGCAGCGTAGCAACCTATCATTGGAAATAAAGATTCATTCTTTTCTTTCCCGGTAGTTTCTGCAATCTGAGTCTGTATTTTAGTACTAACAGTGTTAGTCAAAATACGCCAAATTGTGCTATTTAATTCAGCGCTCGTTGGGGCATGTAGCCCAGAGAATAGCTGTTTTAGCATAATTTGGTTAATCCTTATTGTATAAGGTCTCAGCAAGTGGCTTGAGAACAAAGTTCTCACATGTATACATATTTATATGTCATATTATGATTACCACTTGCCAAGTAGTATTCTCTTACTATTTATTAAGTTACAATTTTATTAAGATTCTGTTGCAAAAGTTTACAATCATCAATACCATCAATACGCATAAAAAGTTTAAAGTCATCTGCATATATTAGCCCAGCCGCACTTGACACACATTTGGAAATATTATTTATTGTTACAAGGAACAACAAGGGTCCAACTATGGATCCCTGCGGTACCCCAGAACTTGGAACATATTCTTTAGATTTGAACCCTTTTACTTCAACGTACATTTTTCTATTTTGCAAATAAGATGCCATCAACCTTGTGATGTTACTTTCAACGCCAATTTCCTGCAATGTCCTTATTACTTCACCATGACACACCCTGTCAAAAGCCTTCTCAAGATCTGTAAAAATGCAATCTACCTGTGCTGTTTCCAAAAATGCCTTATGAATGTACTGAGAGAAATCTAACATATTAGTGACAGTACTGCGCTTAGGAAAAAAACCATGTTGTTCATCAGCCACAGCTTGTTTAAAGCTAAAAAATATCCTATTGTAGATAACTAATTCAAAAACTTTTGACAGTGCAGAGCCAATGGCAATAGATCTATAGTTTTCTATTTTATTTTTATCTCCTGATTTAAAAACAGAAATAACTTTATTTAATTTCCACATCGTTGGGTATACGCCAAACCTTAATGACAAATTGAAAATATATTTAAGGAGTATTACAAATGCATCTGAACAGGCTTTAACAATATAAGGTGGTAAACAGTCAGGCCCAACTGAACTTCCCGGCTTTAGCCCAGAAATAGCTTCTCGTATTTCAGAGGTTGAAATTTCATCATAACAAAAAACATTTAAACGACTCTCCATGTCCGGTAAATCAACTGATGGTGCATAAACCGTCTCAAAATATTCGGCAAAGCCATCAGCTAAACCGGAAGATTGTAATTCAACCCCGCCCAAAGACATATTGCAGGGAATATCATTATTACCTTTTTGAGTTTTGAAAAAAGCCCAATAGCTTTTAGGGTCATCCTTCAAGCTCAGCTGAACCTGTTGCATATATCGATTATATTCCGTGTTTATTTGCTGTTTTACTAAGTTTCTAGCATTTAGGTACCTAAATTTCCAAAAGTATAATTGGCTTTTCCTAAACTTTGCTCTGTAATTATCTTTTTTTCTGATATTATTTATTATTTGTCGATTATACCACACTGGATATTTTTTCTTGCTATGCTTAGCTTTAGGAATACATTCGTCAAAAGCAGTGTATATTTTATTATAAAATTTTGAAACAAACTTATCCACCAAATGGCCATTGCAAATAATATTGACATTATAAAATATGTCATTCCAATTAGTGTTCTTAAGTTTAATGTAGAGCAAGTCAAAGTTAGCTTTTTTGAAATTATAATTATTAGTTACATTGAAATCAATGTCTTTTTCAGAGTAAGCTTTCGGAAAAGTCACTTTAAGTGTTGGATGGTAGCTATCCTCAGGAACAAGATGAAATGAATCTTTTGCCACCTCAACAAAATCAAGATTGGAAATAATCATATCCAGAATTATATTATACTGATTTAATATCATATTGTGCTGAATTAGGCCATTAAATGCTAGAAAATTATTCAACTCCAAGACACGATCAGCCGTATCAACGCCAATGACGGACTCATAATAAGAGTTCAAGTTTAAGTCACCTACAATTATACATTTATGTCCTTGCAGTCTATCTAGAGAATTAAATACGCGCCTATAAAAATCAATTCTGCTAGAAGGTGGAATATACAGTACTACTATATATATACAACCATGACCGATCAATATCTTAACGCATACAGCTTCTATATCTAGTTCAAAAATATTGCTTACTGAAGAATGAAACTTATTATTTACACAAAGAAATACACCACCACCCTGATGTTTTCCAGATATTTCCGGATTTCTGTCCTTACGGAAGACATTATAATTGACACAGAATTCAGATGTGTACACCGAGTCATTAAGCCATGACTCCGTTACCGCCACAAAATAATAATCACAAACAAGCAACGAAGTTTTCAGTTCTGCCAATTTAGTCTTTGCACTTCTAATGTTTTGATAAAGTAAGTTTATAACCAAAGTAGCATTGGGTGATCTTGTAGTATAATTTTGTTTGTTAGAACTGTTGTTACTTCTTTGAAATTCATCCGATGTAGCACAAACTGATTCGACAACTGAGGAAACCCTAGCGCTCAGACCACTCACATTTAGGTGATCAATATTAAAGTTACTATTACTATCCATATTAAGTTCATGTCGATCTCCATAAAGAGTCAGCCGAACACCAGAACCAATCAGACAGTCCGAAGAGCATGACGCGCAACTATGATCTTCGATTCGAGCGGCCCCTGAAGTTGTTGAACCCGTGTCGCGGGGAACGAAAAAATCCAAACTTCTTGACCACCACATTCGGTGGCCAGTTATCAAGGTTTAGCAGTTCAGACTAAATTTCGGGTTTCGAGATTATCTTGAAGCTTTTATATTCGTTAGAATGCACTGACAGCTCCTCTACCTGAAAGCTTTCATTTACGCCAAATACAGATGTTAGATGGTCAGATACATCCTGCACAATTACATCCCTGTCTAACCTGCTCAAAAATGTTGCAGCCTTTGGGGTTACATTCGCAGCTTTAAGTTTAGTCTTCTGGATGGGTTTCACTCCATTTGGATCTCCAGAGAGTCGTGCTTTATGGTCACTAAAAGGTTGTCTTTTGTTTCTGTTATTGTTTTTGTTCCTGTCTTGATTCTGCATGGGATGTGGGTTGCAGCTGCTCGGTTCAACACTATAGGACAAACCATTTGGAATTGGTTGCGATTCCTGAAGGCAGTGTTCACTAACAGATAAAGGAGGAGTCTCACTTGTACTGGAAGAAGCTTTTAATTGTTGAATTTCCCTCTCCATAAGTCTGAATCTTTGTTCGAAGGTTTGTTTTAAGGAATTATGCAATCTATTGTACAGGTCCTGTGCCGGTGGTAAAGAAGTATTCTGTTGGCCTTGCTTGTTAAGCGCTGAGACCATATTGACTAGCTCAACATTTGTATCTCTGATACCATCCGTGCAGCTCTGCAACTTTTGACTTACTTGAATAAGCACATTTTCCATGCCCGAGCCCAACATTACACCCAGCTCGGTCTTATGTGACTCCATTACATTGTGATGGTCATCCTTTAAGTTTGAGACTATCTCCGCACGCAAATTACCTTTTTAAATGCTTCGATACTCACACTGATCACATTTAAATGATGAATTCACTTTTGCTGAATCCTTGTGCCGAAGAAGGTGCGACTCTACATTGCTTCCCTGAGTGCTTCGATAATCACACTGATCACATTTAAACATATTAACTTCCTCTGGATCCTTATGTCGGAGAAGGCGCCTTTTCAAATTACCTTTTTGAATGCTTCGATACTCACATTGATCACATTTAAATGATGAATTCACTTTTGCAGAACCCTTGTGTCGAAGAAGGTGCGTCTGTAAATTGCTTCTCTGAGTGCTTCGATAATCACACTGGCCACATTTAAACATATTAACTTCCTCTGGATCCGAGTCTGGATCCTTATGTCGGAGAAGGTGCCTTTTCAAATTATCTTTTTAAATGCTTCGATACTCACATTGATCACATTTAAATGATGAATTCACTTTTGCAGAACCCTTGTGTCGAAGAAAGTGCGTCTGTAAATTGCTTCTCTGAGTGCTTCGATAATCACACTGGCCACATTTAAACATATTAACTTCCTCTGGATCCGAGTCTGGATCCTTATGTCGGAGAAGGTGCCTTTTCAAATTACCTTTTTGAATGCTTCAATACTCACATTGATCACATTTAAATGATGAATTCACTTTTGCAGAACCCTTGTGTCGAAGAAGGTGCGTCTCTAAATTGCTTCTCTGAGTGCTTCGATAATCACACTGGCCACATTTAAACATATCCTCTGAATCATTATGCCGAAAAAAGTGCCGAGTTAAATCATGTTTATACATAGTTTGAAAGGCACATTGATCGCATTTAAAAATATTGACTTCCTCAGGAACCCTATGCAGGAGAATGCGCGTCTTTAAATTACCCTTTTGAATGCTTCGATAATCACACTGATCACATTTATACATATTAACTTCCCTGGGATCCTTATGTAGGAGAATGTGAATCTTAAAGTTACTTTTCCGATTGCATCGATACTCACACTGATCACATTTAAATAAATTTACTTTTGATGGACCCTTGTGCCGGAGAAGATGCGCCTCTAAACTGCTTCTCCGAATGCTTCGATAATTACAATGACTACATTTAAATATATTAACTTCCTCTGGATCTTTATGCCGGAGAAGGTGTATCCTCAGATGACTTTTATATATTGTTTGATAAGAACATTGATCGCATTTAAACATATCCATGTGCAGGAGAAGGTGGTTACATAAATTAGATTTATACTTAGTTTAAAAATCACACTGGCCGCAATTAAATGTATTAACTTTTGCTGGATCCCTATGTCGGAGAAGGTGCCTCATTAAATTACCTTATAGTATAAGGTTTTAAAATCAGATGGCTAGGAAATATTTTCCTAATTAGTATATTATATATATTATACCTTTCCAAATGCTTTGATAATCACACTGATCACATTTAAACATATTAACTTCTTCTGGAGCCTTATGTCGTAGAAGATGACTCTTTAAATGGCTTTTCTGTAGACTTTGATAATCACACTGATCACATTTGAATTTAACTCTTCCTGAACCCTTACGAAGGCGGTGTTTGTATACATTTCTTTGCCGAAATATCCCTAAGTCATTCTCAATGTTCATATTAAGTTTTTGACTAACCCAATTATGACGCTGCTGTTGGATCTGGAGTTCGCAATCTTGATGTTCGTCAATGCTGTAATAGAGGAAAACATTATTATTCATAACCTAGTTATATAAGAGTTAATTTATCATACGTAAGAGTACAAGAGCAGTAAGTACAAGTAAGTAAGTACAAGACCTTTTTTATCGGATATACTTTCATTTTTTACGAAAACTAGATTGCTTAGAAATTTAACGAGAACAAACGAAATTTATCAGTAATATTACCATATACGGGAACATATATTTTTAAACGTCTAACACAATAGGAGATTTTTCTCTGATCAGAAAAGACATGGCTACGTCACACAATTGATATGGCAGTAGCCCTTATTAAAATTGTCCGACTCTAAAAGTCTACCTACTGACAGAAGTATGAACTAAAGTAATTATCACAATGAAATATTAAAACAATAATAAAATAAGAAAAAAATAAAAAAGCATTCCCACATAGCAAAAAAAGTATATTCACATCCTGAGAATATGCTATCGACAGACCACAAATCACATTCGTTTAGGTATATCCATAGCATATCCATATCATATTTAGAAATTAATTAAAAAATTAATTAAGAATATAGGTATATTCATAGCATATCCAAATCATATCTAGAAATTGGTATAAAAATCATAAGTCAAAAAAGTGAAATTTAAAATAGTATTAAAAAGATTTTCCTACTTTAGTAATTTTAAAATAATATCTAAATTTCTTTAGGGCAATGCGATTGCTCAGGTTGGTATTTAAATCTTCAACTTTAGGCAGCCCTGAGATAGCATTACATAACCTCAAATTTTGTCATTTTCTCTGCTCTCCTCGATCGTCTCGTGGTCGTGGCGTGTAAGTTTTTTTGGTGGCTTGTTTCTCATTTTCTTACAGTTCAGTAAGTATGTTCATTGTTGAATAAAGTGTTTTTGGTGTGTGAATTTGTAAACAAAAGTGAACAATATACTACTAAGAATATTGCTTGCAACAGCCGAAACTTCACTCTTTCCTTAATATTATGTCTTCAAGCAGCAAAACTAAGATGTCATTTCGTAGATTTATATCCCGAAAAACTCATAATGATTTGCTCTCATTGGAAGTATTAGAGCATTCACCCGAAGGTGTGATAGCGAATGATATTTTATCAGCAGAAAACGTCTTAGTTTAAAGGTGTTTACTAACAATTCAATTAAAAAAGTGTTTTGAGGTACCTATTTAAAATCGTCCAGAAATTTTCGGTAATCCTTATAAAAATAATTTATAATTTGCTAGAAAATATAGATTAACAAATTCCTGAAATGTTAAGATACTGTAATAATAAGTTATGTAATTCTTTAGATGCTGTGCGTAAAAATAACATGGCAATGGACGCATGTGAGGACGATGTCATAGTACACATTAAAAAATGGCTTGTCAAAGCGAAGAAAAACAACCTTGACAAGAAAGAATTCCTTACTTATTTTTTAACCTATATAGGTATTTATTTCTGTTTTTCTTTTCAGGAAAAACTAAACTGACGTTATAAAGCAGTAACTCCTTAATTTAAAAAACTAATAATTATGCCTGTAATTGTTTTTTAAGGGTTTGATTGTGCTCTAATAAAGCCTGCTTTTAATACCTTTACTTGATTTGATTTAAACAAATATGAGACTGATACTAAGATACTTCAATATTAGGTACGTATTAGAAACGTCGATTGACCCAACATTTCGAAATACGGCGGCTATAGTTGCCATGTCGGCAAAATACTCTGGATTCTTAAATTTAGTAGGGGTACCTAGTTAGCCACAATAAAATCCTTGACAAGAAAAATTATTATTTGCCGGCTTCCCAAAGGCTCTATTGAGTGATGTTTCGATGTTTCCATTGGAATGGTGTATAGTATAGCCTATTTACATTTACAATATTTTCGATGAATATTCCAAGGAAGAATCGGCATCATACCTGCCTACAAGCAGAAATCTGTATAATAATCATTTAATTTTGGATACGCAAATTTGTGGCATTCGGATGAAGACTAAAAAGTAGATTTACTACTAACCCTACAACCGAGTGTCGTCGGTTCGAGTCCGGCTCAAAAATTTCTACTTTTATTTATTTTATCTGCATTTTCATTCTTGGTCTAAATAACTACCAGAAATAAAAGTAAAATTTAAAAATCGGGTCATCCCTATTTTGGGCAAAACAAACATACTGTGCATGTCATTAGTATACACATACGAATCTTCTGTGAATGTGCGGAGGATATGCTAAATGTCCGGAAACGCATTTTCTCAGCATGTCCGACTTGTGGCCAAACGCATGTCGTATGCATATACGTAGTATATATATATGTATGTTCTATGAATCTGCGGAGGATGTGCCACTCAATATCCATATCCGAAAAAGAATGTATTTCATATATACACAGGATATCTTTTTGCTATGTGGGTTAAAACGTCTTTTAAAATGTTTCCATTCACACCAATAAAATTTATACATACTTGCACATACGTTTTGACTACCAATTAAAACTCAATGATAAAAGCCAATTACTCAATCATTCTGTTTATTCTTGTTAATTCTTTCTTGCTTTTAAAAATCAAATGAATAAAAACAACTCTCGTGCAGATATGAAACTACTGCCCTCTTAAACTTAATGGGATTAGCAATATGTCTTATATCATACGGCAACGATCTAAATGCCTTTATTGCTCTGTAATAAGGACCCCTTTCGTAAAAAGTAGAATTGTGCAAGGGTATTTCAAGATCAGACCTCCTCCTCGTCACGATTGACATGGTATCAGAATGTAGCTGTTGATTTGTTACAAACAGCTCCGAGTGCTTTTTCACAAACATCATCAAACCCAGAAAGTACAAGGACGGAACCGTCAGAAAACCCAGCTCCCCAAATCTTTCACGACAAGAGGCTCTCGGAGAAAGACGCAGAATACATCTGATGATGCGCTTTTGTACCTTAAATATCTTATTGGCGTCTCTTGACGAGCCCCAAAATATAATGCCATTATTTATAATGGACTGGATGCATCCAAAGTAAAACAATCTGATAGTCTGAGTCGACAAAATGTCACGAATCCTTCTTAACAATGCACAAGCACTACATAGTTTTGCCTGTAGCTTTGAAATGTGATATTCCCAGTTTAACATAGGATCCAAGTAGACTCCCAAAAATTTTATGTTTCGAATCAATATAATTGACTTATGATTCAATCGAACATGCAAGGACTCATTCTGGTCAGTCCTTGCAAAATAAACAAGACCAGTTTTTGCGATATTTAAGGTAAGGGAGTTCTCCTCACACCAACCCTGCATTGCCCCCGCTGCACCCGAACAGGCTCCGGACAGCCGATCCAAGGACACGCCCGACAGTACCACCGAAGTGTCATCGGCATAGTGACAGACCACCCCGTCTCCAAACCTATCCCGGAGACCGTTCACGTACAGCAGAATCAATAGCGATCCCAATATTGATCCTTGAGGAACACCCTGTCCTATTTTTGCCTCTTTGGAATAATGCGTATTTCCACTTTGACTGACACACACTGTTTGGCTACGATCAGTTAAGTATGACTTAATCAAGGATTGGCATAATCCTCGAATTCCGTACTCGTTCAGCCTCAACAGCAGAATCCGATGATCCATTGTGTCGAAGGCCTTTGAGAGATCGAAATACAAACCCGCTACTATGCCCTTATGATCTCCAGACTCTCATATACGTAAGAAATTGTATTAAAGATGGCCAGCTCAGTTGACTGTCCTGGTCTAAATCCGTGCTGCTTCTTGGCTAATATATTATGAGAGTTTAAAAAGTCCATGAGTCGATTGTACAATGCTCTCTCAATTACCTTCGACACAGAAGGCAAAAGAGAAACAGGTCGATAGTTGCCAGAAGTATGTTTATCCCCTTTTTTAAAAACAGGCACCAATTTACCCTTTTTTAGTTGCGTCGGAAAGACACCACTGACAAAACATTCATTTATTATATCCACTAGAGGTTCGCAAACCTACTCAGATGCACGCTTCAACACATACACCGGGATCTCATCCAGTCCAGCGGAGAATTTGTTGGGCAAATCAATCAGGATCCTAAAGACCTCATGGCTGTCTACCGGTCCAAGGAATATAGTAGGATAGTTTGGATTATTTTCATTTAAATTTAGATGTGATAATTTAGAGGGGAGGTCAAACTGTTTCGCAAATTGTTCAACAATTGCATCCCCATCCTCAATAAGTTCTCCAGTATCTGATAGAAGAGATAGGTTTGTTTTTGTTTTATTACGTTTAGTTTCAGAGTTAAAAATGCTCCATGCTGTTTTCATTTTATTTTTGGAATTTACACTTTTACTTTCATTTATTGAAGTCTGATACTGGGATATATACTGTCGATATTTTTTTCTCTCATCTTTATACTGTTGATAAACCAACTGACTGTTTGTTTGCTTATACCATACGTATAAGTCCTTGATATGTTTTGAATAATTTTTAATTTCTGTATTTATCCATGTACTGACATGTTCTTTCTCTTTGTGAGAGCATAATGGAAAAGATAAATCGAAATAATAAAAAAATATGTCATGAAAATTACTATATTTTAGATCTGCTCCTATTGATTGATAGACTTCAATCCAGGATTCAGCTCGGAGATAATTTAAAAATGTTATTATATTTCGTTCTGTAAAAAATCGCTTTTCGACATAACTATTCCTTGGTCCGTCAGACAGAACCTGAAATTTCATGATCTGTCCATAATGATCGGAGATATAAGTAATGTGAACCTGATATTCCAAAAGATTATCAGCAATGTTTGTGAAAATATTATCTAATTGAGAACCCGAGGCCCGTCCAGCCCTTGTGATTCCACTCACTTGAGGTTCTAGACCATAACTTTTAAAAACCTGTAACAGAGAAAAGGGGTCCTTAGTATTTGAAGTAAAATTTACATTAAAATCTCCGCATATAATGAAATACTTATTAGGGCAGTATGTTTCATCCAATACATCACATAAAAATTCCAAAAACAATTCCAAGTTGCCACTAGGTGACCTATACATACATAACAACATATTTATCATTTTTTAATGTCATTTCTGAAATACAAAATTCAAAGTGTTTTTCCAAAGATGTTACAATTGTGTTACAAGATAAGAAATCTATGTGGCCTTTTGCGAATATTGAGGTACCACCTCCTCGATGTTCACTGCGCGACGAGTGACTTATTAAATTGATAGTCTTTAATGTTGACACTGCAGATGTCGTCATTTTGCATCCAATGCTCCGTTAGACATAGAATATCTGGATGAATGTCATTTAATAGTACATTTAACTCAAGAACTTTATTGTTCAGGCTCTGGATATTTAGGTGAAAAACTGAAAGATTGTTTTTAGTTTCTTTCTTGATGCTGCACCGAGGCTGACTGATATGAGGTATCAAAGCTTGATCAAAGTCTTGCAATGAATCGTGTACATCTAGAGTAAAGTCCGATGTAGAGCCTTGGCTAAAGTCAAGGGTTGCATCTTTTTGCAAGCAGATGACATCTAAAGCGTTGTGATGTGGACACTTTAGCGCTGAAGGGCCTTCCCTATGCCTAAAAAATTTTTGCCCATAGCGAAGTTAAAACGTTCAAAGGCTACACCTCTGGGCCAGAATTTGGTGTCATATAAAATGTCCATCACGTTTGGAGGAACGCCTACCATAAAACATGACTTGTTACCTTTTTGTTTTGGCGTGCACAACTTTACATGCACCTCCTCTGGAGCAGCTTCGATGTTTTTCACTATATGATTTCTCACTACTTCTTCCGTGATGTCATTTCTCACCTTCGACAAGAAAAGCCATATTTTCTTACCTCCGCTCAGTGAGGAAGACGAGTGAAATTCGTTGTTGTCGTCTCTTTCTCCTATTTTCATGTTTTTCTTCCGATTTGCGAGTTGAAGTTGACGTTTGCGCCTTCTTGCCAGGCTCAGTTGAAAGCCATCTTCAGTCACGATCTCTTCTTTATTACCTAAATTTGGTTTTTCACCTACTTTCGTTGCTACACCATCTGTTGGCACACTTCTACTGCCGACTTCAGCCTTGTCTGTCAAATCGATAATGGGCTGTTGCTGTTCCCGAATTGACCTCTGTGTTGCTGTAGCAGGAGGAATGTTTATGTTTTTTTGTTTTTGTTGGAGTTGGATTTGGGAATTTACCTCTTCAGACTGTAGATTTAGCTGCTCTCGCATATTATTTGCTTGTTGTTTCCACAGCTCACAGTTTTCTTTTAATATGTCGTTTTTCTCTTCCAATTCTTTAATTATCTCCAGCAGATTAATAATAATAATACGTTTATAATCTTATAACTATGCCAGTTGAATTAAATGCCTGGTCTTTTTCTGTCTCCTGTTTATGCAGTCAAACAGTCATGACTGAAAATAGAGATTTTTCATTGGTCACAACTTGCCATGCCATACGTCAACAAAATAAAACATTTGACAAATAATGTCATTACCAGGTTTTAAAAAATAAAATTTGAGTGTCGGATTATTCAACTTTTTTTGCGTTCCATAAAGCAATAAGTATTATGAAACCCAAATATAAAAAGGTAACATATAATGCAATGATATTTATATACACAATGTTAAATAAATTAGTACCCCAACATCTTTTAAATAACTGCAAACTTGTTAGGGATATACACGAACACAATACACGTTCAATGAATAATTTTTACCTAGATAGAGTTAAAACTAGCTTTGCTCAAAATAGTTTATTTTATAAAGGGCTGAGGCTACATAATGAGCTGGCTGGTCATATAAGGGATTGTAATAGTCTGCTAGGTTTTAAGAAATCATGTTTATTATATATAAGGCAGAATATTGGAATATGACTTATTACAGAAGCACTGTATTTTTGATATTGTCGTTGGAGTTTGTTTTGTTGCTCTGCGTGATGTGGCGCGCACATGAATTTGTATTTTTCTTTAAATTTTTAATAGATGTGATAATGTAACATAATGTAATGATGCTAGCCATGTGCTATTAATTAAAGCTATTTATTTTATTTATTATAAATCCCCAAAAATAAAAGTCTAAAAGGGACTAGTTTTATGATAAAAATAATTTAATTAAATATTTAAACAAAATAATTAGGCTTGTGAATTGAATAATTAAATCTCTACATTTTGTCAGATAGGAAATGTAGAAAAATAATGTTCTACCCTAGAATATATAGTAGAATGTTTTACCTATCCCTCAATTCCGAAATCCTTACAGAAATACTGTGGATTTCTAAAATACACCTATATTTTTAGGAGTAAGAGGCCCTCCAGTAAGTTGGTAGGTATACCTAGTCAAAAATTGGGCATGGTACCTACTCAGAGTGCTAGGTTGAAAAATTTAACAAAAAAATTAAAGGGCCTTTTATTTAAAAATCAAAAGATGAGAGCAGAAAGTTCGAAGCTAAACAAGACTCTGTTATAAATTTAACTGATTTAACAATCTAAAATCAGAAAATAATATATTTTCTAGCACCCAGTATAGGGTATACCAATACCTACCTAAGCTTAAGCAAAGTTTACCTGTTTTTGTTTGTTTCAGATTCTTCTTTCTTGATGTCTAGTTCTTCGTTTTTTAGTTTCCACTCTGTATAGTTAAAATTATACATTTGATCGCATCCATTTACTGCTTCACTCTCTCCAACTTTAACCACCGATTCTGTTTGGTCAGAATTACAAAATATTTGTTTGTCCCTGTAAAACATAAAATTACCCTGCACAAGTTTTGCAAAATAAGGTCCTTAAGGTTTTATAAAATTTAATTACTTAATAATAACTGACATATTATAAGAAGACAGAAAATAAAACTTCGGATTCGTGATCAGCGACCTCAAATTAGGCTGTAAGTAGTATGCAAAAAAATCGCTGTTTTCAGCTGTCCCAATACTTAAGTACCTACTTTTAATGAAGCGTGAACAGTTAAATTTTTGAGATCAGCAAACTTACCTAATTGGCCCCGCTTCCTCATCGGCAGTGTTCTCTGTTTTTATTCTTGGTCCTACAATGTTTGGGCTTTCTTGCTTAAAAAACACTTTTTCTATTGTATTGCTGCCCGCTAAACATGGAACATTCTTGAAATATTTCATGTTCGCCGAAATATCGCAAAAATGAAACATATCATTTATGTATGTCAGAAATGTTCCAGAATCGTTTTCTTTTTGATTTTGATCTGTCATTTCAATGATTTAGTTATTGCGTTCTTTCGTGTTTTTGTCACGGCAAAAATATTTTTCCGCAACATCGAGTACTTTACATTAGTACCAAAAATGTTGTAGGAAAAGCATTTATTTATTTTGTGCGTATAGTGTATTATTGTAAATAGAACCGAAAATTTAATTGTATCCACTGCCACTCTACCGTGGTTGTTTTGACATTTTCCTCTGACGGAAGAACTTCATAACCAGTAAATTAAACCAATAATTTCGGGACCTAGTGGCCTTAAACATATTTTTAGGGGACATAAAATCAAAATAACTGACCAAATGCTATAATTAACCAGAATCCCGATAAAACTGCCAGGTAATGAAAATATAGTAGTAAACCACCACGGTCCACGGCAGTGGGTCAATAGACACACCCACCAATGTAGTGATGCTGAGTCAGAGTTAAATTTTTGAGTTCTGTGGTCAGAGTGCTTTTTATCCTAATTTTGATTTGATCCAAAAAAAAGAAAACAGTATAATTACCACAATCAGTGAAGGTGTTTACTACTCCAAACAAAAATAATTGTGATAATGGTGATAATACATTGGTAAGTGGGTACCTAGATATTATATATTATTTTAGTGTCAACAATCTAACCTAAAAATCCAACGTTTTCCAATTTTCATCATCAGTCGATTACATTATTTGCGAATTTTGTAGCATTTAGAAGTTTTTTATTTCTGCAGCGTATTGACGGAATAAATAAGTAAATAATTAATTAATTGTAGGATTTGTTTTTAAGAAAATTTTGATCATTTACTTTTAGGATGAAATCTTGGATGAAAGTTTGGAAGGAACGGAAAATAACTAAATATTCTAAAACAAAGAAGTTCAAGTAGACTGTTAACAGTATTTATATAATTAAGTGGATAATAACTTAAAAATAAAAACTATTAGGTAGGTACATATACAGGGTATTTTGTTATGGTTTATATGAAGTGGATTTTTAACTACCTTTAGATCAAAGTTCACTTGAGTAAAGTTTTAATATTTTGTTATATTGTTAACCTTAAAGGTGTTTTATGTTAGTTCTTTTTATTAATTTTTTTAAATGTTTTTGCAGGAATCCTCATAAGATTTTAATATTAATAAGGTTCTAAAATCTAGTTATAGGTATTATTGTGTTAGATCAAGTTTTGATGCGGCTGTATTTTGTATTTAAACTTTATTGTAAATATTCCCATGTTTTGAAAATAAATTTTGTGATTTACATTTAATTTTGTGAATTATTTAGGGGTTCACTTGCAACGTTTGGTAACATTCTCGAAGTGTAAATTTGAAACATCGCATACAAATTAACTTGCAACATTTCGTAAACATTTTTTTTTAATGTTTCAATGTGATATGTTTGAAACATTGCGAAATGTTTCCTTGGTACATTTCAATGAAACATTTCTGAGGTAGGACATTTTCAGTTACATAAACATTTCTCAAACATTTATCTGCAGTTTAGTGATACGTTTCAAGGTTTAAATGTATGTTTATGAAACATCTCTGGAACTAAAAATTGTTTAGCGGGTGCATGGATCCTTTTTCTCCTCCGCGAAATCACACATGTTCATAAAAAATTAATTCAGGAGTAACGCGAACTTATTGGTTTCTAGAAACACAGACTGCAAAAAATAAGAAAATATCGTGTTTTTAGTATGCAAACTTTGTCATTCTACTAGAAGAGAATTAGAACAGACAGCTAGCTTAGTGCGGACCAAGATAAAAACTAATGCTGATTTGCACCGTTACGCTTAAGGAAGACTTAAAGCTGAACCAATTTTCGGTATCCACAACCGTCTTAATTTGCAGTCTCGATTTTCTAGTTTAAAGGATCCTTAAAATTGTGTAGAATATATTGTGTATCTAGGAGAAAAAATACCATACTCTCGGACGAGGACATCATTTTCCTACGAGGTGCACATTCTATATTTTATGAATAAAAATACTTAAAATAAATAATAAAATAAAATTATAAAGAAAAAGCGAAATTTTATACAGGGTGTCCCAGACTATGTGGACAATCTCCCTGATTCAGAGAAAACACATAAAATTAATTTGACAAGTTCCTAAAAAATGGGGCCTTTTAATCACACTAGGCTTATTTAGATTGCCAGGGTTGCAGTAGCTCTAACACAAAAATGCTATTTTATTTATACCCTGTACGATAAAGGCACAACAATAATATTTTTGTACAACTTGAAACTTAAACTAAAAAAAGGCACTCTAGATCGACATCGATAGAATGAACTTTTTGTTTTGCTCAATATAGCTTTTATTGAATAATTTTGTATGTCGGTTTAGCATGAGCTTCTTTTACTCTTATGCATTCCCTACTTCTAAAAATTGAAGATTGTTGGATCCTTCACAATGTCTCAACATTATTCCTATTCGCGACAGTAAAAATCATTTTCAATAAGCTTTTTTGATATTGTCTATTTTGGCATAGAGTAGAGTTTTTAAATAGCCCAACGAAACAAAATCTAATGGATTTAGGTCAGGTGATCCAGGAGGCCAACCCACTGGTCCTCCTATTCCTATCTGTCGATTTTCGAAGTTCCTGTTTAGGTGTTTTCAAACTACTAGACTAAAATGTGGCGAGGCCCCATCATGCATGAACCACATATCACGTCATATTGGCAGAGGTAGATCTTCTAAAAGTTCTCGCCCACACGTTGATGGGTTCAAATTGATGCTGATGATGCGTTACAATATAAACATGGGGATTTTCCTCTGCCCATAAATGCAAACTATGGGAGTTTATAATGCCGCATATAGAAAATTCAGCTTAGTTCATAAAGAGAACTGAACCAGTGAAATTTGTAGCGTTTCTTGACGATATAAAACCCAGTTAAAAACTCTCATTCTCCGCGGAAAGTCTACAGAAGGAAGCGCATGAACTTTTTGAAGATGGTACGGATGCACTTGTTGCTGTCTAAGGATTCTAGAGACCGTCGATTTTGGGCAATCAAACTCGACATCCAATTTTCAGACATCTGCTTCTACGGCATTTGGGATGTTTTCTTTAACGCCCTCACCGCGATGGATTTGATTTCCACAATTGTGGATGGCACTCCTAAAATTATTTTCGACACTTTACATTAAATCGCTACCATTCGATAATTATAAGTAAAAAATAAAACATCGTTGTTTTAACCTCTCTCTCAAACGACGATCCACTCTTTCAAAGGGTTTCGTATCAGGAATTCTTCTCTTTTGAAATCGTTCTTAATAAAGTCTTCTGGCTTCTAAGGCATTACATGATACAAGCCCATACATCATAAATGTATGTCGACATATTTAGCAAACGTCAATTTCATCACTTATTTCTAACCAAGAAGAAAAAAGATCGAAACTTTTAAAACACTGTATTTTCAACTGACACTGCATGGAATAAAAATCTTTATTTAAATCGGTACATATAAAAAAAAACCATACACTTAGATATACAGTGTGTCCGCTTAAGTTCTGTACATATGGGAAACTTTTTTAATATTAATTTTACGAAAAAAAGTTGCTCTTTATAAAAGTTCTGCTTAGAGACAAAATAATAATAGAATTTTCAAACTTGAGATAGTATGTACAGGATGATCAAAAAGTAAAAAAATCAAAATTGACCTACGAGAAAAGTACCCTTAAATTTAATTTTAGAGCAAAATGGAATAAGAAAATGTTGATAGGCATTAAAAATTATATCTGTTCCTACTCTTAGTAGACTTATATTGACAATAAATTTGACATTTCAAAAAATATCATTTTTCGAAATGATTTACAATTGATCATTTTGTATTTATTATGCAATTCAAGCTAATAAACATTTATGAATTATTTTTATTCAAAACGTAACATTTGATTCTTTATCCCTGTTTTGTAGTAATTTTATGACGCATTTAAATAATTGATAGAAACATGATAATTTATTTAGGAAAAATGCAATTATAATAATAAACATTAAAATATGAATTTAAATAAAAATATTCATTAACTTTCCCTCACTGTACATTTGCCTCGACATATTACATTTAGCCGTTCTTGCAGAAAATTATCTTAAAACATTTCTAATCATGGCAGGAGTTATATCTGTAATTGTCTCTCTAATTACCCTCTCTAAATGGTCAACATTTTGAAATGGCCTTTGTAGGTATATATTCTGTTTTAAGTAGCCCCGCAAGAAATAATCGAGGGGGCTCAAGTCCGGAGACCTAGCGGGCCAAAATTAAAAGGTCAGAATATCTATCGATAACTTTTCCATTAAAAAGGGTATTTAAGTATTGTCTTACATTCCTGGTGCTGTGGCATGGTGCACCATCTTGTTGGTACCATATTCGTAATTTATCGGGTATGTGAAGTCCATGAATAAAATTAAACAAATAATTATTTAAAAAGTGCAAGTAACGTTCACCATTTAAATTTTGCCGCAAAAAAAGTTCCATTCTATTTTTTTAAATTCCACACCTTAAACTTTCAAGTTCAATGCGAAAACAAAGTTCAAAGTCACTTGTCCAGAACTTGGATTTGACCTTGCATGTGACCTTGAACTTCCAAGGTCGCGCACAAAGTCAAGTTCAATATCAAAACCAAGTTCAAAGTCACTTGACCAAAATTTGGATATGACCTTGCATGTGACCTTGAACTTTTAAGGTCAAGGACAAGGTCAAGTTCAATGTCAAAACCAAGTTCAGTAACTTGCCCAAAATTTAGACTTGACCTTACATGAGACCTTGAACTTTTAAGTTCACGAACAAGGTCAAGTTTAATGTGAAAACAAAGTTCAAAGTCACTTGCCCAAAATTTGGATTTGACCTTGCATGTGACCTTGAACCCGGTAAGAGTAAATCAGATTGGGCGCTACGGGGCTGGGTACAAGATCTTTACTTTGTGGGTTCACTTCTCAGAAAGGGAGCACATGTTTGAACTTACCCACCTAGGACTAAACTCCTTACTATTAGCTTGCCCCTGGTAGATCAGCATCTCACACTAAGCAACAAGTAGTTCTTGCAATATATCTCTTCGTATTTCTCTGGTCAAGTTCTTGCAGATTCAGACGATGTATCACCCAATACTAACTACTTTAATTTACTAATTTGCCTGATGCCTTAAGGAAAGCCCTATTGCACAGAAAAGGAAAACACATTGTTCGATAATTCACTAACATCTTTATTTTCCTTCATAAAGTAAACACTTGTCATGTGGAGCCACCATTACAAATTAACTCAGTAGTAAAATAATTAGGAAAATATACGGATTCCAAAAGAAATCACCATTTGCAGGCACTTACTTCTTGGTCGACTTTTTAACTGACTGTCGCGACTATGTTCTATAGGCTCGCCGTAGCTTCGGTTTTAATTCCGCGAAATTCTGAAAATTTGGCTTCAGAAATTAATTTTTCATTATACCGTAACACTAGCAACACTTTGTCCGTAAGTTTCACTTAATAACCGACCGACCGACTTGTAGCAGGACCTTCTGTATTAGTCCTGGTTAAAGTATTAACTGTCAACTGACTACTGCTATCCCGAGATTGTGTTTTTATAGACCCCCGACTAGCGTGTCATCAGTCCAAATAAATTGCGTCCAGCACTCGATTGCCAGATTACCTTATTTGGTATGGTCAATAGCAAATCGAGTATTGTTCATTCCTTTTGATTTATGCTAATCTTATTTTAACTAGCGAATTTCAATTGCCTTGTCTCAAGTTATGAACTATATTCAGGTATACGTATGTGACGTTGCGGTGAGGTTGCGCCTCGTTCTTTTGGAGTTAGTTTATACACTTTAGTGTATTCGCGATTTTTGATCGAATTTATTCTCTAATTAAAATTAAATCGGAAAGGTGTTAGGAAAATTAAGTTTGAAAGTTTTTATTTTAATTTCAGGATTTTGACTTGTTTTTCCATGGTGTGCAGAATTTCTTTGGTTTATTTTACCTTTTAATTTAAGGTAGGTCATTCTTAATTATTTTATATTTTTTTTTCATAAAAACATGTTTTTATCTTGGTTGGCGACATGGTGACCCAAATTAACCTTTTTTTTTTTATTGTTGATAATTTTTATGAATTTTCTTAGTGAGAATATTTTATGTTAAAGGTCTAGACCCTGTCATAACTTCTAAATAAAATTATTTTCTTAATTTATGTTTATTACCGAGACGTCACACTCCTCCCTCATTATTGAGTCAATGGCAATACAATTTATTGCCGTTGACTTTAACATTAAGTTCATAACGTAAATAATCCAGCTTCTATTCATCGACTTGCTATGGTGCATTTTGGACACGTGCGATCATAAGATAAGTTTAATTTATGAGGGTCCCGGCCTATTTGTTTTCTTTTCGCTTTTGTTTTTTATTTCGACCAGAAAATAAGTGCTTGCTGTTATCCGAGATTATTATAATTCTCGGCTCTTATCCTACAAATATTTCTATCACTACTGTTGACTAGGTTTACACTCGTTTTATTTAATTCACACAAAATTTTTAGTTAAGATGTTATGACCTAAATGTCAAACGCGGATTTAATTAATACACTTCAATTCATTATACCAAGCTCAGGATTCCGTTTGTCATTTAGGCAGAACATGGTTAATTCCTTAATTAATATATTATTATTAGTATTTATTGCTAACAATTTTTCCTAGAACATTTATAAACCAACCTTTTGAATAATGCTTGTCGCAAGATTATCCTTTTATTAACGGAGAATATTGATTTAATTAAACGGGTATCACTAAATAATATAAATCTGGACGGTTATTTATATATTTTTAAATTTTTTTTCTACTTACTGAAATGATGTCTTAAATCCGCTAAGTAGTATTTTCTTAAAATTTTTCTTGGGAAATGGTGTATTCTCACCCTTAAGCTCTGCTATTTTCTCAGAACGCGATATTCGAAATTATGTTTTTTTTTAAACTTAGAAAATCATTTTTAAGTTTTAATTTTTTTTTAAAATGCTTTATTTAAATTAATTTTTGTTCTAGTCGACTAATACTGAGGTAGGTGATGTCAAGAATATTATACAAAAATGTTTGTTACATACTAGTATCCATTAACTTTATGTGAGGTAAACGTACTTATTTTATTTTATTGATTTTTCTAATTGAAATTGTTTCTTTAAAGACAAATTAAAATTTATTCCCTGATCATCTTTGCAAGCAGAAGAGAATATTTCGGAATGTAGTCCGTATGGATTTAAAGGGTTAAATTACGCGATGGTAATTTGCATTATATTGAGAATTTTTACGGTAGTTTCCTACCTAACTTAAATTAGAAATAAATTTTTTCTTTTTTTTTTTTTTTGTTTCATCCCTGTTTCATGGTTATGGCACTACCTATCTATATACATATATTTACATTAGTCACTAAGTTCTACGATGGTCCCATAAAATAACTAACTTACTGAGGAGAATCCTGTTTACGTCGAACAATAACCCTCGTCCAGGTCTCTGGGGTCTCTCCGGATCACCATTCGGAACTGCCCTGGCAATGGCTCCAGGACATAGCGCCATTGGCGGTTTGGTGGCCGGGGAGGAGGGTTGACGGCCGGGGGTTGCTCGTTTACCACGGCCGGAGGCGGCGGTATGGCCGCGGGCATCTCTACGTCGGCCGCTGGAGGAGGCCTGTTTGCCTCGACCGGGGGTCGTGGGGCGTTGGTTGGTGGGGGTCGCTCCTGGGGTGGGTATGGTCTTGTTCGGCATAAGCCAGATGGCCCGGGTTGTGAGGGGGACCTTGGATTGGAGGGTAGTGATCTGGCCCGCCCTAACCCGGATGGTCCGGCTTGGGGTTCCATGCGGGGGTTGGCCCTTGGGGTGCTTGGT
This sequence comes from Polydrusus tereticollis, assembly GCA_963920685.1. NCBI lineage: Eukaryota > Metazoa > Arthropoda > Insecta > Coleoptera > Curculionidae > Polydrusus > Polydrusus tereticollis. Next base: position 110,752,287 of record OY987332.1, on the reverse strand, counting down.
GCCGGCACTTTCCGCTGCTGGGAGGGTTGGCGGTAGGCGGTGGTTGGTGGATCTGCAGCGGCTTCCCGATGGGGATTTTCGGGGGCCTGACACACGGGACATTGGCAGGCCGGCAGCCTTAGGCGGCGCCATACTGCCCAAAACTCTGCGGGTGCGAATAGGCCGGTTGGTGGAGTGCTGCAGAGGGCACAGGGGCACGGTTCCAAGGGGAGGTGTCCCCGCCCCAAGAGGGTGGCCATGGCCATCCTGGTACGTACCACCTGGTACTGACTGTGGACCAGGTCTGTCCACAGGGCCCTCAGCGCCCGGATAGGCTGTAGCATAGGGTGTTGATCAGCGGGCGAGGTCATCCTCCCTAATTCGTACAGATGGTACAGAGCCAGGCGGTATAGATAGTCTTGGAGCCATGGCTCTGTGATGAGGCCCATATAATGAAAAAATAACAGCATCCACATCATATTTTATTTTTGATTATAACCCCGAACACTGAGTTTATAACTTCGAGTCCGAACAAGATAAGTCCACTAAATAAATTTTTACCCGCTAGTCTGTTCACTAAATTATAAAAGTTTAAGCCCCAAAATAAAATAAGGAAAAATAGTTCCAATATATGAATAATTAAATTTTTCCCCAATGGTCCGTTCACTAACTTAAAAAAATAATGTTCAAGTCCAAAATGAAATGAATAAAATAAAAATAGTTCCAATAAATAAATATTTAAATACCCGTCAATAGTCCGTTCACTAAACTAAAATCTTCCTAATCCACCACAACACTACTGTACTTTTACTAGTTGATAATTGAATAAATTTTTTAACACTGATTTTTCCTGAATTTTTCGAATCTCTTTTATATTAATTTGGTCAATGGCCATCTTTGTTCTAATTATTGATTTTAATATATCGATCCTTCTTTTTGGATCCCTTTTCTAAGTGTAGCTTCGGCCTAGAGGAACAATGAAATTGATAATTCTTTGCCTAAATTTCATATTCCTTATGCAGCCCTACTTAAGGTTCATTTTTCATTAGCATTTCAATATAAACAATCCTCGTCTATGCGTTTCGGTGCTCCATTCCTACGTTAACCCGAACCCGTGTTTCCAGTGTGAATTTAGCCTTCCAGTTTTCATGCGTCTTGGCCGCATCTTTGACTGCTATACATAAGGGTTATTTTTGTTAGTTTTCTCGCGCTGCATCTTTGGTACCGCGCGCGCTGTTCCGGGAGTCTGGCAGTTTTTAGGATTAGCACTGCTCAACATAATATTATTTAGTTCGACTTTTGGTGGTACTCTGCAATGTTCAAGCGGAAATTATACTGCTCACACTTATGTAATTATGATAAATGGTCTTAGTTTTCTGGTTTTTGGTCGTCTTTACCATACATACTCCATGCTATTTTGGCATACTGTTCTGGAGCAGGGTTTACTTGGGTTAAGTCTGTTCGAAGCGTTTTAAACGTCCAGTTTCTAGGATTTTCCGATAAATTGGCTGATTTATCTTCATCTTCAACCTTGATAGTTACTTGTTTTGGTCTGGAGTAGCCATCCATGTATCTATTCGATTGTTCAGGAGCGGTTGGAGCTTCAATTTGCTTTAAGGGTTCGACTGGTATCTCTGAATTTCGCATATACGAGCTGCTATTGGTAAATTCTTTTCTCTGCTTGTGATGTAGCACAAATAATGTCAACGTGTCCCAAAATGATGCTAATATGTGAAAAGAGCATCCTCCTAGTTTATGCAAGGCAACTGCATTTAAAAATATCTCTACTATGTACTTTAATGCTCTAAAGATAAAATATAATCCCAAAATTCCACTGGTCCATTCTCCCAGTATTGTGAAATAACCATACAACTTTCTGATTGTTGAATTTGCTATTTCTTCTAGTTCTTGTTTATTAAATAAGGTTAAAGTTGAATATCCTTGTGATTCTATATTCTGTCCAGCCATTTTTCTAACAATAATATTACTTAAGGCTTCTCTCTCGGAATTGAACAACATGGCGTCCTGAGCTTTCTTTATCTCTTTATATGTATAAAGCCCGCCTGATCCTAATTCTTTAATTGACTGGAATATAAATGGTTCCTCAGAGTCAATACTCAATACTTGGGGTGTTATTCCTTGTACAGGGCGTGGTTCAAATCCAACCCACTTGTTGTCAAGATAATACATAGCTGGTATTATCGGGTTGCATTCTATTTCAATGGCGTGCTCTTGTAAAATTCTGGTCACTGGAGACATAAAATAGCTCTTGTTATTGACTGTAACAGGTAATTCTACATAACAGTTTTCTTCTCGTCTTACCTCGACTGTTATGGGGAGACACTTGAGGATGTACATGACCTCCCCTGATACAGTTCCTATATAACCTAGTTGATTTTTGACAACGGAAGCTACTGCATTAGATGTAAGTGGTGCTAATAATAGTCGATTTTTCAATATTTCTCGGTGTAGCAAACATCTTCGATGTATAGTCTGTGCAAACATGCTTATAATACTTCGTTTGACCGATTGCTCCACGTACAGGAACTTGGTATTGATGTACGTTAGGAGATCTGCTTCCTCATTTAGCTTATTTAAAGAGAACGAAGTATGCTCGGTGGCACTTTTCTTTTCTAAGATCAGTAAGCGAGGATGCTCACTCTCCCATACGAATGATCCACACGTTGCCTGTTGACGTTTTAGTTGCATTGCGAATACTTTATCCTTGCTTTCGACAACTAGGTATCTGTTTCCAGCATTTTGTGGTCTCTTTTCTTTTACATACGTAGCTTTTCCATCGTATATTATGTTATATTGGCTACATTCACCAGATACGTTTCTTTCCCATGTAGATTCTCCATTTATTGCATCCATGCAATAACCTTCTAAAAATTGACATGTCACTCCATTTGTTAATCTAATTTCGTTTGTATCCAAGGAAACTTTAGCATAATGGTCACTTAACGTAATTTTTATACTTGACTGTACAACTCCATTGTTCCAGTTGAGTCCGTTTTCATTATACTGACCAGCTTCACAGTTTCGGTTTCCATCAATTTTACCCGCTAATGTCGCAGATGACGATATGGTGGCATTGGCTCTCAACCTTGAAATGATATGCCCTCTAAGTCCTCGAAATTCCCTATAGAGATGAGTCTTTCGACACTCTTCTGCTCCTATTTCGTGTATGTATGTTAGTAACCCACCTTCCACTGAAGATTCGTGTGAGAACATTCCACACTGTTTTATAGTTCTTGTTACTTCAATAAGACACGAGTATACATGCACATATTCAAACCTTCTTTTCTCCACAATTTGGGCATATCCTTCCTGGATATCATAGCCAGTTTCAGGGCTTGGACAGGACGCTACTTCTCGTAATGATATCACAGTAACGTTCGTTGATGGATTCTTACAATCGTAAGCTATTAGGGCGGCTTCTATGCAATACATGCAATACCATAGTATCAGCGTTATTCTTCCCACTACAATAATTTTATACATTAATTCTTATTCTATACATGGTGACTCCAAATTTAAATTAAAAATCTAAAACATAGTCGTTAAATCGGCTAGGCATTTTCACTTCTCGAGTACGGGTTTGTCTGACATTCTCATTTTCTTCATCGTCACTACCTGAATTCTCGAGAGCACTATTATATTCGTCGGTGAGTTCTCCCTCAGATTCGTCTTCAGGTTGAAGGGTGGATTCCGCAGAGTCGGAATTCTCATCCTCTTCTTCTTCACTGCTAGTTAAATCTTGATTTTCCGGATTTCCAGCATTTTCTTCTCTTAGTTCAGTACCTTGGTTTAAAAATTCATCTACTTCATCTTGATCTGCCACTTCATTTTCTATACGCTCTTCGGGTTTTCCTTGCCCCTTATCTTCAAATCGTTTTCTGTTAAATTTTTCCTTTTCCTCATTGAAATTTTGTTCTCCTCCTTTGTATAGTTTAAGTCTTTCCGCATGTACCATATGTTCCTTTTTCCCATGCATTTCTTTTATCTTAAAGGTTACTGGTCCCTTTTTGTCAATTATTTGATAGGGTCCTTTCCATTTAGCATGTAACTTGCGGCTTAAATTTTTCCCAGGTATCGCAGGACTGTATAGGTAAACTTGGTCACCCAATAAAAATTCTCGTCGTGTTTTCCGTTGATTTAACCTTTCACATCTGTTGTCAATGCTTTTCTTAATATTTTTCTTTGCTATTTCATGCGCAATGTGCATTCTGGTCACTAATTCACTGGCGTAATTATCATCAAGGTCATATCTCACTTTATTATCGTTTATTGTCAACTGGATTGGAAGCGAGAAATCGCGTCCAAACATCAGGTAATACGGAGACTCTTTTGTGGCATCGTGAGGTAAATTCCTATAGGCCATTACACAATAGGGTAATATTCTGTCCCAACTGTCATTATATTTATTTACGAAATGACTTATCATTGTTTTTAGAGTTCTATGATATCTTTCCAATATTCCATTTGCTGCTGGATGGTAAGGCGTTGTTCGCAGTTTAGTTATTTCCATTAATTTGCAGATTTCTTGAAATAATTGCCCGACGAATTGTTTTCCGCAGTCCGTAAGCAGTTCTTGAGGTACTCCATACACTGTGACAATATTTTCGACAAATGCTCTCGCCACGGTTTCAGCTTTTATATCTGATATTGCTATACATACAGGATAGCGTGTTAAGAAATCTACACACGTCAAAATAAATCGATTTCCATCCCTTGTTTTATTTAGAGGACCCACAAGATCGAGTGAAATTCGTCCCCAAACTCTCGATGGTATGTAAGATTTTTGTAATTCCACAGGTGGTTGAGCATTTGTTTTTCGAAGGTTGCATGAATGACATTTTTCTATGTAAGTCTTGACATCTTTTCGTAGGGTAGGCCAATAAAAATCTCTTAAGATTAGTGCTTGAGTTTTCTTTTGACCGGGGTGTGCAGCTAGAATTGACGTGTGATACATGTTTAGTAATTCTGGAGTTATTGATGCTGGTGCCATTAGTTGATCATTTCTCTGATCGTTTTCACGTTTACGATAGAGTAGTGTGTCTGCACTCAAATAGTATGGCTCATTTTCTTGTTCACAGGCTGTTATTATTTGACTTAATTTGGGATCCTTATGTTGAAGTTCTTTTAGTTCACTTTTGCTCCAGATAACAGACACTGTAGGGTAAATGTCATTTTCCTCGGAGATTGCTGCGACTACTTGCGGTTCCTTAGGTTGGATGGATTCTGCAGGGTTACCTTCTATATCGTCATGTCTTAATCTGGTGAGCGCGTCAACATTGGAGTTCATTTTTCCTGGCCGGTAAACAATTGTAAAACTAAATTCCATTAGGTATATCGCCCATTTTGCTAGTCTGGAACTAGGGTCCTTAACGGTAAGTAAGAATCTCAAAGGTCGATGATCAGTTACAATGGTGAAATGGGTTCCAGTCAAATACACTCTGTATCTTCTTACGGCGTCCACAACGGCTAACATTTCACGTTCAATTGTTGAATAGCGTTGTTCGGCGGCATTAAGTGTTCGACTAGAATACATAATTGGATGTTCTAAACCATCATATTTTTGAGTTAGAATCGACGCTATGGCGGTTGCGCTTGCGTCAGTATTCACAATAAATTCCTTCTTAAAATCAGGATATTTTAAAATTGGTGGCGTAATAAGAGCTGTCTTTAAGGCTTCAAATGCTGTAGTTTGTTCCTCCGTCCAATGGAATCGTACATTCTTTTTAGTTAGGGCTGTTATGGGCTGACTGATTTTTGCAAAATTCGGAACAAATTTCCTATAAAATCCACAAAGTCCGAGAAATGCTCTAATTTCTCTCACATTTCTTGGAATAGGGTAGGTTTTGATAATTTCTGTCTTATTAGGATGAGCGGTAAATCCACCTTTTTTGATTATATGCCCCAAATATTCAATTTCTTCCCTAAGGAAAATGCATTTTGTTGGTTTAAATTTTAAATTGCTTTCCTTCATTTTTTGGAAGATATGTCTAAGGCGTTCTAAATGTGTATCCATATCCACGGAAAATACTATTATATCATCCAAATAAACTAGGCACTCTGTATACGTTAATTTGCCGAATAAATGTTGCATTAGACGGCTCCAAGTGGCTGGTGCATTTTTCAATCCCATCGCCATTCTTTTGAATTGGTAGTGATTCTCCGGAGTCGAAAAGGCTGTCTTTTCCTGATCTTCTGGCTGTAACGGAACCTGAAAATAGCCAGACGCCAAATCCATGGTTGAGAATATACATGCTCCTGACAATTTGTCGATTGTTTCTTGTATATTTGGTAGAGGAAAATAGTCTGTCTTTGTTATGTTATTGAGCTCCCGATAATCGATTACAAGTCTATATTGTACATCTTCACCTGGATGTCGCTTCTTCTCCACAAGGATAGCCGGGAAACTCCATGGAGATGCGCTTTCCTCAATGATATTGTCGTCCAATAACTTCTGTATTTCCTCTTTCAATATTTCTTGTCGGTGATAAGGTACTCTATAAGGTCTTTTACAGATTGGAGGAATATTCTCTGTAATAATCCGATGGGTAACCTGGGACGTACATGATAATTTTTGATTAGGAGACTTAAATATTTCAATATATTCCATTACTAAGTCCTTTAGCATCTCCTGATCCTTATTTAATAATTTATCTAAACCCAACTGGGTTAGTATTTCTTCCTTATCTTTTGCACTAATTGCTCCGATCATATTCTTTTTATTTCCATTGATAGGTCTCTCTTCTTCGGCTTCAAATGCCTGCGCAATTATGGTTTTCCCAGATATTACGATTTCTTTATTCGTAATATTACTTACACGTACTGGTACCTCCTTCGTCGCTTTACAAAGAACTCTTGCAACTAGCAATTCTTGGGGACCATCTTCCAACGGTTCAATCACTATATCTTGAGCCTTGACCCTTGACGCTTGTTCCAAAGTCGCCATACATACTGCTTGACACATCGCTGGAATTTTTACATTTTCTTTAAAACGTATCACTCTTCTCTCTTCCAAAGCACTGGGTCTGCACCTTGATGCAATTTGCTCCTCGTGGCTTTTCACTATTTGACTATTTTGACTTTCTTGTGGACAAACACTGACGTTGCTTGATATCTTCTTTTTTCTGGAAACTGCAGTTTTCCTAGGTCTTTCCAAAGTCTCATTAGCTACTTGTACTTCGTTGTTAATGGCGGAGTCCAAACGAGTACCAATCGTCTGATTTCCACATTCCCTCGTTATTGATACTAACGAGGAATGATTAGCATAACTAGCCTTTGTTTTGACCTCCATTTCTTCTAATCTTCTGTTTAAGTTCTTAAGCTCTTGTTGTATCCCTTGCAACATCCTCTCCACTTCATGTCTCGATAGCGTTACCATAGCATCCACTTCTTCCATGGCTTCTTCGTCCATTAGAGGTATCTCCTCGTCAAAAGCATACATACAACTATTTCCCCAATCAATTTTTACACTATATTTTCTTAGAAAGTCTATTCCTAATAACATGTCTGCCCGAAAACTATCCGAACTTACTACAACAAAACTATGGTAGACTGTTTTTCCACCCATAAAAGTAATTGGTAAATACACTGTACCTAAAGTTGGAATATTATTTCCTTGAATGTCAACTATCACTGTCCGACTACGTTCAATTTTAAACCCCCTGGCAATATCGGGTTTCACTAGGGAAACTACGGCTCCTGAGTCCACTAACGCATAAAAATTTGTATTTTTTATTAACACTTTTGTAACATTGGATGATTTCGGAGATTCACTTTGTGAGCACGTAAATATCCCTACCTTTTTGTCCTTTAGTCCCAACTTGCTTCTGGTACAGCCGTTCTCCGGGGTTGTTGAGCGACTGTGTTGCGGTTTAAAGCAAAATTCACTGGTTGGCTTCCGTCTTCCACTTGTGGACAAAATCTGGCTGTATGTCCGGGTTTTCGGCATCGATAACATCGTCGAGGGGGTGTTGTTTTCCGGACAGTCTCCTCTAAAATGTCCAATTTTCCCACATTTAAAACATGTCATAGGGCAGTACTTTGAAGTATGACCTTCCTTATTACACTTAAAACATCTAACCGGCCTCTGAGTGTTTTGGTTTCCGTATCTTCTATTGTATTGGTTTGTTTGTGGTCCTTGTGGTTCCATCCTCCTGTCATTTTGATTTTGCACGACTCTGCATTCCTTGGACATAGTTGGATGTATCAGGTTTTCTATGGATTCCTCCATTTCGGCATGTGTTAAAGCATCGTTCAGAGATTTGGGATCTTGTTCCAACTTTGTAGTTATGACCCGGTCCGTGTCTGGAATTCCTGTCAACGTCACTGTGCGATTTGCTAGCAATTTCAATCTAGTGAGAAATTGACGGCAAGTTTCACCACTTCTTTGACGACATTCTATAAAATTTTTCATGGCGGCACCCTTAACATATTGTCGCATAAACTGTTTCTTCAATGCATCTTTTAAAGTAGTCCAGGAAATTGTAGTTTTTAGTATTGGCTCCGATTCTATAAATTGCTTTGCCTTATTTCTTAGTTTAAGTCGAGCAATAGCCACTTTTTGTTCATCCGTCCAGTTGGCTAAAAGTGCAGTTTCGTCGATAACTGAAAGAAACTCTTCAATGCTGCTTTGTCCATCGTATGTTGAAATAGAATCAATTCCAATGATTACATTGTTATTTATTATTTTCTTGGAAGGTACTGGAGATACTGCTGGAGAAATAGGTGGTGTTCTAGTCGTCATTTTGAATTTTTAGTCTGGTTGAATACAAGTTGAAAATTTCTCTCAGATGTGGCTAACTTTCGTTAATACTGAACATCAAAATATACCCCACACCTCGGACACCAATTGTGAACACCAGCCCGGTAAGAGTAAATCAGATTGGGCGCTACGGGGCTGGGTACAAGATCTTTACTTTGTGGGTTCACTTCTCAGAAAGGGAGCACATGTTTGAACTTACCCACCTAGGACTAAACTCCTTACTATTAGCTTGCCCCTGGTAGATCAGCATCTCACACTAAGCAACAAGTAGTTCTTGCAATATATCTCTTCGTATTTCTCTGGTCAAGTTCTTGCAGATTCAGACGATGTATCACCCAATACTAACTACTTTAATTTACTAATTTGCCTGATGCCTTAAGGAAAGCCCTATTGCACAGAAAAGGAAAACACATTGTTCGATAATTCACTAACATCTTTATTTTCCTTCATAAAGTAAACACTTGTCATGTGGAGCCACCATTACAAATTAACTCAGTAGTAAAATAATTAGGAAAATATACGGATTCCAAAAGAAATCACCATTTGCAGGCACTTACTTCTTGGTCGACTTTTTAACTGACTGTCGCGACTATGTTCTATAGGCTCGCCGTAGCCTCGGTTTTAATTCCGCGAAATTCTGAAAATTTGGCTTCAGAAATTAATTTTTCATTATACCGTAACACTAGCAACACTTTGTCCGTAAGTTTCACTTAATAACCGACCGACCGACTTGTAGCAGGACCTTCTGTATTAGTCCTGGTTAAAGTATTAACTGTCAACTGACTACTGCTATCCCGAGATTGTGTTTTTATAGACCCCCGACTAGCGTGTCATCAGTCCAAATAAATTGCGTCCAGCACTCGATTGCCAGATTACCTTATTTGGTATGGTCAATAGCAAATCGAGTATTGTTCATTCCTTTTGATTTATGCTAATCTTATTTTAACTAGCGAATTTCAATTGCCTTGTCTCAAGTTATGAACTATATTCAGGTATACGTATGTGACGTTGCGGTGAGGTTGCGCCTCGTTCTTTTGGAGTTAGTTTATACACTTTAGTGTATTCGCGATTTTTGATCGAATTTATTCTCTAATTAAAATTAAATCGGAAAGGTGTTTGGAAAATTAAGTTTGAAAGTTTTTATTTTAATTTCAGGATTTTGACTTGTTTTTCCATGGTGTGCAGAATTTCTTTGGTTTATTTTACCTTTTAATTTAAGGTAGGTCATTCTTAATTATTTTATATTTTTTTTCATAAAAACATGTTTTTATCTTGGTTGGCGACATGGTGACCCAAATTAACCTTTTTTTTTATTGTTGATAATTTTTATGAATTTTCTTAGTGAGAATATTTTATGTTAAAGGTCTAGACCCTGTCATAACTTCTAAATAAAATTATTTTCTTAATTTATGTTTATTACCGAGACGTCACAAAACAAAGTTCAAAGTCACTTGCCCAAAATTTGGATTTGACCTTGCATGTGACCTTGAATTTTTAAAGTCACGAGCAAGGTCAAGTTTAATGTGAAAACAAAGTTCACAGTTACTTGACCAAAATTTGGATTTGACCTTGCTAGTGACCTTGAACGTGAACTTAAACTTTTGCCAATGTTGAATACTGGCAATAGTCGGCCACATTTTGTTTTTGTTTTTGCTCTATGTCAATGACCTTGCATCCCTTAATATTTAAGGTAAATTTACTATGTTCGCAGACGACACCACAATATTGTGGCATGAAAGGGATCAGGATCGAGTGAACGAGATTATTAATAATGACATCCTCAAGGTAAAAACGTGGTGCTACTCGAACTTATTGTCCTTTAACATTAAAAAAACGAAGGTTCTGTCATTTAAGTGCTCTCTTAATAAAATTTCAATAGAGAACCATAATATCAACAACTCCTTGTGTCCTAAATTCTCAGGCTTATACACTGACAATAAGCTATCGTTCCACGAACATATCCTTAACCTCTGCAGCAATTTAGCTAAAGGTTGATATGCCTTGAGGATTATTTCTAGAGAGGTGAATGCCTCTGTATCGAGAATGGTTTACTTTTCTGTGATAGAATCGCACTTAAGGTATGCAATTTCCTTCTGGGGAAATTGTATTCGTGGTTTGTTGAACTCGAATACTCAAACATGACCGACGAACAAGGTCGTGAAGCCGAATCCTTTGCCATCAGCTCTGGCCTCACCCAGCTGGTGGGTGAACCAACTCGGATTCCAGACAGAGATGGTGATTTTGCTAGTTTGTTGGATCTTTTCTTAACTTCAAACACCGACTTGTAAACTGTCACCGTGAAGCCGCCGCTAGGAACGTCTGACCACAACCTTATTTCGGCACTGAACACACTACCAATTAGTGCCGAAGAGCCTCCTAAACTACGCAAGGTATGGCATTATACATCAGCTAAGTGGAATGACCTAAGGGACCATTTTCGAACGTTTCCTTGGCGGGACGTTTGTTTTACCTCTGATGATCCATCCATCTGTGCAAAAGAAATATCGGAGGTTATCCTTACTGGCATGAAAGCCTTCATCCCTTTCTCAAAAAAGTGCCCTTCTAACGGCAAGCCTTGATTTACCAAAAATTGCGAACGAGCTGTTAAATCAAAAAATTATTTCTACCGACAATGGCGTAAAAATCCTACCGCCGAAAATCGTACCATCTTTGTTAACGCTCGAAACCAATGCAAGCAAACGATAAACCAAAGCAAAGAAGCACACAACCAGAGGATCAAAGGCAGACTTCTTGAATGTCCTAACGGCTCAAGATCATTTTGGTCGGTAGCTAAGGCCGTCAGTCAGAACTTTACCAAGTCAACCATTCCAACTCTAACACGTTCTGATGGCACCATTGCGACCAAAGCACACGAGAAAGCAAACCTACTGGCGGAACTATTCTCTTCACATTCAACGGTAAATTTTTAGGGAAGTACTCCACCGAACATTCCCCCTGTAGAATCGAGAATGCCTGAGATTGTATTTCGCCACCGCCATGATAAACGAATCTTGAGGAGTCTTGACACTAAAAAGGCTTCTGGTGCTGACGATATTCCAGCAATTGTAATTAAGACATGCGCTGACGAACTGACACCGGTATTTTGTAGGCTTTTTAACTTATCCTACAAAAAAGGAATATTTCCTTCTTGCTGGAAAACTGCGCGAGTCCAGCCCATACCCAAAAAAGACAAGAAGACCTTGCCAAACAACTATCGTCCAGTCGCATTGCTTTCGGTTATATCCAAAGTTATGGAGAAGGCTATCAACGAAAAATTATTAAAATACCTGATAACATTATTAGTGACCGCCAGTATGGATTCCGTAAGTCTAGATCAACAGGAGACCTTCTCGCTTATGTCACTCATGTTTGGAACAACGCAATAGAACATCATGGAGGGTCCCGGGCGGTAGCACTGGACATTTCCAAGGCTTTTGACCGAGTATGGCATGAGGGGCTCCTAACTAAAGTGAGAGCATACGGAATGCCGGTTCAATTTTGTTCATGGCTGGCGAGCTTTCTTAAAGACCGTTCTTTGCGAGTGACGATGGACGGATTTCTTTTAGACACATTTACCATCAACGCCGGAGTCCCTCAAGGTTCTATATTGTCGCCCACCCTTTTCTTACTCTACATTAACGACCTTTTGGAAAAAACTAAAAGTCCTATACAGGGTGTAATTTAATTGAGTGCCGATACTTAAGGGTGATAATCTATGAATGATTCTAAGATAAAAAGTTCATATGGACATATGTCCTAAACCTCTTCATTTTTGAGCTACAGGGTGTTAACATTTTAAGAAAAATATAACCTTTTTATATAAATCACTCTTAGATATTTTTATGAAATTTTGTACATACCTTTTAATCAATAAGGAGCATTTTTTGACCTAACAGATTTATAAAAATTTTTACCAGTGACGTCCGTACGGGGTTTGAACTGAATATTTTTAAAGAAAAAATGGATACGCCACTGCTTTTTCTAAAAACGAAACTTACTTTTGAAATTCCCATTTATTTTAAAGCAAATTTCGTTTATGGACTTACTTTTGTACGACGCACCGTTTTCGCGTAAAAAAATAAAAACAAAAAAAACATTTTTTTCTTCGGTTCATTGAGACTGCTTTTATTTATTTTGTTGAATTTGGTTGGCACCCACCATGAGTGGAAACACTTTTTTTGGGACAACAATTTATTTTCTACTCACCAGTGACATTCAACTGAACGTTTGAAAAGAAAAAAACGGTAACCATATTAAATGCCCTCTTAAAGCAAATCAAATAAAAATCAGTAGGCTGGGTAAAGCTACATCAATTTTGACGTTTCTTTTCATAAAGACAAAAGGCCTGGCATTGATTTTGCATTATTAAATAATTATTATTACAGTAAGACGTTAAATTATAATAAAAGAATGGTAAATTTTACAAACAGTGAATTAACTGACATGCATTTTATTTATGGGCTTGCAGACGGTAATGCATACGAAGCCAGGCGGATATACCAAGAGCGGTATCCAAATCGCGTACTACCCGATCCGAGAACATTTTCTAGGATTCATAGACGTCTCCACGAGACCGGAACTTTAAAAGTAGACCACAGTGCTAAAGGAGTCCATTAAACAGTAAGAACACCGGAACTTGAAGAAGGAATTTTACACGAAATTGAGGAGAACCCCGAAAGTAGCACGAGGAAAATCGCGGCAACATTTAATGTTTCACATTTTCTTGTTTGGAAAATTCTCATCGAAAATTTATTATACCCATATCACATTCAAAGAGTCCAGGCATTACTCCCTAGAGATTTCCCGATGCGCATTAATTTCTGTGTGTGGTTTCTTCAAAACCTGATGGAAAATCCGTTATTTGACAGGCACATTCTTTTTACCGACGAAGCTAATTTTATACCGAAGAAGAGTTACGAAATCGTATATTAGTATGCTGCCAAACCATAAGAAACACCCCGGAAATCTTCGAAAATGTGCGTCAGTCTATGGGAAGAAGAGTCCATGCTTGCATACGTGTGGGTGGACGACACTTCGAACAACTACTGTAAATAATGTGGGTTCTTTATTCTGTTTATCTTCTCTTGTCATTTCGCTTTCGATTTAAGGTTTGGAATTTTTCCTTTTAAATTAATCGCGATTTTTGAAATAAAATTTTTTATTTTTTTTTGTTTTTATTTTTTACGCGAAAACGGTGCGTCGTACAAAAGTAAATCTATAAACGAAATTTGCTTTAAAATAAATGAGAATTTCAAAAGTAAGTTTCGTTTTTAGAAAAAGCAGTGGCGTATCCATTTTTTCTTTAAAAATATTCAGTTCAAACCCCGTACGGACGTCACTGGTAAAAATTTTTATAAATCTGTTAGGTCAAAAAATGCTCCTTATTGATTAAAAGGTATGTACAAAATTTCATAAAAATATCTAAGAGTGATTTATATAAAAAGGTTATATTTTTCTTAAAATGTTAACACCCTGTAGCTCAAAAATGAAGAGGTTTAGGACATATGTCCATATGAACTTTTTATCTTAGAATCATTCATAGATTATCACCCTTAAGTATCGGCACTCAATTAAATTACACCCTGTATATAGCTCGCTGATGACAGCACACTTGTTTCATCTTTTACTTTGGATGCTCGGACATCGGCTGCTAATGCACATCTCTATAGGCAGCAAGAGGTATCACATCTCAACAAAGACCTGGAAGAAATTCTGTCTTGGGGTGACAGTAACCAAGTAGAATTTAACGCTAAAAAGACCCAGGCGGCAGTTTTTTCTAAAAAAGTTAATGTTGAAGAACCGGATATAGTTATGGCGGGACACTCAATTCCCTTGACTTCATCAATTCACTTATTGGGCGTTAATTTGGATAGTCATATGTCTTGGCATAGCCACGTTGCGGCCATTGCTAAGGCAGCCTCGCAGAAGCTTGGAGTACTTTTCCGAACAAAGAACCTCTATACACCCAAACAACTTTTGATGCTCTATAAAGCCCAAATTCGACCATCGCTGGAGTACTGTTCGCATATTTGGGGCTCTGCTCCTAAACATACCCTGAGATTGCTAGATTTCATTCAAAGAAGAGCCATTCGCTTGATCGGTGACCATAGTCTGGCAAACAACCTGGAAAGCCTTGAACATCGAAGGCAGGTTGGCGACTTGAGTCTATTTTACAAATATTTTCATGGCAAGTGTTCAACTGAGGTTGCCCGCTTGATACCACCCAGAGCGGTGCATGGTAGAAATACACGACGAGCCACTGCAGCCCACCAGTACGTGGTTCAGCTTAGTGTCCCTCGAACGACACTGTTTCAAAATTCTTTCATCTGGAGAACGTCATCACTTTGTAACGACCTCCCTGAGATCGTGTTCCCCAACGACTATAATCTTCAAAGATTCAAGATCAACGTGAATTGTTTCCTGCGCATGCGCACCGCTCACAGAGCGCCATAAAGGATCTATAGGGTCTCAAATCTCCAGTTGGGCTATTTTGGATTTAATAATAATTTTTTCCGAGTTGTTTGGGTACATAAATTTTTTTTTAAAGGCTCCAATGGCTCAACAAATCGACGGAAACCTGTTCACGGTCTAATACGTCGATTTACGCTATTTGCGGCCATTTGGGACATGGCTTGGTTCGGTCCCCCGTAAGATGGAAAGAAATTATTTTCTAATTTATTTCGGCAATTGAAATTTTTTTTAAGGGCATTGGTTTGTCACAGAATTTATTTATACCCATATACGGCCTCAAATCTCCAGTTAGGCTATTTTGGATTTAATAATAATTTTTTTCCGAATTATTTGGGTACATACTTTTTTTTTTAAGGCTCCAATGGCTCAACAAATCGACAGAAACCTATTTACTATCATAAAAAAAAAAATGTCTTTGTTTTGCAGAAGAGGGCCATTCGGTATAAGGTACCTGCGGCAATTAAGGCCCGGCGGATAAAAAGGTCCACAGCCGATTTCTCAAACTACAAACGCTTTGTCCACAATCCGGCAACGCCGAAATACATCCCTCCATATACGTACCACATACCACGCTAGCCTCCGGCAATAATTAAAAAGGCGCGATCAGTACTACACCAGTTTCATAGAGGGTGTGTCGTTGTCAGTGGCGCAACCAAGGAGGGGGGTTCCTGGGCTGCAGCCCCCCCCCCTCCCCGAGCGAGCGTAGCTCGGGTCATCTGACTACCTGTTTACAAGAAAAATAAACTCATCACTACCTAAGATAGGTAAAATTAACCATAAATTGAAACGAGTCTGGCTGTTTTTGTGATTTTCTGTTGTTTTTTATTTTTCTTACTTGAAAATCAAGCATCATTGAAAAAAGGGCGTGGCACCCAACCTTATTTTCTGGTTGCGCCACTGGTCGTTGTACTCAATTTTATAAATCTAGCGTGACAAATATTCCACGAAATTTTTTACTTATAAGTTTTTCTCTGATTATTAACATCAAGTGTGTTCTTTGTTATGCCTAGCATCACTTTTCTCTTTTGACATAAAAATTGTCTGATAAAGGTAAGTGAGTTTTTATTTTTTGGTGTGAACTAAAAACGGTCATTTCGGATATTAAGGCCCATTAAATAAATAATGTCATTTTAGGTGGGCCTTATTAAACGACTAATATTTTATATTCATTTTGTTTTTCTTACAGAAAAGAAGGATGCCGCAAGAATGAAAAAAACGTGCACCATGGACCTCAGAACAACTTTGTTCTGCCATGGATGCCGTAAAAGATAAAGTCATGTCGCAAAGGCAAGCTTTAAATCATTACGGAACTCCTAGGCGAATCCTTAGAAACCACCTAAAAGCTGGAAAGCAAGCAAAAAATTTAGGTAGACCTAGTGTTTTAACAGCAGAACAAGAAAAAGATTTTTCTGGGCGAATCGTACACTTGTGCGAAATAGTAATGCCTTAAACTCCGACATTAGTGCGACGTTCAGCATTTAAATTCTGTGCTGATAACAATAGTAAGCATCCTTTTCTTATCACTGAAGAAGTAGGTGGAAAAGGCTGGCTATACACATTCTTAGAAGTTCATAGTCAATGACTATTTCGACAAGCTGTCTCACATTTATAAAGAAATGAATATTTTATCAAAATCCCCTAAATATTTTTAATATGAATGAAAAAGGTTGCAGGTTGACCATACATCACCAACAACAAATTATTGGACAGAGAGGTGCAAAACGCATTCATTTGGTAGCACCAGAGCATGCCGAGAACGTGACTATTGCGGGATATTGCAACGCTCTGGAAAATTCAATACCTCCTATGGTAATATTCAAAGGAAAACGATTAAAGCCGGAATTCCAGGATGGTCTTCCGGCAGGTTCTTTGGTTAGAATGGCAGCAAAAGGTAGTATGACCACGGAACTCTTCATAGCTTTTCTTCATCATCTAGCTTGCTATAAGGGTAAAGGAATGACGCCACTTATCTTTGATGGAGCTTCCAGCAATCTAGACATCTCAGTAGTTGATGCTGCAAATCAACTAGATATCATTTTGCTTGCCATCAAATACTACTCACGAACTCCAACCATTGGATATAAGGCGGTGTATCGTTCTTTCAAGCATCATTGGGATCAAGAACTTCTTAAATTCTGGGACATGCATCCAGACCGACGCCGACGTCTTAACAAAAGTCGTTTTAGCCAAATTGTTTCCAAAGCTTGGGCGAAAAGCTTGACGTCCGAAAATAATGTTAACGGGTTTAGAGCCACGGGTATGTATCCACTCGATCGAGATATAATCCCCAAAGCCGCTTTTGCACCGTCATTAGTATCTCAACGTCCCTTAGAAGAAATGGAACAGATGCGACCTCAGCAGCAAAATGACATTGTGATGCGAGAGTCGGGTAATTCGACAAATAAGGACAACATTTCATCACATGCCTCTGACTCAGATGATCCAGAGGATGATATACCCTTGAAGTACCCTTAAGGAAAAACTTGGGAATTTAATAACTGATGATTTTCAGAACAAGACTCCTTTAAAGTGTGATAATAAAGGTGATTCAAAAACACTACACAGCATACAACTTCTGATTGTACCTCTGCACTTGACACTGTTAAGGAAATTTTAAATCGCTGTTTCTCTGATATATTGCCCACTTCAATAAAACAAAATACTACTGTACGCAAAAAATCTCTTAACTACAAAGCGCAAGTTGTAACAAAAGATCTCTTTTCATCTTCTGCTAAATCGAAAGATGTAACGTCAAAAAATAATGCAAAAAAAAACAATCAGCACCTTCTATATCAAAAGGACCTAATAAAAAAACTTTCAAGATCAAGTCCTTCTGATGGGGACTCCTGGTATTGTTATCTGTGCCAAACAAAAGACCAACTGGATATGACAAAGTGTATTGCTTGTGGCGCTTGGTGTCACGAAGCATGTATTGGATTTACAAAGGATGATAATGAGACTTTTATTTGTTTAAGATGTTGCTAAGTTGTTATAGAAAAGTTTTTAATTTAACAATTATTGTCTTACTCTGTTACCGACCTTTTAAGTAGATCTTGTTAGTGGGCCTTTTTAGCCGACTTCACTTTTTTTCAAGGGCCTTATTAAACTACCTGTCCGATAATAAGGCCTGTTTGCACATTTTTTTTTTTAAGAGTTTGCAGTAAATCAATATGAAATCTAATCTCCAATGTCGAAGAAATTTTGCGTTAAAAAGGTCCATCCTTTTAATAGTTTAACAAGTAGGTATTTAGGTTCAGTTATGTTTTTGTTGGAAATACAGCCTTTCCTTTCTTAGCTGTCTCCCGCTGATTATCCTGCAAGAGTCAACTATACAAATTGGTTTTTGCAACGATTTAAGCAAAATCATAATTTTACTCGTATTGGTTTAAGGCGCAGAAAGTCGTCCATTTTCTCAGTGAGGAAAGATTTAAATTGTAGGAATAAAATATATAACAATAGGGATACAAAAAAAATATAACAAAAAGGGGGGAACAAAATCTTTATATGGTACTAACTGATCTAGGACATGTTTCGACTTCAGAGAAGGTCATCTTCAGCAATAATAAGAGAATTTCTCAAATTATAATCAATCAGGGTTTGACACATGAGATACAATCAAATTGGAGGCCAGTAATCGTTTTAACCCATCAAAGAAACATGTTTTGTATTATTATTATATATTATATGAGGCTACCAGCTCCAAAACGGCCTAAGCCACAAATTTGCAATTTTACGATTACCGGCCTAACTTGTCCCATAAATGCAAAACTACATAATGCAAAACAGCCTAAGCCACCTTTTGCAACGGGTTAAGAGATGGCGCCACTCACGTTGTTTTGCTTTAAATAATTTTATCAAGATGCGATGCGCTTAATCGGCCTAACCCACAGCTCTGTGGGATAGGCCGTTTTTCTGTAAACAATTTTAGTTTAACGGATGATACGACATATTTTGTTTCAGTGTGAATAGTTTTATAAAAGTTGTGGATGCATTAAAATATAAAAATACATGATGAGTACTTTAACACACGGTATAGGTAAGGCTCATACTTAATTTATTTAGGTCGTATTATGACCAGGGGCATGTCACCAATATACGAGAGTAGGGCAACAAGCAATTTATGGGCAGTTCATGTCAGGGGGGCGGGAGGGTTTGACATATCTGCTGGTAACTTTTGATTTTCTTATTTCGAGTTAAGATTTCATTAATAATCTTCGCTAATCGAATATTTTTAATAAGTTTTAATGATTTAATTATATATGTAATTAATTTAAGCTCATACTATCATCATTTTCGGTTAAAATCTTACAAAAACATTAAAAAGCTAGTGTTTTTCTTTTTTTGCAACACTAATTTATTTTATGACAATGACAGTTTACTTCTCGTCTGGGTCTTCTGACGCGTTTGTGATTTTTTCCACGACTTTTTTCCTTATAAAATGGGTTTAATTTGATCTTGGAATGAATTAGTGGGGCTTTTTGGTAAGTTTATAGTGATATCTAAGTCCTTAGTTTATTTTTTCATGAGCAAGTAAGTTCCTTCTAGGGATATTTTTTAGCTGAAACTTCGCTGTCGACCATGCTTTGGGATTGATGATTTTTGGAAGTATATTTATTATTGTAAGTATTATGCTAAAGTAGGTATTTAATAATTATATTATATTTTTAGATTCACAACCTTCTAATAATGATCTTTTGAAGTGTGTCTGAGTAAAAATGTTATTAATTAGCTCCTTCCTTATTTTTCAAAACTGGCGAATCACTTCTGTTTACCTACCTTCCAGGCAGTTAAATTATGAATATTTTTACATATACCTACACCATCCCTTATGTTTAACAGCTTTATATATTTCTCTCCTCACTCTAATTGGGCAAAATATAAAAGTTTTCGTACCTATTGTACTATATATCCTTTGATATATCAATTGAAAATAATTTTTTTTTTCTGTTTCAGTCTAACCACACTCCTAGGCTTCCTTAGCTGTAATAATTATCAGTGAGAAAATCTAATTTCTTAAAAATATCATGACTTTAGTGTTGTATATTGTATTCTTAAATCATATGTAGGTATCTTTTTAATTTAAATATTCTAAATAAATATATTTTGATCATATTTTCTTTTATTATGATAATTCACTAGACATTGTTTTATAATTAAAAAAACAGTAATAAAAACAATTAATGTGTAATAAATTTTAAGGTTGTGATTCAATTTGGTTGTAACATTACTATATAATTGTATTCCAAAAGATATATTTTTAAATTGGTTAGAAATTATCACAAGCTGCTCATATTTACTTATAAGGCGAGCAGCTTGTGTATTCCTGCCAAACATATATCTTATGAAATCCAACTGTAATGTTACAGTCAAATCGAATCAAAACTAAAATGTATTTAAAAATTATGATATATTTTCAAATATTCCCGCGCATTTGTTCAGTCGGTATGTCAGATTTCTATAATGCCATCATGACATTATCGGTAAAATATAATTCTATTTTGCCGGTGGGTTAGCCATGCAGTTGGTTCATAGATGGCCCATGTTTCGAAACTTTAACATTGTTGTAACATTTCTCTAACCTTTATTGTTCTGTGATTATGACTACAACGTATGTAAAAACCGACTAGTTTTTTGAGGTTATAGGTTTATTCTTTTCAGATTTAAATGGTGAATCATTTGAAGATTCTGGATCTGAATACGAACCTAGCAATAACAGTAATTCAGATAGTGAGAACGAACTAGGTGAACGTACTACTAGTTAACCCAAAAAACGCGTCAAAAATGAAAAAAATTGGACAAAAAGTATTAACAAAGCAAAACGTCTAAAAGGTGAACAATATTCAAATTATAAAGGTAGGGCAGTACCGCCAAAGTTATTTCAAGTCATAGTTTGCTCCTGTTCCAATCAGTGCCATATCAGAATAAATGCTGAACGACAGAAAGCCCTGTTTGAGGGCTTTTATGGAATTGAAACCCATGATTTACAAAATGCTTACATTTTTGGCTTAGTTGAAGTTGTGAACAAATTACGATGTTATAAAAACGATGAAAACCCTTCAAGACGCTTGAATACACGACTACATTACTTAACCAATGAAAGTGGACAGAAAGAAAAAATTTGCAAAGATTTCTTTAAAAAGGTTTTAAAAGTTTCGGATGGTAGAATTAGTAGGATTTTACTGAATAAAGCCCAAGGTATGACCCCCCCCCCCCTGTAGACAAGCGCGGTAAACATATCCCAAGCAATAAAACCACAGAGGAAAAAATACAGGAAATAAAAAATTTTATTAATCGATTTCCGGCTTATCAGTCGCACTATTCACGAGGAAAAAATCCTCACAGAAAATATCTTTCGCCTGATCTCAGTCTGGGAAAAATGTATAGCCTCTATAAAGACGAAACTCCTGCCCCAGCTTCACATTTTGTTTTTTGCAACATCTTTAATAGACAGTTTAATTTACATTTTCATCCACCTGTGACAGATTCATGTAGAAAATGTGATTCGTTTAAAATAAAAATTGAAGCCTCCACAGATCCTGCTGCGAAAGAGCAAATTATTATACAAGGAGTTAGCAAAAAGTGATCAAAACATTGTTGCTATCACGTTTGATTTATTGAAAACATTGGCTACTCCGGTTTTGTCAACAGGTGTGGCCTATTATAAACGACAACTCTGGACATACTGTTTTGGTGTCCATAACTTAGCAACTAATGATGCGGTCATGTATACCTGGGACGAATCGAAAGCATCACGGGGTCCAGATGAGATAGGCTCTTGCCTCCTTCATTATGTAAAAAATTATATTACTTCAAAAAAGCTTGTTCTATATTCCGATCAATGTGGGGGACAGAACAGAAACATAAAAATCGCGTTGCTGTGTAATTATATTGTAAGTTCTCCTAATTTTACGGTTGAAGAAATAGATCAAAAATTTTTAGTCAGTGGACACTCTTACTTGCCATGTGATCAAGATTTTGGTCTTGTAGAAAAACAGAAAAAATTTTACAAAGAGATTTACGTTCCAGAACATTGGTGTAATGTCATCAAATCTGCCAGAAAGAAGAATCCTTTCAAGATTATTAACATGATGAGCCACGATTTTATTTCCACTGCACTTCTTCAAGCCCAAATCACTAACAGAAAGAAATCCATAAATGATGAAAAAGTCGAGTGGCTCAAAATTCAATGGTTAAATTTTAAAAAAGAAGAACCATTCCTAATACATTTTAAATATTACAACAATGATTTTGCCCCCTTTAGTGCCGTAAACATCGCAAAAAGAAATGCCGCTACAACTCCACCTGATGCTTTGGAATTGCTGTATCCAAATGGACATAAAATAGATATAAAGAAAAAGCAAAACCTTTTGGAACTTTCCGAATATATCCCTCCTCGTTATCACGATTTTTATAAAAATTTAAAAACAACCGAAAATCCCGATGAAGATTTTATTGAAATAGAGGAAGTCGATGCGGATTAATTAATTTTTTTTTATTTCTATCCAGTTTCATGTATTTTTTCACTCTTATAAAATCAATATAACGACGTTATTAATAAATATTTTTGTCAAACAAACGATTTTTTGTACCTTGGCCTAATAGATTTAAAAATATATTCCAAAACCCCACTTTTTTTTATGAAATACAAAACTTTCTGTAGTTTTTCTATTGCTAATTTATTGGTATAGCTATACTTAAAAACATAACATAAATATTACTTTTTTTAACTTTTTTAAGATAAGAGACAGGCAATGACGTTTTTAACAATAATTTTCTTTCTTAATTATTTCAAAACTATCTTTTTAGGGTTAGGCCGTTTTGGAGCTGGTAGCCTCATATATAAAGTAAGTTCAAAAGTTAGAGCCAAAAAAGTAAATCGCTGGGTGCCCCTTTGGGGGGGGGGGTCTGTATCTGCATTAACGGGTCTTTTAGGATTTTTTCTCAATGACGAATTAGGGTTATTTTGACCCCTCCCCCCTATACGCTCCCGAAAGTATGCCATATACTTACCGGGGATGTAGGAAAATTTTTCGACCACAATTCTTCGACAACAATTCTTCTTCCACAATTCTTTGACTATACAATTCATCGATTACACAATTGTTGGTCCACAATTTTTCGTCCGGAATATTTTCCGACTTGTATTGGTTGCAGTAAAACGCAATATAGTTGATTTTCAAAATTTTATTTGGAGTTAGTTGTAAAATACTTACAATTATAAATGAAAATAATATATTAGGTACTAATAATTAAATCTAAAATGTTTAAAGACAGAGCTAATTTAAAATTGAAAAATGATAACGTTCCTTTAGTATGCTATATTATGAGCTATTCCCCTTAAAAAATCAATTACATTATTGGGATCAAATTGGCTTACTAGTGTCCTAACACGTTGTGCAGAGTCACGGTATTTCTTCTTTGGTTGTTGCGGATCAACACCACTAATATATTGTTCAATTCTTACTTCATTTAGGCTTTGCTGTTTTTCTATGCAGTTTATAAATTTCCAAATGTTTGGATGCATCGCAGCAACTTGCTCTTGAAATCCGCGATGCCAGCCTTCCACC
Organism: Polydrusus tereticollis; assembly: GCA_963920685.1. Lineage (NCBI taxonomy): Eukaryota > Metazoa > Arthropoda > Insecta > Coleoptera > Curculionidae > Polydrusus > Polydrusus tereticollis. Next base: position 110,728,491 of record OY987332.1, on the reverse strand, counting down.
GAGTTATTGGTTTTAGGTAAACTTTCTAACACGGTTTCGTGCAAATTCCATAGTTCGCGAGGAAATTGCGGTGGTCGCCGTTGACGTCTCTGTGGGCGACCAATCCATGTGTCCTCAAAATAGTCTATCACTTGTTGTGCTTCTGGAGGTAAAACGTCACTATCGCAAAGCGTCTCAAAAACTTCTATTACCAAAGGTGCTGGTACAAAAGCAATAGCTGACAACATATTCATAGTTAAGGCAAATGCAGCATCATTTTCGTACCTCTGCTTTAAACCATGGCTTTGGAGAACGAACATTAACAAGAGACAAGAAGGATCACTCCAAGCTCCTCCCCTCGTTATGCCTATATCGCTCGAATATCGGATGCTACTGTATCTAGAGCACCGTAAGCCCCCGACGCGCGATATGCATAAACAGGTTGTCCGTCGTAGAGATATGTACCAGTTGTCTTTATGTGTCGGGGTGAGTGAATTCCTTTAAAAATAAAATAAACATTTACGTAGTGTTTTGTGTTTGGTTCTGCAATAAAATGCCACGAATCTGTTGCGTGGATGGATGTTGTACTCAAGAAGGGTCACAAATATCACTATTTCATTGCCCCAAAGACGAAAGTAGGTAAGTAAAGTATTTGGAATGCCCATTTTTATTTAAAATGTAAATATTGTTATCATATTATAATAAATAATAAAAAGTTGTGTTATCTTTTGAATTTTATGTGACTTTTCTGTTCATATGACGATCTAGAGGTATTCGCGATAAAGTTGTTACTAATATTTTTAGATGTCAACGTTGGAAGCAGGTCTTGGGATTTGTAAACAGTCATAGGTATGCCACATAGGACTCCTGAACAACTTAAGAAATTGACAGTGTGCGAATTACATTTTCCTGAAGGAAGTTTTATACAAAAAAATGTAAGGAAGCATCTGCTTTATAACGCTATCCCGTCACTGAATTTGCTGAAAAATAGTAAGTGCCCAGTTTTTGTATAAAACACTTGGTGAATTGTAAAACTTTGTTAGGGTGCATTAGTGTTTAAAATATAGTTATTACTTAATATTTCAGGTGAGGTTACAGCACCAAAAGATGTGGCGACACAAACAAGTATTAAAGAAGTATTGTCCAATAATATAAAAGGTATTTTTTTTTATTGTTTTGTATTCCATATTAGGTACAGGGTGTTTCATAAGCTAGGGCAGTACTTTGTCGGAGAAGATGCCTCTTTAAATGACCTTTCTGAATGCTTTGATAATCACACTGACCACATTTAAACATATTAACTTCCTCTGGATCCTTATGTCGGCGAAGGTGCCTCTTTAAATTACCTTTCTGAATGCTTTGATAATCACACTGACTACATTTAAACATATTAACTTCCTCTGGATCCTTATGTCGGAGAAGGTGCCTCTTTAACTGACATTTCCGAATGCTTTGATAATCACACTGACTACATTTAAACATATTAACTTCCTCTGGATCCTTATGTCGGAGAAGGTGCGCCCTTAAATTACTTTTCTGAATGCTTTGATAATCACACTGACTACATTTAAACATACTAACTTCCTCTCGATCCTTATGTCGGAGCAGGTGAGTCCTTAAACTACCCTTGTGAATGCTTTGATAATCACACTGACTACATTTAAACATATTAACTTTCTCTGAATCCTTATGTCGGAGAAGATGAGTCTTTAAATGACATTTCTGAATGCCTTGATAATCACACTGACTACATTTAAACATATTAACTTCCTCTGGATCCTTATGTCGGAGAAGGTGCATCCTTAAATTACCTCTATGAATGCTTTGATAATCACACTGACTACATTTAAACATATTAACTTTCTCGGGATCCTTATGTCGAAGAAGGTGCTTGTTTAAAGTACTTTTGTCAACGCTTTGATAATCACACTGACTACATTTAAACATATTAACTTCCTTTGGATCCTTATGTCGGAGAAGATGCGTCTTTAAATGACATTTCTGAATGCTTTGATAATCACACTGACTACATTTAAACATATTAACTTCCTCTGGATCCTTATGTCGGAGAAGGTGCATCCTTAAATTACCTCTATGAATGCTTTGATAATCACACTGACTACATTTAAACATATTAAGTTTCTCGGGATCCTTATGTCGGAGAAGGTGCGTCTTTAAACTACCCTTGTAAATGCTTTGATAATCACACTGACTACATTTAAACATATTAACTTTCTCTGGATCCTTATGTCGGAGAAGGTGCTTCTTTAAAGCATCTTTCCGAATGCTTTGAAAATCACATTGACTACATTTAAACTTAACTTTTCCTGAACCCTTACGAAGGCGGTGTTTGTATACATTTCTTTGCCGAAATATCCCCAAGTCATTCTTAACGTTTACGTTAAGTTTCTGATTAACCCGAATATCACGCTGCTGTTGGATCTGGACTTTGCAATCTTGATGCCCGCCAATGCTGTAATAGAGAAAAACATTTTTAAGGCATATTTATCGTACCAGTTAATATATCAGCAATATTACCATATACAGGAACATTTCTTTAAATGTCTAACCGAATAGGCGATTTTTCTGTGAACAGTTACATAACAAAAAATGAAACATTCAGTATGAGCGTCAAGAAATACCTGATTTTCAATCTAAAGTTATTTGGACAGACGAAGTGCGATTTAGAAACATAACCATCACTACTACTGGAGAAGAGAAAATCCGCATAATTTAGGATAAAAGGCGAATGCAAACAAGGTTTGGATTTAATGTGAGGTAATTTGAAGTAAATCCTTAGATTACTAGTCTCACAAATGTTTTAGGCCACAATTTGATTGGGCTCTTTAATTTTGGAAACAAATCTAACTGGAAATAGAAATTTGCAGCTGTTACAAAAACAAATTATTATTCCAGCAATGGAATTGCGCAACACTTAGTTTCTACAAGATGCCTGTCCAGCCTGTCGACGGGTAATTTCATAAAATAAACTAGATTGGAAAATGATGATAAGTCTGGAGTTTACCAATTAAATTGTAAAGACTGTCCATAAACATAAACAGGCCAATATGGGAGAAGTTTTTTTAAGAGAATAAAAGAACATTATTCAAGCTATATCAAGTCAAAAAGCAATTCCAATTATATGGAAGTAGTCCATCTCACAGTGGAGTAATATTTCCAATTATGCCTATCATTTAATAGAGACCAACCATAATTTGAACCCAAACTTTAAAATATTACATACGGAGAAGAAAGTAACTAAATTAGCTGTTGGAATCCCTTGAAATTAATAAACGTAAAAATTAACACCGTTTATTGAATTGACATAGAGACCTAAATAGATCCCAAATGTTAAATTTATTTTAATACCCTATTTACAACAATTACCAGAAAGCCCGAAACTTGCACCCCATTGAACTTTAGATGTAAATATTCATTGTTGAAAAAGCTATAGTGCAAGCGAAACTAGAATTTTGTAAATAATAAAATAAAGTTTTTAATATAGTGGAATTCGTAAACAGTGTGTTGTACTTTTCTTTGAATTTATCATGGAATTTTACCAAGTACGGCAGAAACAGTGCAAAATGAAGTAGGTCCAGAGGCAAATCGAACCAAGTAGCAATAATGCACGCAAAAAAAAATTTGAGAAGGCTATTCTTATTGTAAGGCGATTATGATTTCAGCAAAATCTCCAATCGATCTCGGTTGAAATCTGGCTTTTTCAACGAAGTCGGTAGGGAACTCAAAGATTTCGATACGATTTTGCGATTTCGGCTCCAAATTTGGGATTTCGGAGAGATTTCGGGAGTGAGCCGCCCCTCGGATATGCCACTAACTTAATTGAAACTTTAAAATTATTACAGGCGCTAATATTTAGGAGGAGTATAGTACAAGGATATTATCCTTGTACTATACTTTAAAATTTTGTACATGACATTTTAGCGCCCGGACATTTTAACGGCGGACTTTTTTCTTAGGCATGTAGGTACTAATTCGGCCGAATTGGAGCTAACCAGAAGCATCCAATCCATCTTTTTGTTTACAATTAGCCTATATTTTTGCAAAAAAGTCCAGCGTCAAAACGGCCGGCGCCAAAATGTCCTGCTCAGTTAAAATTACTTAATAATATCGGAATATATCCTTTGTTGGAAAACATGGTTTAATATCAACACCCTACGTACTAACGTAAAAGTAGTGACAAATTTTATCAATTCTCTGATCATGCAGCAAGGACAGTAGGTATACTCTTGGTACAATAGAAATTTAATTTAAAAAATGGGAGAAAAACCTAGTAGTATTGCTACCGTTTTTTGCCATAATTAAAGGTCGTTATTAAGTATTTACATACAGGGTGGAAAGTATAACTTGAATAAATTCTGTGCACGTCAACCTTAGTTTTACCCTTTGGTTGGAACCGCCTCTTACTACCTATATGTTCCAAAGGCATTGATATGCCACATCCCCTCCCAGGCCGACGGTCGGCGTCACGAAATGTATATGCTATACCCATTTCCCCTTTTTACAAAATAGTAGCGACGAAATTCATTAACCTTGAAACACGCATTTTATTTTTTTAAGAAAAAAGTATCTCTGTATTCCCTTCTCCAATCTCAAAGATTTTGTCATATTGTCACGAATATGGCATTAAGCATTTACTAAATATTTCTCGCCCTGTATGATGGTACAGTTAGCATTTGCTGACTAATCATAAATGATATACGGTGAGAGTTCGGTTTTGCTACGATCGGGGAGTCAAGTCCGGGCCGTGACGGTGTATGTGTGATACTGGGTGGTCTGCCCAAAGAGCTGAGCCCCACGGCAACACCATAATGTTTCTTTCACTGTAAGCAAGGTCCTCTAGCAATTTATTTAACTTCTTCAATTCTTTGTTTTTGTCTTTCTGTATTTAGCTTCTTCAACTTGTAATAAATGTGTATTTCTTTTGTACTAGTGCCTATTATTTAAATTTATCTGTTCTTCCCCTCAAATAACGGCAATACAATTTATAAATTCCTATTAGTAACAAACGGTAAGCCGTGACATGGTGGAGGCGCCCTTTTATTTCTCGGGACGTTTAATCTCCCTATTAGACGTCGTTACCGTCATGTTTTACTATTTTTCTCTTTTTTTTCCTTCTCTCACAGCCCTTACTTTTATCAATTCTTATGACTTGACTTCAAGCTGGAAAATCTTGTAACTTGCTTACACATTACTTGTTTTTAATTTTTTTACCGACCAATTCTTTCATTGCTTTTATATTTATTATCTCTAAAACGGAGAGGCATAAAGAAGTAATATTTCAGCGGATGGCTCATTTTAACCTCGGGAATAATTATTTTGTTATTTTGATATTATTCGATATTTGAACCTTAAGGCAATAATTAACGACATCATGACAAGTGAAAACGTAATTTTCCCATTTAACTTTAATTCAACTTATTAAACCAGAGCCTCTCGATCCAAAATTTTGAAATTGCGTCTATTTTGAATTCCACTAGCACCAGGTATTTATATCAAAATTTATTATTTAGTTATCAATTATTTTATTTATTATTATTAGTATTTATTATAAAAATAACCATCAAATTTCGGCTCGAAAACCACGTTCTCACGTGGAGCGGAAAATGGAAAAGAAAAAGAGAAATGATGGTTACTAATTGAAATTTAGAAAGTGGTTCGTCCCAGTTGTTCGTCATTTACAAATTTAAGTGTTAATTGTTTTATGTAATCAGTTTTCACATTGTGGTGTTGATGGGCCACTGGCCACTTAATGAAAAAAGTTAATTTGTCAATGAAGTTTACTGTTTCCTGACAAAGGAGCACTGAAGATTGCCTAAGGCCGAAAGCGCTCTGCTGTTTATAAATTAATTTTTGAAGATTATACACCTAATACACAAAACGACTGTTGTTCCCTCTTAAACAATTTGGAACTGAAGACAGATAATTTGGTCATCCTTTTTTCTTTTTAAATTAGATGATATAATATTTCTCTCTAAAAAGATTAACTAAATGAACGAGTTTCTTCGTATTTAAAAAATAATATTTTTCCTTCAGTAAAATGAATACACAGCAGATTATTTTGATTTGGATTTAGGTAATTTTGTGCTTAAGTAGGTCAGCGAATATTGCCACGTACGAAATAAGGCAAAAACCCAGTATTTTGTGTCTGTGCCTCGCTTGACCCATCTGAGATTACCTTTACTATTTTCCCTATGATATCCGTGTGCTGCCTTCTATCTAGCGGACGAACCTGCCCCGCTCGCCCCACCTCAATCCGATCGCTGCATCCAACGGCGGTCGCCAGCGCTTGACGTGGCGTTTATTAGTACGCTTTTGTTTTCCGTTTGATGCGGTGTGCTGCTGTGTGCCTCGTGAGTTCGATCAACAGCTTAGCTGTTCTGGGTACGAAGAGAGAATTCTTGTTAGGTATGTACATTATAAAGAGCTAGTATTTTAGGTTCATATCCTACGGTGAAGATGTTGAGTGTTTTTATTGTAGTGTTAGTTCATTTTCATTCCGTTGAGCCGAGCCGTCGCGGATCGATCTTTCACCCGACAAGGCTCAGTTCTTGAGCCGTAAGGTTCGAATACGGCCCACTTTGGGCCGTAAAGGCTCAATTCTTGAGCCGTAAGGCTCGACTACGGCCCACTTTGGGCCGTAAAGGCTCAATTCTTGAGCCGTAAGGCTCGGATACGGCCCACTTTGGGCCGTAAAGGCTCAGTTTGAGCAGTCGCGGATCGATTTTTCATCCGACAAGGCTCAATTTTTGGGCCTAGAACTCCTCAATTTTTGGGGCCTAGAAGGCTCAATTTTTGTGGATAATGCGAACTGTCTCACGCTAGTTTTTGGTTTCAGATGGCTCTTCCTTTATTATATACCACACTGGGTAATCTCTTGGAAGATGACGCTGATCAAGATGAAGTCTTATTACGGCTTAAAGAGCTAGCGGAAGAGTGGTTACCAAGGGGTTGGAAAGAGTGGCAGATGGTGAAAGATGAAGAGACAGAAGCTTTTACTGTGGATCAACATGTCCTTAATAAACTGCGTTTTGCCCTTCCTACTTTGGGGATCGCTAAAGCTTTCAATCCAGATGCTACTAGCTTAGCAGAAAGACCATACAGGGAGATGAAGATTCGCATGCTGAAATGGCCGTTTTGTCGTGGCTTAGTCATTAGTCCTGCTGAGTTATCAATCAAAATTCGAGGTTCAGCGATACAACATGAACTCGTTGTTCAAGCCACAGTTCCTTTGAAGCACCTTTTTTTTATCAAGGAAGGAGGTCTGTCTTCAGTTAAGTAGTCAATCCTCTGACGAAGAAGGAAATACTATCTTAGGTAAAAGGGCCCGTTCACCTTCGGCGTCAAGTTCCAAAAGATCTAAGTTGGATGCGTTAGAAGCCCGTCAGGAGAGAATGGAACAACTTTTGCGGGAATTGCTTAAAAAGAGGGGTAAACCTGAATATTCATCGGAAGAAGACCAAGAAGGGGAAGAAGATGGGGGAGGAGAGGATTACCCTACTGAGGAGTCGGAGCAAGAATCGAGCACTAATGTTTCGTCTACATTATCCAAATGGCGAGCTCCCAGTTTATTGATGGAACATAAAAATATCTTTGACTTTGATCCAGCTACAAGACAGCTTGAGCTACCTATACCTGATCCAGATAAAAATCTGGAGAAACAGGGTATTATGTGTCAACGACTGGGGACATCGGCTTGGAATAAAATAAGATATGTGGAGGCGCAGAAAAAAATTCAAGCAGGAGGAGCCTTTGCCAAATTGCAGGTGAATTTGCAGTTGAATGCTCGAGCTCCTTCCGGCCAATATTCACAGTTGCTGGCAAAGACTGATTCGTCCTTGGGCATTTTGTGTCATGGTCTTCTTCTTCAGAGAAAAGCATTGGTGGAGGGGATGGAAGAGATAATGGAAAAGCACCCGGGATTAGCAGAAGACCTAAGAAAGTGCTTTGCGTCACAAGAATCAAAATTTAGGAGCGTATCAGATGAGTTACTTCAATATGTATGCGGCAAAAGAGCGGAGATAATAGAATCCAGGCGAAAGTTATATGAGCCAGTTAACAGCGTGGCTGCTCTTCACATGAGAAATATACCCCCGTCAGAGAGTCACCTTTTCGATGAAAAACAATTGGACACTTTCCTAACAAGCCAACCAAGAGCTTCATTTCCGGTTTATAAGTATAAAGGCTCATATACATATAAACAACAGGATGGAAGAAGAAAAAGGAGTGTCAAGGAGTCCAATAAGAAATTTGACATTAAGCCTAGATCTGAAAAGACAAATTTTAAAAGAAATGCCAAATCCGAATCAGCCTCAGGGCGAAAGTTTGACCGTCGGAAGGATTCTGATTACCGACGATCATCTAACGATAATTTTCGTCGCTTATGAAATAAAGGGTTCTCCGATAGTCCGCGATTTTCGAGGAGGCCAGCTTTGTTCGCATGCAAATCACTGGAGGTCATTAGGCGCTCCTCCAAGTGTAGTCAAGATTATAAAGGGCTATTCCATACCCTTTATCAAACCACCTCCCCTCGTTCCGTTAGACGTCCAAAAAATGTTGCAATTTTCCACAAAATCCGGTCATCAAATGGATATGGAAATGGAGAAAATGATAAGCTCAAATATTCTAAGGAGAGCAGACGAACGCACAGGTTTTGTCTCAGTCATGTTTCTTGTCCCAAAGTTAGACCAGACTTACAGACCGGTATTCAATTTGCGCCGACTGAACGAATTTCTAAGTCCAAAAAAGTTCCGGTTATTCAGTCATTTCAAAGTGCCGAACTTTCTACAAAAGGGGGATTATTTGACAAAAATAGATCTTTCGCAAGCATATTTTCATGTGCCAATAAAAAAATCTCATCAGAGATTCCTGGCTCTCATTTACAAAGACACAGTGTTGTGTATGACGTGCCTCCCGTTCGGGTTGGCAACAGCTCCTCAGGCGTTCGCAACTTTGTCCAATTGGATAGCGAGTTACTTCCGCTCGTTGGGGATGAGAGTAGTCGTGTATCTGGACGATTTTTTGTTTGCGAATCAGGACCCAGATTTACTTCAAAATCAAACTCTTCAGGCGGTAAATGTTTTGAAATTCCTTGGCTGGCAGATAAACCTAAAAAAGTCATTCCTGACTCCACGATTACAAGTCGAGTTTTTGGGGATTCTCTGGAATCCAAGTCGAGACGAGAAGCGCCTACCCAAAGTCAAGAAGGAGAGAATTCTGAAAATTTTAAAGAAGTTGATTTGGACGAGACGGTGGAACTGGAGAAGTGCTGCATCAATATTAGGAAGCCTAAACTTTGCTGCCTTTGTGGTACCTCTAGGAAGGCTTCACAATAGATGGATTCACCGGGCCAGCCGGATGTTGCCGGAAGCAATGCCGAAAAGGAATTACCTTATTCCCAAAAAGGCATTAAAAGAATTAGATTGGTGGGTAAAAGCGATTCGGCTCACTTCAAGGATATTTACTCTGAAAAATCAAGTATTTCTAACTGCAGACGCGTCCAATATTGGTTGGGGAGCGCATTTAAACAGCCGTCTCATTTGCGGAGTTTGGTCAAAGGGTCAGGAATTGTGGCACATAAATCGAAAAGAGCTTTTTGCAGTCAGCCAAGCAGTCGAAAGAAATTTGGAGTGTCTCAGGGGACAGAATGTAATGATTCAGTCAGACAACAGAACTGTAGTGTCTTACATAAGAAGCTTAGGAGGCACAAGATCGGCGACTCTTTTAAAAGACGTGGAAAAGTTTTTTCTTCTTGCCGAGAAGTTCAAAATTCATCTGTCTGCCAATTATATTCCAAGTATTTACAATGGCATAGCAGACAGTTTGTCTCGCCAGAAGACTCTACCGGATTGGCATCTTTCCCGAACAATGACAGACAATATTTTCAGGATATGGGGAACTCCGGAGATCGATCTTTTTGCGTCCCACGTGTCAGCGGTGGTGCCCAATTATGTATCACTGGATGCTGCAGATCAGAAGGCAGTTTTTGTAGATGCGTTCAGTCGTCAATGGCATTATCAGCTGGCGTGGGTATTTCCTCCACCTCCTCTCATACCACAGATCTTACAACACCTCAACAGCGCGACAGGCTTTTATATATTGATTGTTCCGCGATGGGACAAGGTATTCTGGAGACCGGACCTGAAGTTTCGGGCGGTCGGTCCCCCCTTCATCATACACAATCTGGAACACCACCTAAAGGATGCGAGCAACAATCTTCCGCCCCCTCAAGTGAAATTGCTTCATTTGGAGGCATGGAAATCTCGGGGTGGCTCAAGCTTTTGGAAGGGTGGGGCCCAGAAGACCGTGAACTTTTACAATCAGCTTGGAGGGGATCAACACTAAAAACTTATGTATCGCCATGGAAGAAATGGATAAGGTGGACAGAGAGGTCGAAAGTTTCGTTAAATGATCCGGCTCCTAAAGATTTAGCGCAATATCTTTCATATCTGTTTAGAGTAGAAAAACTATCTTACAGCACGATATGTGTCCATAAGTCTGTGATATGTACATTTGCTAATCCCTCCAGAGGATCAGCTCTAGCCTCCCATTCGCTAGTTCGCAGTATGCTCAAAGCTATAAGTTTGAAGCGACCTGAAAAGAAAAGAGAAATATGGGATATTGGGATTCTGGTTTCATGGATAGAAGACAACCCTCCGAATTGGCACAGCCTATTTGAGGTTTCAAGATATGTCTGTATTTTGTTACTCCTTTCATCCGGAAGGAGAGTGCACGATTTAACGCTTTTGTCTTTGAACGCGGATCACTTTCAAGATGCTGGCGACTATTTGGTCTTGTGGCCGAAATTTGGATCCAAGACGGACAATGCCCGTTGTCAACAGTCAGGTTGGAAGTTGCTTCAAAACAAGGATAAGTGTTTTGATGTAGTTTATGGGATACGTAAGCTAAGGGAATTATCAAGCTGCCGAAGAAAAAATGATTCTATCGACGCCTTGTTTGTAACAACTAGGGGACGAGTTGGACCAGCTTCACGCTCTATAATTGCTGGTTGGGTTAAAACGGCTTTACGTGCAGCCGGTATTGATGCTTCCCCAGGCAGCTGTAGAGCGGCGGTAGGCTCATCTAGATTTAATCTTGATTTACCTTTAGATTTAATATTAAAACAGGGTAACTGGAAAGGAAGTAAAAATTTTTTTAAATATTATTGTAAGCCAATTTCTAAAAACCTGGATCTTCAGCAATCAAGTTTGAAGACTGGAAGTATTTTGAATACTTTTGCTCCCGTATGACAAGAGATTTTGTTAATTAGCTATTAGGTTGTTTCCTTTGTTTTGTAAAATGTTATGTTGATTTTGGCTCTGTTCATGATTAAACTTGTTCAATGGATTTAATTCGTGAGTTATTTACTATACTAGCTCTGTCACAGTACGCTTCAGCAATCCAACGCCGGCAGAATACAAACACATCTCAGATGGGTCAAGCGAGGCACAGACACAAAATAAAACAGTTTTTCCCCCGAAGGGTTAAAAACTTATATTTTGGGTCTTGCTGAAGCTTGACCCATCCCTTGAAGACCTTGCCGGCTTCAGCAATGTACTAATAAACGCCACGTCAAGCGCTGGCGACCGCCGTTGGATGCAGCGATCGGATTGAGGTGGGGCGAGCGGGGCAGGTTCGTCCGCTAGATAGAAGGCAGCACACGGATATCATAGGGAAAATAGTAAAGGTAATCTCAGATGGGTCAAGCTTCAGCAAGACCCAAAATATAAGTTTTTAACCCTTCGGGGGAAAAACTGTTTTATTTTGCAATTTAGCTACAATTATTGTTATCATTTCTCAATAATATACAGGGTGTTAATTAAGTACGTAGACAAACTTTAAGGGATATTTCCTTGTATAATTTTAAGATAAAAAGTTCATATAAACGAATATCCTAAAATGTTTGGTTTTCGATATACAGGGTGCTAAAGTTTTAATTTTTTTTTGGTTTTCTTAATATTCCTTTGGAATTTTTAGGAATAATTAATTCAAATTTTGCACAAATAATAGATTTACCAGTATCTACGAACTAACATTATTAATATTTAAATTAATCTACAGGGTCCTCGTTTTTTTTGTGGTCATGACCCCTTTACGCCCGTCCAATTTACTTAATACGACGTCACTGACTAATTTTAAGAACAAAATCTAATTTGTCATTTTATTCTCTAACACTTACCTATCTTGAAGTTTTTTACTATCTCTTACGGCTTAGAAGATATTTTGAGAAAAATAAAATAATGCATTGGTAATATTGGATTATTTAATAAGTATTGTTTCGCCCATGAGACAACGTTATTTGATACATTTTAAAACCAAAATTATGGTAAACTAAATTAAAACTTAAGCTAAGAAATAAACTTAACCTAAAGCAACTGCTGGAAATGGCCCCCTCCGACTTCAACACATGCATTGGTGCGCCTCACCATCGACTGGCGGACCCTCTCGAAAATACCAGGAGAGTTCCGTATAATTTCGCACGACTGATGTATCCTGTTTCTTAGAGGGGATCTTAGTTCAGAACTGGAGTTGTGTATACTAGCGATTTTAGGTGCCCCCAAAGAAAGAAATCTATTGGATTTAGATCGGGCGACCTGGGTGGCCAAGGTTGAGGTCCTGCACGCCCGATCCATGGATCCGCATAATTTTCATCTAAATACTGTCGTGCAGCTAAACTAAAGTGTGGAGGAGCACCATCATGCATAAGCCAAATTCGAGCTCTTTCTCCTATTGGGACATCTTCTAATAGTTCGGGTAAAACATACTCCAGAAATTGCCGATAATTGTCGCCATTAAGTCTGGGAGGCAGAAAATATGGCCCAATAAGGAAATTGCCAACAATTCCAACCCAAACATTTAGTCAAAATTGTTCTTGAAAATTATTTTCAACTATAGCGTGTGGGTTATCTTCTGCCCAAATGTGATTATTGTGAAAATTTATTATGGCGTTTCGGGAAAAACATGCCTCATCCGTAAACAATACCTTCGATAAAAACCTCACATTTCTCACTAGCTTATTTTGTATCCAAGTAGAAAAGGCTACTCTCTGGGGAAAATCTCGCGGTAAATAGGCTTGCACAATGCACACGGTGTGTTATATGAATAAAGTTGCTGTTCTCGTAAAATTTGCCATACCAAAACATGTGTAATATTTAACTCAGCGGCAATTTTTCGTGTACTTGTTGCAGGATTTTCTCCTATAATATTAAGAACAGCTTCCTCTATTTGAACTGTCATTACTGTTCTGGGTCTTCCTACAAGGGCATTTGATCTTCTAAAACTACCTGTCTTACTAAGTCTGGAGTGAATATTAGTAAAGGTTTATTTGTTAGGCACACGACGTTCAGGAAATCTTTCTTGATACATTAGTCTTGCTGCACGAGCGCTACCATTAGCCATTCCATATACAAAATGCATATCTGCCATTTCAGCGTTTGTAAATTCAACCATTTTAACAAAAACAAAACTGAACAATCTCTTACTTAAGTTGATAAAGTGCAAAAATAAAAATTTGTAGCAAGTTTTGATAACTAAACTGTCATAATTGTTGATTTTATTATTTTTATTGTTTGTCAAAGCCGACTTTGTTATTTTTGGCTTAAGAACGCTGCCAACTTACCATTTGCAAATTATCCAATATTACCAATGCATTATTTTATTTTTCTCAAAATATCTTCTAAGCCGTAAGAGATAGTAAAAAACTTCAAGATAGGTAAATGTTAGAGAATAAAATGACAAATTAGATTTTGTTTTTAAAATTAGTCAGTGACGTCGTATTAAGTAAATTGGACGGGCGTAAAGGGGTCATGACCACAAAAAAACGAGGACCCTGTAGATTAATTTAAATATTAATAATTTTAGTTCGTAGATACTGGTAAATCTATTATTTGTGCAAAATTTGAATTAATTATTCCTAAAAATTCCAAAGGAATAATAAGAAAACCAAAAAAAAATTAAAACTTTGGCACCCTGTATATCGAAAACCAAACATTTTAGGATATATATTAGGAACTTTTTATCTTAAAATTATACAAGCAATTATCCCTTAAAGTTTGTCTACGTACTTAATTAACACCCTGTATATACTTAAAAAATGAATAAACAACGGCGGTATTACAAAACATGATTTGCCAACATATTTTCTGCAGAACTCATTTGCGGAACATAGAGTTATTGGAAATACCGATCAAATAATAATGGACCTATGTAGCTTGGAATGATCAGAAAGCTGTTACGCAAAGGCATCCTATGTTTCTGCCTGATTCACTGGTCTTTTTCCTGTTCAGAAGAATTTCGTGTGATTAAATAGGCGAGCGAATAATAAAATACGTCTACCATTGGGTCGCCTACCCTTTCTTGCTTCCAATCGCATGCGATTTTTAAGCATTCTGTGGCCATGTCACAAGCCCCAACCACCAGTATATACTTTGAATTATTATAATGTGCTTTGGTACATAATTTCAAGTTAGTTCCCTTCGTCAACTCACTGACTTTGTTAAAGTCAATCTCACGACCCATTTTGATTACCGTGACTACCTCTATGGTTTGGCTCGTGATTGTGTTCCTCAGCCTTAACTTCAATGACTTCAAGCAGCTCAACTTCAAATAAAACAGTAGAATTTCCTGGAATCCTTTCCAAGCCACCTATAGGGCCATAAGCGAATTCCATTCCAATCAAACTTCTATTTAATAGCTTCTTAGGTCACTTATAAATGCGACGGCTAATTAAATAAGGATTTATTATTATTTATACCAGAATCACGTGATATACAATACCCTGCGTGGTATGCATGGTGTCAAATTTCTTAATAGCTTCTTAGCCGCCCTATAAATACGACACATATATTGTAAATTTGTTTCACGCAAATATTCAATTATTGATAACAAAACTTAAAATAATTAATAAAATTTCCTCGTGCCGGTTCAATTCTTATTTTTCTAATTGAACTTTTTCTCAATGTACCATAATCCTGCCTCCGTATCGATTGTTTCTCGTCGACTGAGAATAAATATAGCTGTAGATAGGCAACTTCTAATACAACTCGACAAAATCGTGCTTTGCGCGCTGAAAGATTTCAGGCTTATTATGAAATTGCTGTCTGAATGTTTGAGATTGTAAAGTAGGGTGAAGCGCAAGAAACGAATCTTTGAATTCGGCAATGGGGTGTTTATTAAAAGGTGGGGTGGTACCTCATTAATAACTGTGTAAAATCCATAAATTATATCTCGAGTCTGCGCAAAGCGCACAAAATTTAAATTTTCTGGTAAAATCGACTTTTTTTTATTTTATCCTAGAATCGTTCTACAAACGATGGGTAAGACTTAAATGATACTAATAGGACCATTAAAAAAGCAAAAAAAAAAAAATGTTGATAAATAATAATTATATATGCAGTCTGCACAATCGCCTTAATATTTTAATATATTGCAAAAAATCCACAAATTCATTGTTTTCGTTTTTTTTTGTGATATACGATCATAGTGTTACCCAAAACACATTTCAATCACACGTACATTTTCTTTAATATGCAACTCTTTGATTTCATCGTTTCATAAAACTACCCAGTGTACTGGAATAATAAGTTTAAAAGTTCAGTGAACGTTGTGTTTTAATTTCAGTATTGTTTAATTATTACAATATCCGGTGCAGCTTACTTAACGGAAAATATTTAGGTTAAACAATTAAGTTTATTTTACTTATCTATTGATGACGAAAGCTTTTGTTGCAATTTTAACTTGTACATACAATATGTGAATATAGAAAATACAGATTGAATAGAACCACGTAAATTGTCGTTTATTTTTAAGCTCAATGCGAAAAACCCTAAGTTGACCACACCAGGACTCACCACGAGGAGGTTATCCAGCCAACCTTAATAAGACGCTGTATTAATGCCTTAAACTGTTTTGTTACAAGAACCAGACGTATTTTTCTGTCCAATAGTCGAGCACAAATAACTCCATCTCGTTTGACCTTATCACCGACTTGATTGCAGCGGTTACCTCCTTTACACTCCTTTCGACAGCTGAGACACTTAAAAGACAAAATGGATGAAGGCAATTTAGGAACCGCCGTATTTCCAAAACGGTTGAAAATAAATATCAACAGCCATCGAAATGCAATTCACCCGTGTGGTTATTGATGGGGGTTGCCATTTAAAAAAATTGGCACAATCATTGAAAAACGTGTAATTTGTTCATTATCATATTCAGCAGGAAAATCACCAATCGGGTGAGACACTTAAAAAAATGTCCCTTTTAAATAATAATAAAAAATGAGTGCCTTAGTTTATCATTGATTTCCTTAGTTAAACAAAAAAGGCTTTGTACCTTAAAAATAGTCCTTTATTAAAATTTAATTCGACCGGACACGTGTCTTAAATAGCCTTTTTAGAATCCTGCTGTGGCGAAACCATGTTAGTCGTTCTATAAATTTGCACGTTGTAGAGCCTTGAACTGTTTCAGATTTTGTGACTGATAATCTTTAAAGAGCTTGATAACCGAGAGATAATTGCGGTAGGAAGTGCTGCTCTGCTAAGCAATTCATACGCTGAAAAACTTGTCGGTTTCACGGAATTCAAGAAAAATAAAAATACACCCATAATTCCTCACCTTTCACCGGCCATTGTACATGACCTATGACCTTGATTGAACCATAATCGGATAAATAATTTCATAACAAACCAATTTGATTCTTATAACTTTCTTGTATGAACAAATGCAAACAAGTTTAAAGAATAAACACAAACTTACCCTTAAATGGTAAGGAGGTTGTATCTTCCGCAATCCTCTCGAATACGAAAACTCGGGGTTACACTCGAGATATGCCCCAAACACCTCCTTACAATTTCAGCGGCTAAGTATTTTTTTCAAGTATAATTTTATTAGATTGCTGTGTCTTTATTTATTGTATTACGAAATAAGCGTAAGCAAATTAAAATATTAAAAAATTTGATCTAGACCCAGATAAAACTTACCCACTTGAAGCTGTATATGGAATCTGATGTAGATTATAATCGGTGATAAGTTCTCCATGATAGAGGCAGTATCATTACAAGGGTTGGGGTCACGCGGAATGACCACCAATACCGTTCCACCGCGA
This sequence comes from Polydrusus tereticollis, assembly GCA_963920685.1. NCBI lineage: Eukaryota > Metazoa > Arthropoda > Insecta > Coleoptera > Curculionidae > Polydrusus > Polydrusus tereticollis. The sequence continues at coordinate 110,711,393 of OY987332.1, read as the reverse complement.
ACAATAAGGGGTGGGCATTGCCAAATAGAAAAACCACGAAAGACATAAAGTTTCCTCTCTAAGAAATTAAACGCGAATCAATTTAATCTGATTGGGTAATTTTAGTACAAACATCCCCCCCTCCCTCGGAAAACGCGCATTCGAATCGATACAGACCCCCAGGTAATAAAAATTAACGAGCTAAAAAACAAGAAATCGGAAGAAATACTATAAAAATGTATAACCATAAACCTGTAATAAAACTATGTCAGTCTCCCAAAAAGAACATAAAAATATTGTCTTTCTCGCTTAATAATGGCTGGGACAGATTAAGCCATCTCACTTACGACATATTGCGTAACCAAATTTTACGAATTTCGAGAGGGTGGGTCGTAAAAGTTAATTGTCCTCACGGGTGGAAAAGGGGTTGTAATAAGGGGGCCAATATTATGATATTTGGGGTATAAAAGCGAAAGAGGTAATCGGAACAGGAGAGTCAAAATCCTGCTAACAAGTCGTCTTACCGGAGGTGCTGCCCGAATAAATATCTAAAACTGTGTCCGAATAAAAGTAACGCGATATAACGCGAAAGTCGGAAGTCTGGAGCTCGAACGCATATTTTCTGCTCATTTAGTGCCGGATAAAATGGGAATTAACTAAAGTAAGCGTTTTATGGCAAACTAGTGAATTACCTAAATTAAGAATGAATAGTGTAATTTATTTGTAACTTTATGTAGTTAAATAAGGGTCGGGTTATTTGGGTGGCTCCCACGAATTTTAATGTATGATGGAAGAAGATAAGGCATTATGACAAATAAATGTTAAGCAGCATGAAAACATCGTGTTTTCTTTATGGTAGTAACAGAGATCGGTGGGTAATGGCTTGTGGTGTCTTGCAATTAAAGTGGTCGGGCATATGGCAGAGAGACGAGATCTTTACGAACCCCGCAAATTACCAACTTGTCACCGCCAACTACAAAGAGGGGAGTCTGCAAGGATTCTCCAAGGATTTGTCGCTCGATCCGATAATAACAGGTAGTATGGTGGGTATTACACTATGTAAGCAAAATAAAATACAAAATATGTTGATTTAGACCAAGATAATACTTACCCATTTGAAGCTGTACATGGAATCTGATGTAGATTATTATCGGTGATAAGTTCTCCATTTCTTTCGGATATATTCAGCCTCTTTATCACAACAATTAATTTAGGCCCCTGTTTAATAAAGTCTTTATCAGAAGAATATCCAGGAACATCAAGTGGAACGTTCATAATCTCAAAGTCAGCCATTATTGAATTACCAGTATTTTCGACATTGATTGATGCAGCATTTAAAAGGTTTTTATGTTTTTCCTCTATTTGCAACGTAGAAGAAAGGCTTTGATTATTGCGACCTTCTAAATTTTCTTTAACGGCAGATAATCCTGACAAATCCTTGGATGTACCAGTGTTGGTGGTATTCGTTTCTTGAAGTAAATTATTTAACATTATCTTGATAATATCCGGGCATATGGAAGAATGCGATTCTTGGTTATAATCGGATATTGCTGAATTCCCCGTTATGGGCCAAGTGTTAGTTTCCCTAGAAGAAAAAAATTGGTATTAGTTAAAAATATAAATTTTAAATTGAATAATAATTACAATTTCAGGTGGAATAAATTGGTGGCTCTAACGACTTAAAACTGATAGACAAAAGACAGTTACTCATAAAAAGTCTATCATATGTCGCCTACATCGAACGGGCCTGCGGGATGAGACAATACAAAAGTTTGAAAGAATAGGTTGTTCAAAGAGTGAGACAAATAGTAAAATTTAAAGGACGGATAAATCTTCCTCAGTTAAAAGCTTACAATATTTATTAACTATGTTGATAACACAAAGTTAATAGCAGGAGGCAAAAATGTGTGTCAGCTTGTGGTGAAAAGTAAACATCTTTTTGGTACTGTATCTAAACGGTGTACAGAAAATAGATTGATCCTAAAAACAGATAAAACTAATTTTTTCAAAACTAAACAATCCAATGTGCAAAACATCGAGGAATCAGAAATAACTAACAACAAATTAGACTGTTAAATATTTGGAAGTTAATAGAAGCATTGAATGGTCTTTTCGTATAAACCAAGTTGTAAAAAGGTTGAACTGTGTATGTTATGGAAGATGGAGAGGGGGACAATATAATAATGAAAAATTATTAAATTTAATTTTAAGTTAATTTAAATGTATGGAATTATCGTTTGGATTTGGAATTTATTCAAACATGCAAAATCATCTATGGGGATTATGACTGTATATGCCATTCAAATTTTTACATGTCTTATGCTTATTTATAGAAACAAAAATATATTTGAATTAAGCAGTACCTACTGGGTATTTCTCCTGTTAAGAGCAATTTTGGCTATGCAACTTTATATCGAAAAAAAGTTTGTGTTCCGTTCTAAAACTAACAAAGTCCTACTTATTACGGTCTATTCATTAAAATGTAATGTGTTTTTGAGCTAAAATTTGTTTTTTTGAGTATTTTTCAAAAAGTCATCCAGTCTAATGACAACAATTACACACTAATGATGAAGTAGGGAAAAATAATTCCATGTTTATTAAAAATTTACATTTTTTTTCTTTAAATGAACAAAGTAACAATGAAAATAGTTGTTAAACTATAAAACTAGCATGAAGAGGATAACATATGATTGAAAATAACACTTCGTATTACAAAAATACCAAGGATATACTACTGTTTAAAGTTAAACTAACTTAGGCACAAAGACTTTTTATAACTTAAGAAATTAATAAGAAAAAAATTATACCATCTCATCTACTTTTTTAGAATTTGGTATTTTAAACAATCTGCTAGAAACTGGTATGGGTGCAACATCCAATTTGCACAATATTTCGGACTGCTTTAAAGTTGTCGATGGACGGATCCACAGGGCCAAAGAAAGCAATTTCCACTTCGTGCCATAAAATGTATGGTCAAGTTCTCCCCAACTATTTTCTCAATAACGCCTAAAAAAATATGTAGGTAAAAACTGTAGTAAAAAGCAAAGAAAAAGTTTCCAACTTGACGTACCTGGACACCATTTGTCGTCATATATTGCTGAAACCCATTCATTTTCTCTAATATAAAAAGTTAAAATTTATCATTGGCGTGGTATAATATCATTAGCGTGGAAAATTATCCACGCTAATGATCTTACGAAATGGCCACGCCCATGACGAAATAGACTTTATATTTTATTAACAAACTGACTTTCTTTTTGTAAATTTCCACATCGATGGGTACGTTATCTACTCCACACATGCCGTTGATCACCAAACGTGTTCTTGAAATATATTGCACACAGCCCAAATTTTACAAGCACTATAATAATCGTTTAAAAACATACGCGCATATGTTTCAAGACAACTGTACTCTTCAAGCCTCACAAAGCGACTGACTTTGGCAAAAAGCGGGTCTATCTTAAACAATCGCCTTTTAGGAATGCTTTGCCACTAGCGCCATCCGATTTATGGTTTTTGGCGCGAAATTTCAAATTACTTAATTGTGTCCACGCTAATGATTGGAAACTCAGGGACAAGTATTTAGGATAATTTTTTTTATATACATATGGGAAGGTTATCTGTCTGATTTATAGTAAACTGTTACATGTTTATTATCAACGCAGTGACATCCACGGTAATGCCATTTTTTAAAGAAACAAAGAAAAATGTTAATAAAAAAAACTCAAATTTCAACTAATAGTTGGTTGGTCGACGTTAAGAAAACTAGCATTTAGGTTTCCAGTAAAAAAACACAATTCCAAAGAGCGTGCATCAGATACAAATAAACCAGGGACTTAAAATAGCCTGTAATGAGAGAAATACCCTACTAATAACTAGTGTTCTAACAGATCAGATCATCTCAATTACCCTATACATCCCATTCAACTCTACAAGAAGAGCGAGAATATATGTGTGTAAAGCTGTAGAATAAGTTATCAAAACAGTTGAAAGATCTTCAGAGGCAAAAGCACGTTAAGGCTGAATTTAGAAAATTACTTGTAGATTTGGAACCCAATTGTCCGAGTGATTATTTAAATACGTAAAGTTTAACTGTCTGCGACGATGTCTCACTTTGTTATTGTTACTGTAACAACTTTGAAACAAAGATTTGTTGAATTTGAATTTAAGTATTTTTTACTTTTAAGGTGACTTTTAAGAAAACTTGTAAAACAAACATTAGGTTGGGTGGTATCAAATTATTCCTAAAAAATACGCTTTCTCCTAATGCCAACGATTATGTTGCAATTTGGAACAAACACCGGTTTTAATAGAAAAAATGTTTAATTTTCATGCATGTGTAGTGCGCCTGTCCGAATTCTAGGTAAGCCAGGGGTAGAGGCAACTGCAACTTCTGAATGGGGGGAGGGTCGGTCCTAGAGTACTTCCAATAAAACACAAGTAGGCTTGTGATTGAAATAAACTGGATATATTCACAGATTCGTGAAAGTAAAATAATGTGTTCACAGAACCAGCGAGTGAAAAATATACAAAATTTAGCACATTTAAATTCGTAAGTAACTAAGATTAATAAAAAAACAAACAGTAAAACAGGAAGCCACCCACGAATTACACCTAATTTTAGGTAGAACACCCACTTTGTCCAATTTAGGCAACACGGCCACAATCTCAGACCACTTCTGGAAATGCTCGACAATCACTATGATAAAATGGCCCAAATTCTACGAACTGACTCTTATTTAACGGCTAACTATTAACTTGTGTGACTTTAGGATATAATCCTACAGAAGAACTAACTCACTTTCGAACTTTCGTAAAGAACTAACTATTTTAGGGAACGGCCTATAACTAACTACGATAACGAATCCTCGTAAAGAACTCCCTATCGAATTCTCGTGCAGAACGGCATATTCAATTCTCGTGAAGAACTAACTTGTGAATCGGTAGCTTTTCGTATTTATAGGGGGTCTGCGTTACGTAGTTTGTTGATGGCGTGATTTTTTCTTAGGTCAGTCGATTGGAACTTGTGTTTTTCAAGAAAAAGCTTGCAAAACAAGAGTCTCGTGATCGTGACGTGGTGTTTGGCAGGACTTAAGTATACCCAAAGAGAGGCCCCGATCCGTTGTTGTTGATTCTAACTTGAAACAAACACATAGAATTTTCTACGGATTTTCGTTTTCCTACCCTGACTGGGCCTCTGACTTGGCTGTTGTAAACAAGAAGGAATTTTTTCTAAGAATCTTTCGGAGTGGTGGTACTATGACGTAGTATTGCACAACTTGTTTTCTGGCTGAGGTGTTGTTTTCTGGCTGAGGTGATCTTACCGAAAAATTTTGGATTTCATTTTGTAGTCGCGAGTCAAAGTGAACGCCAGTGTCTTACAGTACTTCTTCATTTGTTTAAGATTTAGCTGCTTAAAGGTAACCAACAGTAAATTTTCTATTATCGTTTACAATAAGAAAAATTTGATTTTGTTTAACATACATTTATCTTTTTCGAATGTAACTTATTTTAACATTTCGCTTTCTTAAAAAAAATATTTAAATTTTATTGAATTAGCCGACACTTGCTGGAGATCCATAACAATAGGATGTTTTTAGGAAATAATGTAAAATACTATTTACGTACTTTTCTCCAGTATTTATTAATATGATTATGTCACAGTAAGTAGGTAGGGCGTCTCACTCCCGAAATACGTGTAAGTTTCCTACACCAATCCAGAAATCTCATTCGAAATCCCAAAATCATACTGAAATCTATAAAATCCCTTCCGATATCGTCGAAAACCCCATAATTCCACCGTAATCCTTTAGAGACTTCGCCGCAATCACAATGGAGTGTTGAGTGTGTACCGGGTGTCCCACTAGGAATGGCTGTCGGCCGTATCTCAGAAAGTGTTAGTCGTATGGCTTGCGGAAAAAAATATATTAGGTAAAGTGGTCATGAGAAATTGCTGCAAATTATTTTCAAGTTTCTCAGACTGGCGCTAGAGGGCGCAACAGTAACGGTAAATATGAATCACAAAGTTCCCTTAAAAGTCGCCTAGTTAAGGTATCCCGAAAATAACATTTTTGTATATTTCGAAGATTTATTAATAAAATTCACCTATAGAACGTGTTCGTCACTTTTCAAATAAAGTGGTGGGGGAAGGTTGAACATTATTTGTAATAAATGCTGATAACTCCGGTCTGGCTTAACATAATTTAGTAAACTTAGTTTTGTTAAAAAGGGCTTTTCTCACTCTATATATCATCTTATGAACTACGGCAATATGTGTTTTACACTAGGCGCTAGGGGGCGCTGTCTTACAACTTCACAAACATTGCGCGTTTTTTCCATAATTGTAAATTAATAGTATATTCAATTTTACCTGATTACAAGGATGATTAAAAGTCTAAGAAGTCAGCGAGAACCGTAAGTTAATATCTATTTTCAATCCGGAGATATCAACAACAATAATCATAATTACGGAACATTATGATTTTATTTTCAAGTTGCCATTGTAAAGGTTTTTTTAAGAGTCAAATAGGCCTTGGGAAAACAAGATATGAAGGTACGTATGTTTCAAGCAAATATATCGTTACGACAATAATTCTCAGTGGCGCCCTAAATGTTCAAATTGTCGCCCATCGTTCTGTATACACGACTCCAATCTCTCCCTGGTTGATAATACTGCAGCTTCCACCTCTGCCATAGGGATACGGCGCGCGGCGGCTGCTGTCCATTATCCTTTCTATCATGTTTTCCCTTGTGGTGGGTCTGGTAACGAAAACAAGATCCTTCAATCTCCCCCATAGATAAAAATCTAAGCATGGTAAGTCAGGTGATCTAAAATAGAAATTACCACTTTCATTAACAGTATCACAATATATCCCATAATATTACCTGCCAGTCCACGGAAATACACTCCCTCTTCCTATTCACCTTGCAGGAAATGTGTCGTCAAGAAATTGTCGAACGTTTGCCGCAAAATGTGCAGGACATCCATCGTGTTGGAAAACCATAGTTCTGCGAATATCCAAGGGCACATCTTCGAAAAGAATTGGGAGTTCGTAATTTAAAAAATGTAAAAATCTTTGCCCAGTAAGCGACTGATCCAATCTTCTATCATAATCTTGCGGGGTCATAGCCGCTAGCTAAACGATTAAAGATTCTACTGTCGTATCGGCGCCTTCGAGGGTATCGTACTGCGCAAAACCCGTTCAGCAATTGTTGCATTTCCCAAACATTCAAAATACACCGCAATGATGTCAACCGCTTCTTCAAGTAACAGAGGCATTTTGAAAATCAAATACGACACAACACTGTTGGCACGACAAAAATTTTGACGTAATAATGAAAGGTGACACGCGTGCACAGTTTCAATTCATATTTTGTTTTTCCAAGGCTTATTTGACTCTTAAAAAAACCTTTACAATGGCAACTTGGTAATAAAATCATAATGTTCCGTAATTATGATTATTGTTGTTGATATCTCCGGATTGAAAATAGATATTAACTTACGGTTTTCGCTGACTGCTTAGACTTTTAATCATCCTTGTAATCAGGTAAAATTGAATATACTATTACATTTACAATTATGGAAAAAACGCGCAATGTTTGTGAAGCTGTAAGACAGCGCCCCCTAGCGCCTAGTGTAAAACACATATTGCCGTAGTTCATAAGATAATATATAGAGTGAGGAAAGCCCTTTTTAACAAAACTAAGTTTACTAAATTATGTTAAGCCAGACCGGAGTTATCAGCATTTACTACAAATAATGTTCAACCTTCCCCCACCACTTTATTTGAAAAGTGACGAACACGTTCTATAGGTAAATTTTATTAATAAATCTTCGAAACAAACAAAAATGTTATTTTCGGGATACCTTAACTAGGCGACTTTTGAGGAAACTTCGTGATTCATATTTACCGTTACTGTTGCGCCCTCTAGCACCAGTCTGAGAAACTTGAAAATAATTTTCAGCAATTTCTCATGACCAATTTACCCAATATATTTTTTTTTCGCAAGCCATACGACTAACACTTTCTGAGATACGGCCGACAGCCATTCTTAGTGGGACACCCGGTACAATACCTATAATAGTACGTGCTGATGTGCGGAAAACGAGGCGGAACGGAAATCCGCCGTTTTTAGCGCATTGGCCGAAAATGGTAGAGTAAAGTAAACAGCTTTTAACGCTGAGGTTCAAACTTACTCAGCAGTCCACCCGGACGTAGTTCAGCTTAATGTCCCTCGAACAACACTGTATGTTACAGTCCTCTGTGCCTGATCATAACTGTGATTCTGATTATAACTCTCATAAATTTACACCTGAATCAGGGGTGCCCCAGGGCTCTAACCTTGGCCCACTTCTGTTTTTATTGGTGATTAATAATATCGGCGAAAATCTCAATTTCTCCAAAGGTCTGATCTTTGCTGACGACTATAAGATTTTTCATGCGATTAGAAGTGAAACAGATGCAATGGCTCTGCAGGAAGATTTGGATGCGGTTCGTTGGTGTAGAGAGCACAATTTGAATATAAACACAAATAAATGCGCAGTTATGTCCTTTACATGTAAAACACACAAAATTATATTTAATTATTCCATAAACAATATGCCCTTGAAAAGAACGGATTTGCACAGGGACCTTGGAGTTTATTTTGATCCCAAATTAAATTTCAATGGGCACATCGAACATGTAACTGCTAGTGCCGTGAAAATTCTTGGATTCATCATAAGGACTTGTAAATATTTTAAAAATATCAATACAATAATGGCATTGTATAAATCATTGGTGGTTGCAAAGCTTCAATATGCATGTATCATCTGGGATCCTCAATATGCCAATAAAATATACAGGTTGGAGGTTGTGCAGAGAAGGTTCTTGAAATTCTTGCATTACAAGGCTTTCTCAGTGTACCCACAAAGAGGAACTGATCAGAAACTCTTATGTACTTTGTTTAATTTTCCTAGCCTGCAGCAAATGCGTATTGAAGCAGGTATGCTCTTTCTCTGTGAGATAATTATGAATAATATTGATAATAAGGAGTTTTTGCAACAACTTTCATTTAGAATAGGTCGTATTAACAGCAGTGCTACAGGTTTATTTTATATTCATGCACCCAGGACTAACCTTTATAAAAATTCTCCACTTGTAAGGCTCTGTGCGCATTTTAATAATTATCCAGAGATCTTGCACTTGAATGGGCGCACGGGTTCGAACGGGCAGGATATAGTTAATCTTTTTGCTTCGTTTTTTGAGTCTGTTTACTCTAAAGACGGCATAAATACCCCTTTCTACCACAACGTTGATTCAACATTTCATGTCAATAAACTATCAATAGGATTATCCGACGTCTTTACAGAACTTTCCTGCCTACCATCAACCTTATCATTCGGTCCTGACGGTGTCCCTCCCTTTATAGTGAAAAATTGTTTATATACCCTCTCCTACCCCATATTTAAACTATTTAATTTATCCCTGCAAGTTGATATTTTTCCAAGCTTCTGGAAGTGCAGTTATATTCAACCAATTTACAAATCCGGTGATAGCAACAATATACAGAACTATAGGGGAATTAGTTTACAGTCTGCAATTCCGAAACTCTTTGACAAACTTGTTACCGACCAATTGTCGTCGAGCTGTAACGGTGTTATAGTGAGCAGCCAGCATGGATTTTCTCCTGGGCGGTCGACTCTTACCAATCTATTTGAATACTTGCACTGTTTAACAGATTCTCTGGAAAAGGGTTTCCAAGTCGATAGTATTTATACGGACTACTCAAAAGCCTTCGATCGCGTGGACCATGGGATATTGTGTGAAAAACTAAAGCTTATGGGGGTTGATGGCCTTATATTGAGATGGTTAGAGAGTTTCCTAACAGACAGGTATCAATGTGTTAAAATCAACAACTACTTGTCAAATCAGTTTAACGTAACATCAGGGGTACCGCAGGGCTCCCATTCCGGTCCCTTACTATTTCTTTTATTCACTAATGATATCAACCTTGGTTCCCCTCAACTTCGATTTGCTGACGACCTGAAAATATACCGAGTTATAAGGAATATTCAAGACTCCATGACACTTCAGCGTGATTTAGATGAGTGTCTAAATGGTCTTGTGAAAATGGATTTCATCTCAACATTTCTAAGTGTTCTGTGATCACGTTTTCCAGAAATAAAAACTTTCAAAGATTTGTTTATGACATGAACGATGGATGCCTAACAAGGAATTCAGAAGTTAGGGATTTAGGGATTATATTTGATAGCGAACTCAATTTTATTTATTTATTTATTTATTTATTCAAAGTATCAACAGCAGAGCCAATTACAGATACTTACTTATTATACAATAATACAGATAACCTATTGTACATTATAATTGTTGTATATTATACAATCCTAGCAAAACAAGCCAATGTTAACATAAAATAAACACAACCTTAGGATGAGTACAGTTTTCTATCAATTGTTGTTTTAAATGCTTTAAGGCTAATAGTATCTATATTTACATCTGAGGCGTAAATGTTAAACATATCACATAAGTGATAGATAGGTGAACGCTTATAAAGATTGGTTCTAGGGTAGGCTAAATAAAAAATATTTCTATTCCTTGAGTTCATTCGGCTAACAGAAAAAGGAAGCTGTTCCAAAATACCCGGGCAGTCAATATTATTGGTTAAAATCTTATACATTGTGCATAAAAATATTCTTATTCGCCGTTTCCCCAGTGAAAGTCTTTTAAAAACACCCAACAAATATTCATTACTACAACCACGCTGAGGATACACTCCAAACTTTCTGTAGTACATACATTTTAAAAATTTTCGCTGCACATTTTCTATAATTTCAACCCAATTGAGGCATTGGGGTGACCATATTATATTGCCATATTCTAAGATGGGCAAAACGAGACTGTCAAAGAAGGCTAAACTAACGTCAGTACTAAAACATTTTGTGTTTCTTGCAATGAAACCTGATATTTTCTGAGCACTAGAAATCTTTGACAAAATATGTCCTGTAAAAGACAAAGCACAATCAAAAATAACTCCCAAATCTTTTTGCTCAGACACCCTTTTTAGTTTTTCATTACCCACAGAATAATCGTAAGCGATAGGGTTTTTATTACGTGTGAATGACATGCACACACATTTATCTAGGTTCAGTTTAAAACTATTTTCAATACACATTGCAGCAACAACAGATAGTTCTGCCTGAAGTACTGCACAGTCCGTAATTGACGTAATTTCAAAAAATAGTTTAAAATCATCAGCAAAACCCAGTGATCCAACATTTTTTACTTTTGACAATACTTTGTTAAATGCAATTAAAAACATTTTAGAAGTCATTTTAACTCCATAACCGGCAAGGCTTTTAAACAACTTGGATTTATCCTTCGCAATAGTAGAATGTTTTCTCCAAACACTCTAAAACTTTTATATTGCACATACGTCCGCCCATGTTTGTAGTATGGATCGATCGTCTGGTCCCCCTATTACCAAACTCATATTTCCTCTATTGAACGAGTTCAGACTAAGTTCTTGAAGTCATATGCCTTTAGAACCGGAACAAATGTCTCTGAACTGGGATATCTTGAGAGGTGCGAGGCATTGGGTTTTCAGACTTTAGAACCGCGTAGGCATTGCCAGGAACTCATGTTCCTCTATAAGATTGTCAATGGCTTAATCGATGCACCGAATTTACTGGAGCTCCTTAATTTTAATGCACCCTGCCACGTACACCAAACACGTAACCGCGACCTATTCAGGCCTTCTTTCCACCGAACAAACTATGGAATTAACAATCCCATGTCCAGAATACAGAGGAGATTTAACATAAATGCTAGTGTCTTGGATTTGTCAAGACCAGTGAGATCTTACAAGAGAACATGCTTTAATTTATATAGATAGGGCCTAACCAGAGTTAAGTCAAATTTTCTTTTTAAACTATATTTTATTTCAATTTTTCTTTTTTCGTCATCCCGTAATGTGTTATTTTTTTGTAATTTTGTAATTTTGTAACTTTATTGTAATAATTTAGTGATTTTGTACCTTTACTGTAAAAATGGAGTTTTTTTCCGTCTATAAATAAATAAATAAATAAATTAAGGTGGTGCTATTGATTTTTAAAATATAACTGGTCGGCAGTTAAAAAGACAGATACAAAGTGAACTGCATAGACAATTAAAGTAATTGATTAGTAGGATTTAAACTGTGTACTCAGTATATTGATGTATATATATATATAGGAATTTAGACTAAGTTATAACTGTATCTATGATTGGCTTTATAAAAAGTTGTTGATACATTGAACAAATAAATAAAAATAAATAAATAAATAAAGAAAAAAGCTATACCCCACCTTTTATTTGGCATACTAGTTCTCACAAACTTCATAAACGAAATCACAATTGTTTTGATTATAGATTGAACACTCAACATAATTTTGTATAAAAAAACAAATCCAGAAAAAACGTTAAATTGACAATTGAAGTTGATGTTCCGCAAAAAGTTAAACAAAACTTAAATATGGCAGACAGTTGGCCAATCATATTGCAGTATAGGTTCCGTTCCGTTCCGCCACATTTTCTCCACATCAGGACGATTAAACATTTACAAGTAGTGATTTTACAGTAGAGGTGTTTAACAATAGATTAGTTACTAAGTCATATTATGTAGGATGTAGGTACTAAATGTTTCTCAGTAATAAGTAAAAATTTACTTAATTTATAACCATAAGATTAACTTTTTAACGTTGCTTTGTCATTTTATTGATTTAGTCGGCATTAAAGACATTTATTATTATTATATTAAGATAAAATCATTCCGCGTAGTACAGGGTATTTCATTAATTATATTTCTCTGTATCGTGTAGAATAAATAAATAAATAAATAAAAATTAAGGGTGGCCACCGACCAATTTCGGAAACTCCTGGGCATAGATAGGTATTCAGAAAAAAACTAAAATGCAGGCCATGAGAAAATCCTAGAAAATTATATTTAAGTTCCGCATTTAGCCACAAGGGCCACCAATTAAAAAGTACATATTAAAATTCTAAATTTCTCGAAAAATTCCACATTAATGGTATACCTCTCGTAACATTAGAAAAAGAAGACAATCTCGCATAATTTAGGTCTAAGGTTTATTGACGTACCGACTTCGATCTCCTGTCAATGTCAACTTCGTTCCCAGCAACCAAAAAAGGGCCATATGCATGGCCACCTATTTTCTTAGTCATAAACAGCAAGTAAACGGCAGCGAGCGCGACCTGACTTGTAATAGGAGATAGTGACGTCGCACAGCGGTTTCCGCGAATCAATGCTCGTAAATTATTTTAAATACTTTAGAGGAGTCAGAAAGTTAAAATTTTTTGTTCGCACTAAAATTACAAAATGCCATTTAAAAAAAAATGCTGAATGACCCTATTAAAATTTTTGAAAGCTACTTACATGGTTTTAAACAGAAGGAAAATTTATTTCAAGTCCAGTGGTGATAGTGATATTTCAGTAAATGAAATTTGTAATTATGAATCACATGCAAATGTTCTCGACAAAATTTAAAAAGATGTGGATAGATGAAAGCCTTAATATACGTGAATATACTTGTAAAATATCCCGTTAAGACTACCACTTATTTGTTTAAAAAATATAAAAAGACCACTGTCCCAGTATACCTATCTCCCACTAAACAACGTATGGTGGTTGCATACTGGAAAAAAGCTCAGAATATGGTCTAAAGTGGGTCTGAGTGGGTCATGCAATTATTTTCCCTTATTGTGTAAGAATTTGTAAATATTATTTTAGTTATTAATGAACAAGCCCACTTGAAACACTAACACCAATTCAGAATAGACAAAAAAAATTAAACAAACTTTTACACCAATTAGAAAGAATACCTGTCTTCGTTTGTTTCAGATTCATCCATCTTGATGTCTAGTTCTTCGTTTTTCAATTTCCACTCTGTATAGTTCAAATTATACATTTCAACGCATCCATTTACTGCTTCATTCTCTTCAACTTTAACCTCTGGTTCTGTTTGGTCAGCAAATATTTGCTTGCCCCTGCAAAATATAAAATGGTAATTGTTTGGATTACAGTATACAGCGAATTTTTTACATTTTTTAATAGCCTAATATGAGATCTATTTTTTTTAAATGCTACTAACTGACTTCCTGAAGGCTTAAGGGCTACGGTTGTGGACGGTACATAGCAGAAAATGAATTGTGAGTTTATTTATGGTCCTATGGATTTCAAATTTGGAATGGTATATACCTAGGTAAATATTAATAAACGCCGATGCGTTGTCACTTTTTTTTTAGACGACCTAGGGCCGACATACTCAATTTTTTTTTCATAAACTATTAAAAAAATTTAAAAAACGTTCCGCATCGGCATGGCTATTACCATTTTCTTTACGATCAAACTAAACGAACTTAAAAAAAAAATTGTAAGTTTGTCTAAATCATTTTCCCTCAGTTTTCAAAATACGGCCGTCGGCTACCGACCTCTTGCGGATTTCAAGGCGAAACTTACCGCAATCGCACGTTTTACGCTGGAAGGCGGGGCCAACTAGTGCAGACGGACTCGGGGATTTTGGAGCGTTTATTAATTATTTTATGCTGAAACCTTAATGTAATTTTCGATGGTTGCTCGCGTTTGCAGCTTGTTTAATAATAAGTTTAATGATGCTTTGAAAATTAGCAGTATCATAGGGTTTGTCAATGCCTACATGTTGCAGGTTTTGTTTTAATTGTATGTATAAATAGATAAATAAATAGACATAATGTATATTTTTATCATAATAATGTGGTATTATATTCCACTTAAATTATGCAGGTTGGTGGCCAAACTTGATGAAAGTAAGGGTAATTTTTCACGAAGAACACGATGTTCGGGGTCCCGGCTCGATTTGAGTGGGGAGTTCACCCCTTAAAAGTCATAAACACCCTTTTAAGGGGTGTTTTCGAGCAAATAATTGCCTAGAGGCTCGCGGATGTTTCTGCTGATGTAAGTTTGGAAGCGTGTATGGGGTGTTGCCTCAGTGGTTTGGTGGTTCTCTTTAAAATGTTATAAATCTTTATATGCATTTATCTCCTATATTGTATTACATTAAAGAAATCTTAACATCGATATTTTAGTTTCGATCTTTTTTTTTTTATATCATCGATGTTTATTTTAAACATCGATAAATCGAAATAAAGTCTCAGCTTCCGAACGGTGTAGTAGGTATCAAGTCTGAAGACAATTCTAATCGACCTCGGTAGCCGGGTGGGAACGATTTCGCCTCGCAATCGAGAGGTCCCGGGTTCGAATCCCGGCTGGACATGGGACGTTTTTAGGTGTTTGTTAAATATTTTATTGTAATTATATTATATTATTGAATAAAACCGGCTGAGTGACTGAATAGCCAAAGGCAATTTTAAAAAATAAAGAAAAGGTAATTCTGTAACTGGCGCTACAAGTTCAGTCAGTGTCAGTATTCTTATTCGTAATTGTACGGCGTTTCCCCTGTTCGTTTTTTTTGGGGTTCCCCTGTCGGCCTGTTTTATTTTTAAAATTGGCGACAGTGAACTGTTAAACTGTAGTTGAACGGTTAGAATGCTGTAGACGAATTACAAAAAGAAATAATACGCATTAGTATAATAAATAAATAAATTTAGGTGTAGTGGCTTGTGGTGAGCGAAGGTATTTTGGTTTGTTTTATTAATACCTTCAACAAACAATAGGTATCCTTCTTTTAAATTTTTAGTGAATATTATCCGCAAATGTTCTTTTACTAATATAATTCTGTTTTCTGTGCCCTATGTTAACAATAGCTATAAGGTAAATTGTAAGATTCACAAGTATAATGGTAGGCTGAGAGAATTTTGCGCTAGGGTTAATAGGGTGGCTGAGGGTTTTGTGTACTTTGTAGATGTAAATTCCGAAAGAGGTAATAGACTGAGTAATTTTAACTTGTGTAAAAAAATTGTCGATATTATAAAGTGTAATCGTTCAAATAGTGGTAGTAAAAATCTGGTCTTTATAAAAACGGTTGAAAATAATACGGCGTTGGGGGACTTGGAGGATAATGGGAGCGGTGACCAAACTATTAACACTGACGCGGCCAATGGCCAAAAGGGCGATGTCAATGAAACTGCTGACCAGGCTGATTGCGTTCCTGAGCTAACTCGTGGCAGAGGGCTTGACGACGCAGCAGGGAACCAAGCAGTTTGTTCAGATCGATCGAAATCAGTTTCACCTAAAGATTCTGAAATTAATATGATAGATGAAACCGCCCCTTTTTTAGAACCAAGCCCTCCCTTGGGGATGTAACATTAGTGATAGTATTACTGAATATCCAGTCTGTCAGGAATAAGTGTGATGAATTGTTATTGTTTTTGGAGTCTCTTGATTTCCCCAGTGTTGTGGTTTTAGTGGAGCATTGGTTGAATGCTGCCGAGCCTTTTTATATGTCAAATTATGTGTTAGTGTCAAAATACTCGCGTATACAGGGCATACATGGTGGCACATTGATTATGATTCACAGGGAATTCTTGCGTGATTTTAATTTTATATCTATTGACAAGTTTGACCATTTGTTGGAGGAAACCGTGTTTGAATTGTCTGTTGTGCACTGTAGAGAGCTGAATATTTATATCGTAGGTATATACAGATCTCCATCCTCTAGCACAGGAGTATTTCTTGAAAAATTGGAAGTTTTATTGTCGCAAATATCAGTAAATTCAATTATAATTTTGACTGGTGACCTAAATATAGATTTCTTAGATAAGTCAAGTCATAATGCTCAATTGCTGGATAATCTTCTGAGATCGTTTAATATTCTGATGCACGTTGATCAACCAACCCGGTTTTCTGCATCTTCATCTTCCACTCTGGATTATGTTTGTACAAATCTTACCCAGCGTCATGTAAATTGTTCAACTCAGAATGCGGGATTGTCTGATCATGAGGCTGTCGTCGCCGCTTGTATGATAGGAAACAAAAAAAAGAGAAAATGTCACTCTAGGATGGGTAGGCTTTATATAAAGAAAAATTTTAGCAAGTTCACATTGTTATGTAACCAAGAGACTTGGAGTGCTCTTGATACGGATGAACCGTTACAGCGGTTTCATAGTGTTCTGGTTGAGTTATTTAATAGGGCTTTTCCACTTATCAGAATAAAAAATAGGAAAAAGAAACCGTGGTATACAGGAGCTTTGAGGGTTTCTGGAAAAAATCTTCGTTCTCTGCATTACATACGAAAGTTTTCAGGTAATAATGATGGATTCGTGAACTATTTCAATAAGTATCGTGGAATTTATAGAAATACTTTGAAGCTTTCTAAGAAAATGTTTTTTCAGAGTGGTATAGCACATTCCACCAATAAAGCAAAAGAATCATGGAAAATTGTCAATAAGTTAAGGGGAAAAAATAACATCGCTCCTATAGCTAGTACTCTTAATGCAAATGACATGAATTATTTTTATTGCACAGTTGCTGAAGGTTTAGCTCGAGGGATCTCTTCTGGGACTGATGCTAGATCTTACTTGGGACATTTATCCGTTTCCGACACATTTTTTCTCCTGCCTACTTGCGTTGAGGAGATTAGAGGCATATTTAGCCAAGTAAATAACAGGAATGCTTCTGGTTGGGATGAGATGTCCTTAAGGATTTTTCTGGCACTACCAGCCAACGCATTGTTGGCCTTGGCTGAGGCAATAAATTCCTCCTTCCTGACTGGCACTTTTCCTTCTTGCCTTAAAAGAGCCGTGGTTATTCCGCTTTTTAAGAACGGTGACCGTGATAATCCCTCTAACTTTCGACCTATTGCACTGCTCCCCACTTTATCCAAAATAGTGGAAAAACTTGTTAAGTCTAGAATGATTGCTTTTTTAAATAGACACAACCTTATGAGCATGCAACAGTTTGGATTTCAGGCTGGGAGAAGTACGAGCGATGCCATCTTCGGGTTCCTCGAACGACTATATGTCTCCTTAAACTCTGGGGAATCTGCTGCAGCGGTGTTCTGTGACTTATCGAAAGCCTTTGACTGCGTGAATCACAGAATACTGCTGTGGAAGTTGGAGGCTTATGGTTTTAGGGGTGTGGCCTTGGAGTGGTTTCGGTCGTATTTGGCGAGTCGTGTTCAGACGGTTGTCTTTAATAACAGTAGCTCTGGAGAATCGAGCCTAGATATAGGCGTTCCTCAGGGATCCGTACTTGGCCCTCTCCTTTTCCTTATCTATATTAACGATATGCCTCATCTTGATATAGCGGGGACGTTCACCATGTTCGCCGATGACACGACCATCCTTTGGCATGACACGGTTGCCGATAGGCTTTCTTTGAATGTAAAGAATGATTTGTGCAAAGTCAAGGAGTGGTGCGATGCGAATTTGCTATCCTTTAATATTTCAAAGACTAACATATTGGGATTTCGCTGTGGTCTGGATAATGTTTATCTGAAGGACGAGGCGATCTCTATGCCTGATGTTAGTAAGTTTTTGGGACTGTACATGGACACCAATCTCAAATTTGAGAACCACATAGTTAGTTTGTGTCAAAAGCTTTCTTCTGGTTGCTATGCCATTAGGATTATCTCAAACAATCTGGGTTTTTCTTTGGCAAAAGACTCATATTATGCTCTGATTGAATCTCATCTTCGTTATGGTATTTGTTTTTGGGGATCTTGTGCGCAGTACTTGTTCGAATCTGTGTTTGTGTTGCAAAAAAGGGCAGTCAGATATGTGTGTGGTGCTAAGGTTCGTGATTCTTGTCGCCCCTTGTTTCTTAATAACTCAATTTTACCTCTTTGTTGTATATTTATCCTTGAAACTGTCTGCTTAATGTTTAAAAAATATCAAAATGAGCTGTCTATCCCCACCCATTATAATACACGTCAATTATTTCTCCTAAACTTACCAATTCCACGATCTAGCCTAATTAAAAGATCTTTAATTTATGGCGGAAAAAAGATCTTTAATCACTTACCACTTCATTTGAGAAGGCAACAGTGCCTGGGGAGGTTTAGGAGACTAACCAAAAAACTATTGCTAGAAAAAGTATATTACACTCTTGATGAGTATTTTGACGACATCTTAAGATGAAAAATGATCACGTAAGCTAACTCGACTATTTAAATTTTGAAATTTTTTTTTTATTATTCTTTACTTGTTTTCTGATATATTTATTAATTTTATGTTGTTTTGACTTTAACGATTTAACCATGTCTCATTTCATTTAATGTTGTTTTAATCTTGTGTTCTGTTTGTTATCACCTAGCTACCCTTGTACATTATACCTTTGTCAACAAGATAGATATTCTTTGGACAATAAAGGATTTTTTGATTTGATTTGATTTGACTTCCGTTTCTTTCAAATTGTGAAAAATTTTAAAAATACCTTGGCATTCCCTAATAGTTTTTTTTGCAAAAGTAAGGGAAAAAAGGTTTACAGTTTGCTTCGAAAATCTATTCAAATCGACCAAATTTACCAGCAGATTTTTTGACAGTGATATTACATTATCGTATATATTATAGCACACTCTTTACTGACTTGGCATATTCTTTCTTACGCCTAATAGGTACTTAGAAAAGAGAGCATTACATTTAATAATATTAAACAACAACGTAGAGTGTGCTCCTGCATTTTATATTGTGTGACTGGTTTGTAGGTACATAAAGATAAAAATAAATGTTTTTAAAATAAATGTGACTAAAATCTTAATTAAGAAAAAAACATAGATGTTTTCGAACACTTACTTACAACTTAATTGTTCCTTTTTTTGGCCAGAAAGTCTAAATGACCATAACTATCGCCGGTTTCTAAAGGGCGATTGGCCCATATTGCTTGAAGAAGTGCCAATTATAATTATAAATATAGAATGTGGTTCATGTAAGCAAGAGAATATTTAAATCGAACATTTTATCACCACGTGTAGGTCGTGGTGGACCCCAGCATTGGCCCTTAAGGCTCCCAGTCTGTAGAACAACTGAGAAATCGCATAAGAGCTTTTTGTAATGTAATAAGGCATATTAAAAGCATTCTTCAAAGAGTGCGCACTAATATAAGAACAACAGCTAAAGCATGTGCCCATGGAGGTGGAGGGCATTTTCAACAACTTATTTAATTTTTTTTTTAGTTTTAGAAAAATGTTATTAGTTTGTTAACACTCAATTAAATTCATTAACTAATTTAATCAGAAATGGGTATTAGTAATCTAGTAGTTAAAAAGTTATATCAAGAAAAACTGTAAAAATGTGTAAAAATACGTTATCGTTTAGGTATAGATAATTGTTATTCTCTATTCCTTCACTGTAAGATACGAAAAAAAGACGAAAGATCTTTTAATAAAATTATTTTACTTTTTAAAAGAACAGTGGCGTATCATTTTAATCACCTAAAATAATCAATACATTTAAATTACCTATAAATTAATTAGGACGCCACTGGTTAAAACTTAAAATTCGATTTTTACAGAAACGATTGTTTGCACCCACCAAGTTTAATAATTTTATAAAAATATCTAATGTAGTTTCTGAGTTATTAAAAAAAACAATTTTTCAAAATAATACTTTCATCACCGTGTATTATGGTAACAAAGCAAAAGGGATAAATTAAGTTTATATAAACTTTTTGTCTTAAAATCATACACAGATTAACCACCTTCAACATTGACATACATACTTTCATAGTTTTTTGTTGGACTAAAATCAAAACAAATTGAACAATGCCACATATTATTGTATATTTAAATTAAATTGGCATTAATTTGTTTAGTCATAAATATGTAACTATACTAACTCACTAAGTATAATTGATTTATTTTTACTATATATAATATTATGTCAATAAAAACAAGTAACAGAAAAATTCGCAGTATTTAGGTAGGTACAGGGTTATCCAACCAAGACTAGACAAGGCGATTTTTTGACTTTTCCTGTACTTTTATAAAAAAACTGAAATAGCCATCTTAAGTCATTTTCTCCCGCGAATTCGAATATCTTCAGCAAAAAACAATTGAACATCAAACAAAAGTACTAGGGGTCACTTTGATATTTTTTTAAATGGGATGCCGTATTTTTAATGAGCTTATCCGATTTCTCATATAAATTTTGATCTAAAATGTTGGATTTTTAATTCAAAAACGCCTTTTTTCTTCAGTTTTAAATTCGGAAAATGTTCGTCTACCGTAAAAATTAAAAAAAAAAAAAATTAAAAATCCAACATTTTAGATCAAAATTTATATGAGAAATCGGATAAGCTCATTAAAAATACGGCATCCCATTTAAAAAAATATCAAAGTGACCCCTAGTACTTTTGTTTGATGTTCAATTGTTTTTTGCTGAAGATATTTGAATTCGCGGGAGAAAATGACTTAAGATGGCTATTTCAGTTTTTTTATAAAAGTACAGGAAAAGTCAAAAAATCGCCTTGTCTAGTCTTGGTTGGATAACCCTGTACCTGCCTAATTAACTAAACAACAACCCTATTTATTTGCAAAACCCCCCTTCCTTTAAAGAACAAACCTTTTTTCCATAATAATATTGCAAGTAGTTAGTAGTGCTGAGACTCATAGTACAAAAAATATGTACCGTGGTGCCGCCGTCTATTTTCTCATATCGATGCATTCGCATCCGTAACCATAAGATGACTAATAAGCAGTAATAAGCACTAAGCGTAATCGCGCCTCGCAACCATCGAGGGCATCAAGCCAAATTCAAACAGCGGCCCTGGAAAAATATTGTTACCGCCTACTCCTCGACGAGCAGCTTCCCCCTCGCCGCCACCGTCCAAGTAAACCTACCTAGAGTCGTAGCCTTTAAAAAGCATACATACATAGCTTTTAATTTATAGAATCAAAACTTTACTTAGGCATACCGATAAATTCGAGGATAAATTAATTAGTTTGTAAGCAATCCACTTTACTGAGCATGATGATAACTGTGCAATTACTCTCATGATCAGTATATTAAATGCAAGTTTTCAAAAAAAAAAAAAAATTAAAAGACCCCTAATTATAAGGGTACCTACCACGAACTTAGAAACTAGTAAGTACCTACTTTTAAATGAATCACAAATCAATAAAATTCTGAGATCAGCAAACTTACCTCAGTTGCCCCGTTCCCTCATCGTCACTGCTCTCGGTTTTTATTTTGTGTCCTTCTTGCCTAAAGAACACCTTTTCTGTTGAATCGCTGCATGGATAATTTTTTTTCTCCTCCAAATCACACATGTTCATAAACAAATTAATTCAGGAGTGACGCAAACTTATTGGTTAATCACAGACGGCAAAAAACATCAAAAGTGAAAATCAAAGAACAATAAGCGATAATCGTGTTTTATTTTTTGACAAAAAATTGTTCTAAAGTTCCGATGGCCTCTGGCTTTTCAGCATCCAGCCAAACAAAAATTTGTTGTGGGTATGTGGTATTTAAAATAATTAAAGTTAGGTTATTTTATAGTTCTCTTCATTGTCAATCTATCATCAGTGTATCAGAGCAAACAGCCAGCTTAGCGCGGACCCAGATAAAACCTAATTCTGATTTGCACCATTGCATTTAAGAAAGACTTAAAGGTGAGGCAGTTTCAAATTTAATTTTCGTTTGCACAACATTTTATCATTATCATAAACATTCAGTACGCGTCTTATTTTCTAATCCCGAATTTCTAATTTTAGGGATAGTACCTAAAAACTGTGTAGAAATGCGCTAAAAAAATGCTTTAAAATGCAAGTGATATTTTTTCTTTATATATTATACTATTGAGTATGCCGAGATGTGAGAATAATGCAAGTTTAGAAAGTTCTAAAACAACTAAAATACTTTGACTGTTTAAGTGTACATTTTTGACTCAATTATTAAAGATGCTGACAAGATTCGAAAAGGACCGATAACTTCGGAGTTATCGGAAGAACGCATATTTTTATGGTCAAAAGTAATGCCGTCAATCTAATTTCTAGAATGTTGGGAAGCTCTTCTTTGTTTATTTAATCCTAAAAGCTAGGTGGCGACGCTTTTAAGATTATTTTGAACGCTCAATTTTGAATTGAACTGTAGTGACTCAGTTGCCACGAGATGTAACTGGCGTCATGCTATGGTGGCTATTCTCAGATCATGGTTTTCGACCATAAGAAACTGCGTTCTACAGGGTGTGTCACGATGACCATCCATTAGAATATTTCGAAAAGTAATGCGATTTGAATACTGTAAACTTTAATTTTGGGGTTTAAAGAGACGCTCTCTTCAGGGGAAATAACGGCGACCTTGTGCGAGTTCCGGTTATGCCGGAACATGTCTCAAACTTGCTTATTTTAAATGGAACGCCCTATATAATATACTTTTTTTGTGTTCCTTTTTTTATTACCAATAACTTTTATTATAAATATTTTTACCCTACTCTATCCGTTTCTGAGATAAAAATTATTCTCCTCAAATTTTGACTTTTAACAGGGTCACCTAAAATTGAGTATATTTTCAAAGATAAAAGAGAGAAACTCAAAATTTAGGTTGTGGCATTAGATAGTATGGTGCTAAATATTGTATTGTCGGAAAATAAAACTTTATATACAGGGAAGTGGAAAAGTAACAATTTTTGATCTTTATCAAAAAATTAACAAAACTTCATAATAAATTCAGTGTAAATGTATTTGCTTTAATTATGCACGATCAAGTACGCGATCATATTTATATAGGAGTGTTGAATAGCGAAAGATGCATGGCCATTTTGCAAATAGTTGTGACAGACTTGGTTGAAAATGTGTCTTTGGATAGAAGAGTTTGTTCGTATCAACTGGATGGCGCTCCGCCACATTGCGGAAATGTGGTTAGCCAGAAAGTGTATGAGATGTTTGAGAACAGATGGATTAGGCGCCTAGGACCGTGGAATTGGCCACCAAGGAGTCCAGTCGACCTAACATCATTACAGCTCTATCTTTGGGGAACACGAAAGGAAAGAGTTTACTCTACTCCCGTCGATTCAATGGAAGAACTAGTAGCCCGAATAAGAAGAGCCTTCGACCAACTCGATCCAGCTGAAATAGCAAGCGCTTCTACAGAAGCCGTTATGTCTAAGAATCAAAAGTGTTTAAGAGTCAATGAGGGTCATATTGAACATTTAGATTAAATTATTTACCTATGACCACTACTGTAAATAGTATTAAGCTCACTATCTGAACTACCCCCCGTCTATGTAAGTTCGACATTACGCACGACAATCAAAATCGCACGGATATCGAAGCGGCGGGCTTAAAAAAGACCGATGCGCGGCTTCGTGCGTAATCTTTTATTCTTGCGTAATATGCTATTTACAACACTTATTACGTAATACACCATTTTGAGGCTAACTTTATAATTACTTACTTTGTTTACCATGGCCTTCTTACCAAAAATCAATGGAATATCTAACCTAAACTTTTGTATGTTTGTTTACTTTTTCTTCAGTTAAATATCTTCTATTTTTTCTGTCTATTCGGTTGAAAAATTGTAAATATTAGTTTATTAGGATCCCGTTGCCTTATTCTATACAGTGTGTTAATCGAAACAGCCGTTATTCGCCGTTTTGTTAAAAAGACTGAACCTAACCTCCAGATGGCTGGCACATGTAACAAGTGTTCTACAAACTGCATTTTTAAGGAACCCAAAGCCTCTGGCGAAGTTTTTGGTTACCCTTGCGATTTCTGCAAGAAGATTCTATGCAGAACCTGCACTGGTTTAAGTTCCACTGAGATACGATACCTAATTTTGTCCACCCGCATTGTTCCATACTTGTGCAGTGACTGTGTACCAGGAATTAAAAAAGCATTGAATCTAAACACTAGAGTTAAAGCGCTTGAGGATACCCTGAGTGAAATTAGGGTCACTAACACTCAGAAAACCGATGAGTTTGAGAACCAGATCCGTGTGATAACTGCCCAGGCAACCAGAAGACGAACAATGACGTCTTGTGACGTCGTTTATTGGTTATATTTAGTCATTTTCGTCAAAAGACGACTTTCGGCCCAAAAAAGACGTCATTGTGACGACATATCGACGCCGTTATAGATCGTCTCGCGCATTACGTCTTAAGACGTCGATTTTTGGTTTAGCGTATGAATTTCGATAGGAGCAGGTAAACATGAGACATGAGACTATATAGAGAGTAAAAGGCACCCCAGACGTCTGGCTGTGATTAGTTAACATTTAGTTGACATAAATGACATTTGACGGCTAAGCACATTTTTGTTGGCGCTTATCGTGTACCTACCCATATATTTTTATTAAAAAAGTAAAAAAAAAAGTAAGAAAAAGTGATCTCGGACGGGGATACGAACCTACAACCTTCAGCGTTGCAGGCAGACGCTCTAACCACTACGCTACGATCAGTTAATCTTATTTCGGCAATGACAGCAGCCGTCCGACAGTCCGAGGTGCTTTTTAGTAGTACTAAACATACATAGGTATCCCAACGTTGCCATCACAAAACGAGGCAAAACGGGAACCGTTTGGCGCCCTTTTAACCCATATAAGTCTAGTGGAAGTGGCAACAACATATTCCATTTGGGTTACCAATGGGCGATATAGCATATTATATTGTATATTTATTTTAAATCAATCACAGCTGATGTCCCGAGTGCCAAACAGTTATTGGCAACGTTGGAGTTATGTCTGCCAGCTGCCTGCATGTCTAGCTTCTCTCTCGGTCACGACGCTAGACCGCCGCGAGCGTGAGGACTGTCAAATTTCAGCAATTTCCATTGGTTGAAACAATCATCTGACGTGAACCGACCAATTAAATTCCTGCAATTTGCGTCTAGTGTGATGCGTTCCTTTCCCGCTTTCTCCATCCCCAAAAAAACATAAGCGGTTGAGCTACTGGTCAATTTCCCGGTTTTTTCATAAATTCCAAATTCATGTGTTTGGTGTGTGCAATTTATTCTCTGGTTGGTAAGTACCTATATAGATATAATATATAATACTCCTACCATATCATAATAATTGTGGTAATAACTAATCTTTTTCAATAAGGATCCCGAAATGAGCAGATTAAAAAAGCTAGGTTAGTTCAGTGAAAACGGTGTAGTTGTTTAAATTTCGATTTCTGCAAACTTGACCGAGACAATCTGGTCGTAAGTCTAGTTATCTGTACCTATCCAAATTAGCAGACTTTAGGATTTATTATAAGCACTGGATTAGTAAAAATTTAAATGTTAATTATGGAAAGTACGTCAAGCAAATTGGATACAATTATGTTCTTTTTAGGTACTTAAACGATAAGTTCCATTATGTCATATGTAGTTATAGAATTCTCTGACAGTGGGGGGCTTGCTGTGGTTGATTCGGATTGGTTAACTCCTAGAAAATGTGAAGTGTTCTGGCCTCCTTATAAGGACCGAGGAACCTTTTTCAAAGCCTTGAAAGCACATGAACAACGTGAGGAATCGTGGAAAGTGTATTCTGTTGCTCGTGTCTTTTTTGAAACAGGTTTGGCTGGAAAGCATTTCGTTGTTTACTTAACTTTTCAATTACTTTTTGCCTCTTGCCTGGGGCTCTCGGAGTAGGAGGGGGCTATTGCTCCATCACTCTCTGTATTGACACCTATTGTTTGAATATGTTTTATAGGGTATCTACATATTTTCAGATGATCTAGACAGAGCTTTAGACAAACAAAAAAAAGCTGAGTTTACTTCCAACTTGGACACAGAAGAGGAAGACGAAGAACAATTTGGTAAAAGGAAAAGAATTGTTACGAAAAGGTTATATTCCAGTGACGATGAGGAAGATGATGGACGCCCTAATAGACATTTTGTCATAAAACGTCCTCCACCAATTAAATCAAGCGTTTTAAAGAAAAAGAAAGGTTCAGGCAACTTGCAAGGTAGGTATCGCTTTCTGTATACAGATAGGTAATAATTAGTTATTTAATTTAACTGATAGTAAGTGTCAAGTGTAACACTGTGTAATTTTCGTGATAGGCATTGAAAGTTTAGGAATATAGTTTAATAAATATAAACTTTTAGATGTTCTCTCATTACATCCCAGTCCTACGGAAACTGCAAGTTTAAACAAACTGACATCTCTGTTTCATACACCAACCGGATGTGCTCCAAGCCTTTCTAGTGAAACTTCAGGTAAATTTTTTTCCTCTAAATTGGGTGCAGTTCCTTCAAATCTAGTTTAGTTGATGTTTAGGTTTTGAAGTACGTATTTCTTTTTAATTTATTTAAAGGATATACTGCTTTAGTTTTGTGTCTATGATGTCAGATAACTATTTGTCGAGTGGTATTTATTAAATAAAAACTTTTAGGGGGCCCTTCCCAGTGTACCAAGGTTACAATATCTACAACTGACAATAACTGTATACCTTTTAATGTTCCTGCACAAGTTCAGACACCAATACTCACAACTTCAACCATTCCTTCTTTAAATAAAGGTAATTTAAATTTTTTGTTTTTTCCGACATAAACTGTAATTTATTTTATGTTTAGGTTTTGAATTATTGCTTCAACACATTATATGCCTGAAAGAGCAAAATAAACAAATTTTGGCTACCCTTCAAAGTAGACCTGCCGAGCACGTAAATTCAAGAATATCCAAGGGATTTCCAATAGACTCATTAGAAAATCTTCTTAAATTTGAGCAAGATGAATTAGAAGCAGAAGGTGGAGTGGAAAGTCTGGTTAGTTTGTCCTACACTTTTATTAATATTTTCTCTCTTTTTCAGAGCAATCAGGCTATCGCAGATTGTAAAATTAACCTGACCGATATAACACTTAGTACAATTAATGTGTAGCTCTGTTTTGATTTTAAAAATGTTGTTTTATTTTCTTTGCAGACTGATTTTTGCTCCATGTTGGGAGGAGATGGTATAACTGGAAGGACATACAGAGTTTTGAAGGAGCTTATTTCCGATAAGCTGGCATCCAAATTCAGCTTTTATGGAAAAAGAGCAAACAAGAAGATATTTGCTGACTTAAAATTAAAGCGGGTCATAGTAGGTAAGCAAGTCTATTTTTTTATATTTTGAGGGTAAATTTGACTTGCCGGCTTACCATAAAATAATGACTCCTCATTACACTCCTCTTATTTAAGGACCAGGTTTTGATTTTTAAATAGGACACCCTTGATATTTTTAGTTATTTGGCCTCAGCTTGATACCTTCAATGTTATGATACCTTATTTAAGTAAGGTACTTTCAACTTATTTTCTTTTTTAACCTAGAATACTGATGGTATCCTGCATTATTCTGTGTTTTACGAATGAATTTGTTTTTATAATGTTTAATTTAAAGTAGGACTGGCAGTAGTAAGAACATTTTTGAAAAAACCAAAAGCTTGTTATATTTGAAATAACATTTATGGTACCTCTGAAGATTTGTTAATTCATTCATTCACATTAAAATGTCATTCTTTTCAATTTCAGCATGATGGTTAATTTTCCTTTTGCTTTATTAAAATTTCAGAAGCTGTCAAAATAAAATGCAATGATGCAACAGATCGAGATGTAGAGAATGCAATAAAAACATGGCTAAAGCATGCACCACAAAGGGTAAAAACTGCAGAAGCTAAAGTAATAAATCTTTTTATGCGAAGTGTTTAATCTTTTTATGCGAAGTGTTTAATCTTTTTATGCGAAGTGTTTACATTTTTTATGCGAAGTGTTTCATTATTTTATGTTAAGACTTATGGAAAAACTTATGTTTCTTATGATTTATGAGACTTTTATGTCGTTTATGTTTATGAGAATTTTATGTCGTTTATGATTTATGAGACTTTTATGTCGTTTATGTTTATGAGACTTTTATGTCGTTTATGTTTATGAGACTTTTATGTCGTTTATACATAGGATAGGTTAACGGAACGAAAATCTGTAAATATTGAAACCTGCCTTGACATGTACCAGTTTCTTTATGTATCCAGATGTGTTCTTTAAGGTTATTTTACTATTTTTGCCAACGGTGTGTATAATATAGTTCAGGTCAATTTCATAGACTTGTGTCACACACCATATATTTTAATTTTAATTTTTCCGACTAGTTTCCGTAGCCATAATATGTACTTTGCCAGTTTCAATCATTTTTCAAGACTAATAAAAATAGTTTTAAAAGTATTTTTGTTCAGTTACTTGATACACAATGTGTTTCAATAAGTAGATATGCAGCATATGAAATTTTTATTTAAATTGTAATGTCAGAAATTTAATCATTACAATTTAATTCCTCATAATGAAGGGTCCTTGTTAGTAAATTATGGGTGCAATATAATAACCTGCTAAATAATTGAAACTATGACAATTACCCCTAACCAAATGGTCACCACACATTATGAAACTGGGCCTTATGCAGATATATATCTGCATAAGGCCCAGTTTCATAATGTGTGGTGACCATTTGGTTAGGGGTACTTGTCATAGTTTCAATTATTTAGCAGGTTATTATATTGCACCCATAATTTACTAACAAGGACCCTTATTTGGTCATCAAACCGTGTGAAACTGGTCCTTCAAGCAACGTCATGTAACGACGTTAATAGGACGTCATGTAACGTCGTTAATAGGACGTCACTGGGCGTGACTTATTCACGTCTTCCTGACGTACCAGGGACGTCATAGTAGACGTCATGTTAGTCAAATCTCGACGAAATCTGACGTCACTCATACGTCATATGGTTGCCTGGGTGAAGAGGTCAAGAGTTTGAAAACTAGTTTTTTAACCTCCCTGGATGACATCAAGAAAGACCTTTCCATTATAAAAAATACCACCTCTGCTCCGACTAAAGAAAAAGACAGGGGATATAGTGCAGCGGTAATACATGGTAATGTGGTGCATGAGGTATCGGAGAGACAGAAGCGATCTTGTAACCTGATGGTCTTTAATATGCCCCAGATCAGTGAAAATGATGACAGGTCCAAGGCTGAGGACATGCTTCGGGGCCTCGCAGACTCTCCTGTAAATATTGTCAGTTTGGCTAGACTTGGCAAACGTAACAAAAATGGGCATCAATCACTTCGTCTAACCCTGGAATCTCCTGAGGTCGTCCGTTTGATACTGGGAAAGAAGCGGGAGCTGGGCAGAGGCCCGGGAATATTTCTCCAGGCTGATTTGACTGCTGATCAGCGAGCTGAGGTTAATACTCTGAAAAATGAGCTGAAGGAGAGAAGAGGCAACGGTGAGCGCGACCTCATTCTCAAGTATGTAAACGGGGTGCCTAAATTGATTACAAAAAACTAGATACAGCTGCTGATGTAAGATCACACATCACTTCATCCATATTGGTGTATTTTCAGAATGTCAGGGGCCTGCGTACGAAACTGCAGGTCCTTTTCGAAAATACCTCCTATTCTCAATATGATATTCCAGTATTTAATGAGACCTGGTTGACAGGTGATATTAACAGTGCTGAACTACAAATGTTGGACTATAATGTGTATCGAAAGGATAGATCATCAGAAACGAGTACCTTCTCAAGGGGAGGTGGGGTGCTTATAGCTGTCCGTAAAACTATGACCAGCAGGGTTTTGTCAACTTGCAGTGTGATTGAGCAACTATTTGTTGAAGTCCTATTCGAGAACTCCAAATTTATCCTAGCAACAGCTTATTTTCCACCCCGAAGTGAACCTCAAAAGTATGTCGAGTTCGCCGACAGTGTGGATAACCTATCTGAAGAATATCCAGAACATAAGCTGTGTATTCTGGGAGATTTTAACCTTCCGCACTCTCTATGGATTAATGATGGGTTAGCTTCGATTGCAGAACCATTGGCTGGGGCTACTCCGGGTGAGGTCGAGTCCATACAAACCCTTTCTTTTTTGTGCTCTTATCATAACCTTTATCAAATTAACTCAATTACAAATATAAACAACACATTACTTGATCTAGTTTTCATGCATGAAAGTGAGGCCATAATACTTTCTGCGAATGATGCCTTGCTTCCGGTAGATGGTCATCACCCTCCACTGTCATTTGAGCTAGGGGTTGATTTACACTGTTTCGGTGACTCCGGACTGAGAGGGGAAGGTTTTTATAGAGATTTTCAATCAGTGAATGTGCGGGAAATGACAAGTTTTCTTTCTCAGTTTAATTGGGATGACTTACTTATGAACAAGTCGCTTGAGAATATGGTTAATATCTTTTATGACATTGTATACCTGACAATCGATATCTTTGTTCCCTTGAAGAAGTATTCAGCAAGGAAGTTTCCCGTCTGGTTTTCCCTGGAATTAAAGCAGATGGTAATTGAGAAAAAGAAATTGCATAAAAAATATTTAAGTAGCAAATCATTAAGTGATTATAGGGAGTTTTCCTTATTACGGGCTCACTGCAAAACCCTAAAAAGGCAATGTTATCAAAATTATGTTCTGTTCACGGAATCGTCTCTCAGGGAGAATGTTAAAAATTTCTGGAAATTTATAAATAGCCGGAAAGGCAAAAGTAATGTACCGTCTATCGTGCACTACAATAATGTTACTGGATCTTCTGGCACAATGATTGTGAATTTGTTTGCTGAATATTTCTCCAAAACTTATAGCAATGGAGTTTGTGTCCTGCGTGATACTCTGCCTTCTGGGGACATCAATTTGTCTCAACTTAACATATCTATCTCCTCTATCTACGAGAAACTATCCGGATTGGATGGCAATAAAGGACCAGGTCCGGATGGCCTTCCTCCAAGCTTTATTAAACATTGTAGCTTTTTGTTCTCTAGACCTCTTTTCCATATCTTCAATCTTTCCTTGAAAAGCGGGACTTTCCCTGCCTATTGGAAAACAAGTTTTATTACCCCTATATTGAAGTCTGGAGATAACTCTCAGGTTGACAATTATAGACCTATTAGCATATTGAGTTGTATTCCTAAAGTATTTGAGGGCCTTGTTTGTGATTATTTGACCTCTTCCCTGAGGGGCTGTTTTGTCGACCAGCAGTTTGGATTCATTTCTCATCGCTCCGCTGAGCTCAACCTGCTAACATTTACCGAGTATCTCTTGGAATCCATGGAGGGGGGTTCCCAGGTTCATGCTGTGTACACAGATTTTGCAAAGGCATTTGATCGGGTTAATCATCGAGTTTTGATAGACAAACTTCAAGGTCTGGGAATTCAGGGGGAACTTCTGAAATGGATATCTTCTTACCTTACAGAAAGAATGCAGATGGTGCGCATTCAAGACTTCCAGTCTGCCGGATTTGAGGTCCCATCGGGTGTGCCACAGGGTTCTCACCTGGGCCCTCTTCTTTTTAACCTATATGTGAATGACATTGCATCTTGTTTTGCCTCTGCGTTCTTCCTAATGTTTGCTGATGACTTAAAATTATATATGAGAATCAACAATAGTACGGACAGCATAGGACTGCAGTCCGATCTGGACCGCCTGAGCCACTGGTGTGAAATCAATGGAATGGAGTTAAATGTTAAAAAATGTCATCTAATGGTATTTACTCGCGGCAGAAATCCCATAAATCACATATATAGTATAAATGGTTGCCCATTGGAAACGGTGTCCCTGATTAAAGATCTAGGTGTTATCCTCGATCCCACCTTATCATACAGACCTCACATATCGATGGTGGTCTCGAAATCGCTGCAATTACTGGGCTTTGTGAAGCGATGCTCCGAGGATTTTCTCAGTATGGCTTCCATTAAAATATTATTCTGTTCACTTGTGAGGCCCCATTTGGAATATTGTTCATGTGTCTGGTCACCACACTACAATGTACATATCCAGGCCATTGAGAGAGTTCAACACAAGTTCTTAAGGTTTGTTGCATTCAAGGAACATATTGGAGTTGAAAACATCGTTTACTCTAATGTCGAGAATTCCCTAAATATAATCACTCTTCAGATCAGACGCATGCATAGGGATCTTACCCTTTTCTATAATATACTGCACTCATGTAGCTTTGGTCCTGAGCTGTTGAGGAAAATAGATATTCATGTCCCTTCGAGGCAAACAAGGCTCAATCAACCCTTCCATATTGGCCATCATCGTACTAACCATGGTTATAATTCTTTCCTATCAAGGTCTATTAGACTTGCTAACCAGTATTCGGACCAGTTGGATTGTTTCAATGATCAAGGAGTCTTTAGGTCCCAGCTTAAATCGTGTAAGTGATGTGCTGATGTCCCTTGAAGGTTGCCTTACCTTATCTGTGTTATCTGCAGTATTATTATATACTATATTGCTTTGTTATGTGCTATTTTATTGTTTATTGTTCTCTAAAATTGTTTATATTTGTTTTTGTTTTGTATATTATCCAGATTAGGTTAGGTTAGTATTGATTTCTTTTTTACTCTGTATTTTAATTGGGCTATTGCTCGTTGATAAATAAATAAATAAATAAAACTGGTAATTTTGCGAAAAATCGTGAATAAGCTCAAAAATATACCAGTTAGCTATAGGGATACCATATATGAATAAATAGGAAATGTTATCGCCTTTCTACTCAATGAACTAGCAACATAGCATCGTATTTAAAATTAAGTTTTGTTAATTTTTTAATAAAGATCAAAAATTATTGTTACTTTTCCACTTCCCTGTATATAAAATTTTATTTTCCGACAATACAATATCTAGCACCATACTCTAATGCTACAACCTAAATTTCGAGTTTCTCTCTTTTCTCTTTGAAAATATATTCACTTTTAGGTAGGTGACAACCTGTTAAAGGTCACAATTTGAGGAAAATAATTTTTATTTCAGAAACGGATAGAGTAGGGTAAACATATTTTTAATAAGTTATTGGTAATAAAGAAAGGAACAAAAAAAAGCATATTATACAGGGTGTTCCATTTAAAATAAGCAAGCTTGAGATATCTTCCGGCATAACCGGAACTCGCACAAGGTCGCCGTTATATCCCCTGAAGAGAGCGTCTCTTTAAACCCCAAAATCCAAATTTGCAGGATTCAAATCGTATTAATTTTCGAAATATTCTAATGGACGGTCCCCGTGAGACACCCTGTATATCTAACGTACATAGGGCGGATATTTTTATCTATAAACACGACAAACAAATAAAGAAAAGAAAATCTAGTAAGTTATTCAGTTGCAAGCAAAAACTCTGCCCGGCATTGGCGTAGTTAGGGGGGCTTATCCTCCTTGAAATGCAAGCAGAGTTTCCCTTTTTAAAGAAAAGCAACTGCAAGGTAAATTTTTTTTTTGTATTATTTACTATTAATTTGGTTAACTTTCATGACTTCTTGACAAAATTTGGCGTGGCTTCGAAAATATTTTCGCCTATGGCACATCTGGGGCTAATGCCTCACAGATAGAAAACAATAGCCACGCCAATGATGCTTGATTAATAAATCTTGTAGTAAACGCACAAGGGTTACTAGCTTGCCGTCATTTAGAATTTACTGCTTCGCCACAGTATCGGCTGGTTGGTTTATAACTGCATAGATTCAATTAAACTGATTTATTACTAATTACAAATAATAACATCTATTTGCAAAATATAACACAACACACTTGTAAACTCTATAAAACTTAACTTATGCCTGTAGGTAGGTACACTTAATGAATAAAGCATAATCTCTAGCTTTAGAACACACTGCATTTTAGTTATCTGTAAGATTCTTTCATAACGAAAAAATACACATTTTCTGTTAGCAGCGGCGGCATTTTAGGGCTGACCCAGTGTCAAACAGACAGGATATTACATTATTTATCTAAGTACATTAATTTATATTGCAATGACTCTCAAACTGTCAGCGAATACTTTCTCCACTTCTGAAATCGCCCGGCATGCCTGCCCTGTCGTAAGAATATCAGTAACGAAGAATAGAATTTCAGGCTTGAAAATAGGCAACCAAACAAACATCATGTATCGAAGTTAAAACTCAACGTCAAAACTTTCAGTTTGGTTCTTTTAAGATTAGGACCTCAGGTAAGTGTTTTAATAAAATATCCTGTTTAGACATTTCGAAAAATTGAGGGTAACGCACGTAACGACATGGAAATTCAAGTTGAAACTGAGGTAAAAAGTAATATTATTCAAAATATTTGAAGTTTAAAATGTGGGCCCCTAAAATGTTGAAATTAATTAACATGGTAGAGAGCCAAGTGGAGTAATAGGTCATTTTCAGAAAAATGGTATCAAGAATATGCATGGCTTACAGGAGTGAAACGATACACATATCTATGTATATAGATCTGTGGTGAAACCAAAATTAAACTGTTTAGTTGGACTATTGACCAAGCAGTTTATTTCAAATTAAAAATAAGATCAAACTCCGTAGTGCGAACTGATTCGGTGCATGATATTTCCAAGGAGCATATGTCTCGGTCAACTAAAACTTGACTTAGGTATTTTATTTGGTAAACGAAACATTTACCTATTCGACTCGACTCGTTCGTCACTGTCGTCTGTGTCAAAAGAGCGTTAAAACTTATTTTTGTAATACAATTAACCAGGAACGACTGTCAAGTTTGTCACAATAATTATTGGTAAGTACTTAATGGAAAACAAAAAATTCTGCAAAAAAAATCTGAATTTTGTGCTGTAATTCACCATTTTGTAATAAACTCGCCGTACAGAATTAATTTAACAGCCTCATTAAAGTTTGGAATACTCTTTATACATTTTTTTTCAATAGATAGCATTGCTAAGGCTGTTAGTCTTTCTTGATTCATAAAGCTTCCCAAAAATGTTTTTATGCGCTTTAATGTTGAAAAACATCGTTCCGCTTCGGCCGTGGTCATTGGTATGGTAACAATGATTTGTAACAGAGTCCAGGTGACAGAAAATATGCTTTGAAGATTATTTTCCATTAGGAATTTCAATAAATTGATATCAGTACTCATATTTCTGAAATCGGGTCGTCGGTACCTAAATTATTTCTAATTCGGTCTGAAGCCGAACTGTATCTAAAAATGGGTATACTTCTACTATAATGTATAAGTGCTGCAATGGAAAATCCTTTTCAAACTGCGTAAACTTGTCAGAGGACAAAATAATAGCGACATTTAAATGGTTTGTAAAAGAAAATCTGTCCTTCACGTGTGTAATTATAGTATCACAAATTTTCTTGGCTGCTACACTTCAGTAAATATGTACGTCTTCATCATCTTTTAGTTTGAGTGGTATGTTTAGCAATTTCATTTTCAATTGTCTCCAAACCCTTTCTTTCTTTTTTATAGGAATTTTCGAAACGTGTGATAGGTCTGTGTATTTGTACAGGGTCCGTAAGAGTTTTTTGCAATTGATTATACAAAATATCAGCATGTGCCAATATTCGATGAAAGCCAGAGCAGCAAACATGTCTGACACATTTTGATAACTATTTCCTTGATAATACCATTTAATCATCACTATTTTTTCTTCAGAAGTGTAATTCATGGCTAATATTTTCGATGTACGAGTTTTTATAACAATAAAGCACACATTTCAAAATGACAACTTTATTTGACAGTCATCTTTTACCTTGACTGGTGCCCGCAAATACGGGGCCATAAAAAGAAGAAATAGTTAAAAAGAAATCGGCGATAACCCGTAAACGGGCTCATCAAAAATATCTAAAGTTATTCTTTTGAATGTGGGTTTTAGTGCTCTTTAATAAACCTAAATAGAATTTTTCTCTAAAATAATTAAGGAAGCCAATAATTGACCCCATTTAAAATTACATGGGATTTCCTATGTCCCGCTCGACGATGCAACACCCGGTATACTGTATTTATAGCTCTGCTTTTAAAATTCCATCTTGTAGCAGAAGACCGGGGAACCCTTTGACCAACAATTTCATCCAAAACTGCTACTCGTTGTGGGGAATGAAAAAAAAATTTTGAAATGTCACTTAAGTTTGAAAAAAATACACGCACTTCTTGATTTTAAATGGTTGCTTAGGACAAAATTAAGTTCAGCTGGTGGGCGTAGCAATGAACAAAAAAAGCATATTTATAATCACGTTTAATAAGAGTTTGAACACCTTCATGACGCCCACTCATTACACGCGCGCCGTCATAACTTTGCGAAATGAGTTTCTCTACTTTAGCTAACACTTCTTTTAAATTCGTTTTTATGCACTTAGAGATACTAACTGCATTGTGATCACGCGGATTAATAGAATTCCAAAATCGTTCAACCGGTGTACCCTCTGGTAGAATGTACCTAAATACTGTGGTCATTTGATAACAATTAGCCACATCAGTTGTTTCATCGTTCATAACAGCAACATACTCAGCTTCCAACATTTCTTTTTTTATATTTTCTTGGGCCACTTGTAACATGCAATCTAACAACTCATTCTGAATGATTTTCGAAACTCCTTTAAATACAGTAGATTTTTCAAAGTGATCTTTAAGTGCGATATCTAACTCTAAATTTATTAAACCTCTAAAGATACCGGGATTTGATGAATCGTCTTTTTCGTCGTGACCACGGAGGGCTAATTCAAAGGCTCGCAAAATTTTATAAAATCAATTATTTTTGAAAGTATGTACCGGTTCTATCCCACTTGTTCGTTTTGTTGTTGAACACTGCGCCTATATGCACTCCCAACTAGCAAAGTTCCCTTATAAGTTCCTGCCTATACAACATTTTCATTCTATAAACAGTGTATAAGGGTTCTAAATGTTCAAAATTGTTGTATTAAGCTCTTCGTCACCACAATCTTGCTCTAGTAGCAAATTACCCACAGTTTTTGGTTGTAAGAACATTTCTAAAACGTTCTCAATAAATCTGCTTTTTAAGGGCTTCCCAAGAACATCTACAGAGTATTTCTGAAAGAGCAAATAAGCTCTATAAGCATTTTTGCTCTATTTATGTTCTCGTTAAGGGTATTTAGCAAAACTCACAAGCTTTACACCACTCTTATAATATAAATAATAGGAAGTTTTATATGGGGCTTTCCAAGAACATCTACAGAGTATTTGTTATAGAGCAAAAAAGCTTTATAAGCATTTTTACTCTATTTATGTGCTCGTTAAGAGAATTTAGCGAAAGTGACAAGCTCTAAACCACTGTTATGAGATAAATACGAGAAAGTGTCATGTGGGTAATATTGTGCAACGCTAGTACAGCCAAAATACTCTTTAACACGTTGAGTGCCATCGTCCAGTATACTGGGCATACAAGTTCTTCATACAGGGTGTCCCAGAATATGTGGGCAATCTCCCGGATTTGGATACAATATGAAAAAATAATATGACAAGTTCCCATAAAAAAATTTCCTACAGGCCCTCCCTACTGAGATATAAGCCCCTGAAAGACGCCTCTGGAAATCGGTTTATCTTGAATAATTCTTAAATTACTTGGTGTAATTTAATAATTTTTCAGTATGATGGTTGCTAGGTAAGTCTCCTCAAAATGAACCATTTTAATTTTATTCGGCTTATTTAGTTTTCCAGGGACGGACTAGCTTTAACAGAATAATGCTTATTTTTCTTTCGTCCTATATGTTAGAGGCATATCAATAATACTATTGAATAGCTAAAACCTTAAACTAAAAAGGAAGTACTCTTCATCGACATCGATAAAGTAAACCGTTTACGAGAAAAAAATGTTTGTTCCATATGCCTTTTTTTATGAAATATTCGATAAATACCTTATTTTTACTGATTCATTTTGTACGTCGGTTCAACATGAGCTCCTTCTACTGCAATGCATTCCCTACATCTTTTAATTGTAGATTGTTGGATCCTCCACAATGCGCCAACATTATTCCTTATTTCGCGACAATGGAAGTTAATCAGTTCCAATAAGTGTTCCCGATTTTGTATTGGATTGGCGTATACTAAACATTTTAGATAGCCCCACACAAAAAATCTAATGGATTTAGGTCTGGTGATCGAGGAGGCCAAGCCACTGGTCCTCCCCTTCCTATCCATTGATTTTTGAAGACCCTGTTTAGGTGTTCTCGGACTACTAGACTAAAATGTGGCGGAGCCCCATCATGCATGAACCACATATTATGTCGTAGTTGCAGAGGTAGATCTTCTAAAAGTTCTGGCAGATTGTTTTGAAGAAATTCCAAATACGTTTCTCCATTTAACCTTCTTGGCAATACAAATGGTCCAATTAAGTGTTGTCTGGTAATTCCGGCCCACACGTTGATGGGTTCAAATTGGTGCTGATGATGCGTTACAATAGAAGCATGGGGATTTTCCTCTGCCCATAAATGTAAATGATGAGAATTTATGATGCCGTTTTTGGAAAACCCAGCTTCGTCCGTGAAGAGAACTGAACCAATGAAATTTGCATCGTATCTGTGCCGATCTAAAACCCAGTTACAAAATTCCATCCTTCGCGGAAAGTCTTCAGGAAGAAGCGCGTGGACTTTTTGAAGGTGGTATGGATGTAACTGTTGCTCTGTAAGGATTCTAAAGACCATTGATTTTGAATAATCAAATTCGGCAGCCAATTTTTGAACACTTGCAGCAGGATCTACTTCTACGGCATTAAGGATGTTTTCTTCAAGACCATCAACGCGACGGTTTTGATTTCCACAATTGTGACTGGCCTTGTCAAACTTTCCTAAAATTATTTACGATCTAAATACTTTAAATCAAATCTTTATCATCCGATAAGTACAAATTAAAAATAAAACAACTTAGTTTTTACCTGTCTCTCTTAAACGACGATCTACTCTTTCAAAGGTTCTTCTGTCAGGAATTCTTCTGTTTGGAAATCGTCCTTCATAAAGCCTTCGGGCTTCTAAGGCATTACATGATGCAAGCCCATGCATTAAATGCATGTCGGCATATTCCTCAAACGTAAATTCCATACCAAAACGAAGCAGAAGAAATAAGATCAAAAACTTAAACACACTCAATTTCCAACTGACACTGTCGTAGTTATTATTTATTTTAACTGGTACATATCAACTAAACCATATTATCAACAAAATAAGGTATTTATCGAATATTTCATAAAAAAACGCATATGGAACAAAAATTTTTTTCTCGTAAACGGTTTACTTTATCGATGTCGATGAAGAGTACTTCCTTTTTAGTTTAAGGTTTCAGCTATTCAATAGTATTATTGATATGCCTCTATCATACAGGATGTAAAAAAAATAAGCATTATTCTGTTAAAGCTAGTCCGTCCCTGGAAAACTAAATAAGCCGAATAAAATTAAAATGGTTCATTTTGAGGAGACTTACCTAGCAACCATCATACTGAACAATTATTAAATTACAGCAAGTACTTTAAGAATTATTCAAGAAAAACCGATTTCCTGAGGCGTCCTTAAGGGGCTGATATCTCAGTAGGGAGGGCCTGTAGGATTTTTTTTTATGGAAACTTGTCATATTGTATCCAAATCCGGGAGATTGCCCACATATTCTGGGACACCCTGTATATAGCCCTCGTCCAGTTAACTTGACGCAATTAAACAACGGATTTATATAAGACTTCGATTTGTTTGCGGTTCACGGGAATTAATTGAATATGTTCAGTGCGGGCTCTAGTCAAAGATTAACTCATAGATTTGGCCATTTTGATAGAAATATCGGGTTGGGCACAATATGGCAACAAGCAGTTCGAAAGGCGAATAATTCCACTCCGATCGCGCATCTTGTATGCATGTGACATGCAGGCACGTCGTGTGAAATTTCGTTGTGTTTGTTTATGCAAAGCGGTGAAAGTTTGTTAATTTTTCAAGATGTCTACGAGTGATAATTACGCAACTCCAAGGTAAATCTTACCTATTATTATTAGTAATTAATTTTTTCTCTAAATTAAAGTTATTACTCTTTGGGTGATTTTATACTCGTGGAGTTGCAAAATATACGGTCAGTAGTCTATATCTTTCAATGCGACGTTGCCAAGTTTATTTTATCTTCCCAAATTAATTTTTGTTTTTCTTTAGTTGCACCGCTGACGCAAGCTGAGTTAGAAGGGTGTTTGAATGACTCAGACGGAAGTGATTTCGATTTCTCAAGCGACGACGATATCAGAGACCGTACGTTTAATCCTGATAAGGAATCAAGTAATTCTAGTTCTGACTCTGCAGAAGTTACAGAACATAATGGCCCAGTTGACGATCTTTCTGTCACCGATTCACCTGATGATGCTGGCCAGGGTGGCGAGAAAGCAGCAGATCCCAATGGTGAAGAATGGACCGATGAAGAAGAAGAGCCAACAGTGTTCCCGTTGACTGGCGTAAAGGAAATCAATGTTACTGACCTTCCGCCTAACCCAGGTCCAATAGATTACTTTATGCTATTTTTTGACAAAGATATTCTTGAAGTAATAACGAGAGAAACCAATTGGAGGGCAAATGCAGTATTTGCCTTCAAAAAAACAAGGTCAAGTAGAGAAGAAAAGTGGCAAGATATTTCTGTCGACGAAATGCGGAAATTCATCGGTTTGTGTTGCCTATCTGGCACCGTTAAATTTCCTCTTTTAGCCAAGCAGTGGAGTCGCCATCCTTTATATTTTCATCCCGTATTTGGAAAAACCATGTCCAGAAATCGGTTCCAAATAATTCTAAAGAACCTTAGATTTGTAGATCATGCTACGATCGACGAGAATGATAAGTTGTTCAAAAATCGGCCTATTTTAGAAAGAATATTGCGAAATGGTAAACTAGTTTTTAGTCCTGGTCAAAACTTATCGAATGATGAAGCCATGATTGGTTGGAAAGGTAGATTATTATTTCGACAATACATATCAAATAAGAGCCATAAATATGGGATAAAATTGTATGAACTGACGACTGATGATGGATTTGTTCTTGACGTGATTGTTTACACGGGAAAGGGGGCATTACTTTCAGAAGACTTAACACACGCTGAAAGTGTGGCAAAGGAATTATTTAGAAAAAGGACACACAGTATACCTTGATAATTTTTACACCAGTGTTTCTTTGGCTGAATTTTTACATAAGAAAAAAAAGCGTTGGTAGGAACTCTGTGTGAAAATATAAAGAGGAACCATAAGGAAACTATGAAAGCCAAGCTAAAGAAAGGTGAAGCAGTTTGAAAAAGAAAGAGACCAGTTTTACTTAATAACTAGAAGGACAAAAAGAATGTTAGGATGATTATTTACCTCATCCATTATAAAAGCGGGTTGATTTTCACCTGATTATTCAGCGATAATCTCCCGCTCTCCGGTGAAAATCACCCTTGTCAAAAGTGAAAATCTCACCCGTCAGAAATCCAGCGATAATCTCCCGCTCTCCGGTGAAAATCACCCTTGTCAAAAGTGAAAATCTCACCCGTCAGAAATCGTTAGTTTTTTATTTGGTAAATAATCTTCAAAATACATTTCGGGATTGGGAAATAATCAGAAAATCATTCTCAGATTTTTTACCATTAGGAAATCGCTACAACAACGACAAGCCCTCGAGCGATTTCCACGGCAAAAAATCTTCGCAATGATTTTCGATAATTTCCCTATCCCTTAATATATTACTACAGATTATTTACCTCATCCATTATAAAAGCGGGTTGATTTTCACCTGATTATTCAGCGATAATCTCCCGCTCTCCGGTGAAAATCACCCTTGTCAAAAGTGAAAATCTCACCCGTCAGAAATCGTTAGTTTTTTATTTGGTAAATAATCTTCAAAATACATTTCGGGATTGGGAAATAATCAGAAAATCATTCTCAGATTTTTGCCATTAGGAAATCGCTCTCGGCCAAGCCCTCGAGCGATTTCCACGGCAAAAAATCTTCGGAATGATTTTTGATAATTTCCCTATCCCTTAATATATTACTACAGATAATTACTACCCACACACATTCGATAGTCGAAATTCAAGGAAAGAAAGCTAATAACAAGAAAATAAAACCTGCATGCGTTATCGCCTACAATAAACACATGTCGGGAATTGACCGATCAGATCAGATGATGGTTTACTACTCTACCCCTCGTAAAACCGTTAGATGGTACCTACCGCAAAATATTTTTCCATTCGATAGATTTGTGTATGTGGAATGCCTGCTACATATATAATCTTTATGAAGAGAAAAGTATTAGACTTCTAAACTTTCGAGAAAAAGTGATTATGAAACTTATCAATGACGACAGGCTCATTTGCAAGTAGAAAATGAAGTCGAAACTAAAGGCAAATTTCACTATCTAGAGCCGAATCCTCCTACAGAAAAAGAAAAATGCACAATGAGACGATGCAGTCAGTGTATAACAACAAAAGCTCAGAAGAAAACTAGATATATCTGTTCAGTTTGTCCAGAACAACTAGGTCTATGTGTTTATCCCTGTTTTTAGGATTGGCATGCAAAATCTACTTGAGCGTCTTATATTATGTAGTATTTAAGCCAAACATGTATTCCATTTTTATTTTGAATAAAGCTTAAGAATAAATCATTATATTTGTAGTTTAAAGAAGAATATTTATATGTCCAGTTAACTGGACA
This sequence comes from Polydrusus tereticollis, assembly GCA_963920685.1. Classification (NCBI taxonomy): domain Eukaryota; kingdom Metazoa; phylum Arthropoda; class Insecta; order Coleoptera; family Curculionidae; genus Polydrusus; species Polydrusus tereticollis. The sequence goes on along the minus strand of OY987332.1, from coordinate 110,668,159 downwards.
GCGGGACATATAGACATAAGACCATTTACATGCATTTATCGTTCAAAAAAATTCATATAACCCAAAAGTTGGAGTTGGTTTCTCAGAGTCGTTAATTTAATCCCACCATGGCACTCAACGTGTTAAAAAAAACATTATACAGCATTTTTAAGGCAACAATATTAATTTAATGGAGGCAAAGGGTTTTTTATCTAGCATTTCGGTTTAAAACGAAGCGACAACACGGCTTTAAATTCTTATAATGAATCAAAAAATAAAATGGGTATTTTGTTTGGTGCATGAGTGGTGCAACTTCATAAAAATATGGATATATCAAAGTGGAAAATTTTTTAAAAATTAGGTGCATTTCGGAGAAAAGTGAAGAAGAGGTTTGAAGATATAAAAAACTATGCTTCGATTTCAAATAATCCCAATAACAATTTTGGTGTAGGTATATTTATCGCAGAAAGAGCATATTTACCGTGTAGGGGCCACAAGCAAAGTTATTTTAGATAATGTTCTTTGTATGTATCTTTCAAACACATTTTTGTTCTATAAACAGCTTTAATGCAGCAAATAGCTCTGTACTTGCTCTTTAATTGTTCTCTTTGCAGAAACAAACCAGTGGCGGCTCGTGGGTGTATAAGGGGAGGAGGCTATAAAATAGCGCCGCAGACGAAAATTTTTCGCGATTTCAAGGTTATTGGCTTAAAATGAATAGTTAGGAATTCAACCAGCAATATAATTACTTTGAAATACTAGGTTTCACGAGAAAAATATTCAATTTGCAAGGTCAGGGTCAACTTCTCTCAGTGCATCCGCTATTGTGTCTCTATTTTGCTCTACTCCCGTAAGCGCCACAGAATTCTTAATATTATGTTCTTTGGAACTTTCGTGTGATTTTACCGCCCGTGAAAATTTTTTTAAATCAGAATACCCACCCCCTGAACTCCAATTGTTTTTTACGCTGCCTAATAAAATACAAGGCCAACAATATAAGCTTTCCTTATAAATACTTCCGCACAGCCACTTATAGGTTTCGTACCAAGTTACCTGAAAAGCTCTTGAATATTGCTTACCCTGTCTCTTATCGTTAAATATTGCCGAAATTTTTGGTGTCGGACGACTACATAATATCTGTCTTTTTTCCGTTTCGTTTCTCCTTAAAAATGGGTATGAGAGAATAATATCATGAACAGGATTTATATTTTTTTAAAACAATAAAATTTAGCGTTTAATAATTAATAACATAATAAAGAAATCTTAAAACTTACCGAATCTTGAAAATATAACCTTAATTTTACTTTAAGTCTTTTATAAACAATTTATCGTCGTAAGACAGTCGACTAAATCTATATTTTATCAAGTATTCGACGAAATCTTTGCAATTTCGAACATTTATTTCATCATTATTAGCATTACAGCTTCTACTATATTCGCCAATTTCAGTTACCTCCATTTTCATAATAATATAGAGATAAAATTAATAAATAAACAAAAAAATAATAATAACTCCACACACAAATAAACAAATAGTTCCGTATACTGTGCCGGCACATACTACTTGGCTTCCCGCGAAATATTATTTGTGGGCGTTTCTGCCTCCTGGCTATCAGTTTTTCACGTGACAAAAATAACTCGCGTCGTGGTGACGCTCGGTTCTTGCATTAAAACAAGTGGACAATTATGTGTTATCCGTGCTGAAAAATTAAACCGTCGGAAGCATGCCTCCGTTGACAATAGTCTAGGCGCATATTCGCTGATGCGGGCAGACACCACCTAATAGTACTAAAGCTGAGCGGCAATAACAAAAATATTATATTATAAAGAAAGTGTTTTTCTAGAAGTAGCTAATTCAGAATTTTTGATACACTGAGAATATAAGAATATGAAAGTATCATTTTCAAAAATGAATAAAGTTATCTTTAAAAAAATAAAATGTTATTTCGTAAGTTTTTGTTGGGGAGGCACCGCACGTTCACCCCCAAACCCCATCAAGAAAAATAAATAAAATGTCCATTTAATATTATTTATCTTATACTGTGTATGTCAGAATATCCTTAATATTTTATCGTACCGTCCAACCATCCAACAAAACCTATGGTTAAAGAATAGCATGTCGCGCAATACCTCTCGGTTCTCGCCGAGCCGCGTCGTGTCGGCGTTGTCGCGTCGCACATCGACGATGGCAAGGAATCGCACGTGCGATTAAGTGCGGCACTTTTAAGCAGCTTTTCTCTATATCTGTAAAGTGTGTACCAAGGTATACCGTTTGGTTTAATGACTGCAATAAAACCCCTTAATGGCTTAATAATAGTTTCATTATATTGTAAACACCCAAAAAAATCCTGTTTACCTGTTCGATTGCCAAACCTACGTTTTTAAATAATTTAGTGGTAAAATTACCCATATAAAACTATCGATGAGCCTGCCAACCAGCCTAATCTACCTGGTCCGAGCTGGCATCACTGCTTATATATTACTAAAATGAAATGAGATAAGGGGTAAAAGCTTTGCACAGGGACGGATTTTGTATTTAAATGAAATGTCATAGTAATACCTTATAGTAGCAATGTTTATTACCATTACTCGTATTATATGTTTATTAATTTATTATAGGTACAAAACAAGTGTAAAAATACTAATAATTACAATATAGAATAAAGGTACCTATACCTACTTATACAAAAAAATTTACATATAGCTACTATACAGCAATATACACAGAAGGTTTAATTGTAATTATAAAACGTTTTGTTTATTAATTTATTAGAGGTACAAGTGTGAAAATAGTACTAATTGCAATATACAATATTGGTACCTATACCCACTTATAAAAAAATATTTACATGTACTATACAGTAATATACACAGAAGGTTTAAATGTACTTATAAAACGTTTTAATCTATTCCTAATTCAGTCTCGCTATCACTATCATCCACATTTATAATAAGAGGATGTGTTTCGCTTTGTTGTGTAGTTATATAAGAGTCTTCAATTTTTAAGACATGGTTAACCGAGTTTTTCCAGCTCTCATCTGGAATTTCACCGAAAACTTTCTTTATTACCTCTATTACACTGCCACTAAGAGTAGGTGTGCTATTTTGAGTTCTAACTTTCGTAGTAATGTACCTATCTATTGTTATTATAAACTGGCATTAATACGTCTCTGCGTCTAGGCGAAAACGAAAGCCGAGTTTATGAGGGGTTTTATTGCAGTCATTAAGTCAAACGATATACCTTGGTACACACTTTACTAGCAGGAGCAGGCACGGCCGGGGATATGGCGAATTTGTATAGGACTACGCGCACACTTTTGATGTGCTCCGTTGCCTTTTTGTGGGTTGATTATATTTTTATTAATATTTATATATTAAAGACTTAATTTAATAAAAATGAACAGTTTTACTCTTGAATATTTGAGAACTAGCTTCAGCTCTTTGAGTTTAGAGCATGGATTTGTGGATGCAGCACAACTAATCGTTTGTTTTGCTTTTCCTGCGTGTTGTTTGGCCGTGGTGTTGCGGAGGCTGCCTGTACAAAAAATGGAATATATCCGACTTGGAACATTTAGCACAAAAAATAAAAAAACATGAAACCACTCAAGCTGATATGAATGCTCAGTTGGATATGCAACTGTTAGGAAAAGTAGATATACGGCAACAGCTAGACAGCCCAACTAGCATTTTATACCCTTATAAAGGTTATAAGAACCTTTTCTACGAGTAGGTACTTAAGGCTCCATAAATTACTCCCCGAAACGTTCCTAGAACGTTCTATAGACAGCTTATAAGTGTCAAATGGGCACAGGCTTATACAGTGTGGCCCAAATTGGGCCTACATGTATGGGGATCTTGGAAACTATAGAAGATAGAGAAACGGTTAAATGGGGAAAGTTTTTGACAATTATATTTCTAACTGAAAACCGTTTAGTACGCGGCCCTATCTTTTTTGGTTTTTGAAATATGTTGAAAAAACCAAAAAGATGTATTTTCGAAAATATGCTGTAGATTTCTTATTATTCACTATTTTGGCAATCTGTAAAAACATTTTTAAAGCAACTTTTTAAGTAGATTTCAATTCTGCAATTTAATTTTGAACACGACGTTTCAGTTATTTTATACCATCATCGGGTTCATTTTTTCTTATGGGCGCCCTATTGTATTTTATACTTAAAAGGTAGCTTATGACGTCAGCTTTTCAACGATGTATTATTTGTTGGAAAATAAATGAAATTGACTTGAAAAATAAAGAAAATTAATTTTCGCAACACGTCAAATTTGACAACTGCACTATAACTCCCTAAATTGAATACCAATTAAAAGGTTTACATTTTGTAGTATTCACAAAACACTGCTTGCATTGTTTCAATCAACAATATTACAATAACCTATGAATCAAAAATAAAATCCAGTAGCCTATGACCAACCACTACCGTTTGAAAATGAAACAAAAATATTACTTGTCAGAACGAGTAAAAGTATAATAGTTTTTATTATTATTATCTAATAATAACGATTTATTTGTGTATTCTGAATTTAAAAGAAAATGGCATTGCGTTTTTCTCACGAAGAAAAATTTGATTTGCTAGAATGTTACATTCATTGCAACAGAAATGCAAACCTTGCATTAGAAAGGTATTTTGAAAATTTTCCTGAGTGTCAGACTTTTTCCAAAAATTGTTATGAACCTGAGAAACCATGGAAGTTTTGAAAAACCGCGGCCCAAGAGTTACGAAAAAGCAGGTAATAACGAGCGTGACGAAAATGTCAGAGCCTATTTTAATGCCGCTCCGACATCATCTACAAGAGCGTCGGCAAGAGACTTACCAACCCCGCGAAGTACCATACAAAGAGTCCTTAAGGAAAATAAATATCGACCATACAAGCCAACTATAGTTCAGGGTTTACGAGAAACGGATTATCCAAGAAGAATGCAGTTTTCAAATTGGTATGTGAATCAATGCGAACAAAATCATGATTTCAGTCGTATTGTAATTTGGACCGATGAATCACATTTTACCAACTGCGGGGTATTTAATAGACATAACCATCATTTTTGGGCAACAGAAAACCCTCACCAATTGGCTCAACGAAGACTGGAAACCCGATTTGGTTTTAACGTATGGTGTGGTATGTATGGTAAGTAATGTCACCTAGCTTGCTAAATACCTAGCAGGTATTAAGTAACCCAGCTTTACTTTTCTCCTTACATTTTAGACAACAGACTTATAGGACCATTCTTTTATAATCATACGTTGAATGGCCAAAGATACTTGGAGCTGCTAGAAGATCAAATATTACCGGTAATTAGAGCAAGCGTTCCTCAAGATCAATTGAATAATATTTGGTTTCAACAAGACGGTTGTCCCGCACATAATGTTCGGGAAGTTCAAACTCTCTTAAGACAGATATTTGATGACAAATTAATTTCAAACGGCGGACCAGTTAATTGGCCTGCTAGATCCCCTGATATAACTCCTCTCGATTTTTATTTATGGGGTTATGTAAAAAATGAAGTATATGAGTTTGAACCCCCGGAATCTGTACAAGAATTAGAAGAGAGAGTGGGGAATGTGTTTACGAGCATAAATGGCAACACGCTTCGCAGGGTCATCAATACTGTGTTAAAAAAGTGTCAAAAATGTATTAATAAAAACGGCCAACATTTCGAATAAGTATAGTAAGTTAGATATTTTTTCTTATTTTCTTTTCAAAACAATAATTATTATTCATTGCGTTTTTAGTTTTCTTTATTTGAAATGTTAATATGAGATTTTTAACCATAAGGAAAAAAATTAAATAATGTATTATAATATTATGATATTTTAAACAAATTTAACCCTGCCTAATGTGTTCTCAAATTTGACGTGTTGCGAAAATTAATTTTCTTTATTTTTCAAGTCAATTTCATTTATTTTCCAACAAATAATACATCGTTGAAAAGCTGACGTCATAAGCTACCTTTTAAGTATAAAATACAATATGGCGCCCATAAGAAAAAATGAACCCGATGATGGTATAAAACAAATGAAACGTCGTGTTCAAAATTAAATTGCAGAACTGAAATCTACTTAAAAAGTTGCTTTAAAAATGTTTTTACAGATTGCCAAAATAGTGAATAATAAGAAATCTACAGCATATTTTCGAAAATACATCTTTTTGGTTTTTTCAACATATTTCAAAAACCAAAAAAGATAGAGCCGCGTACTAAACGGTTTTCAGTTAGAAATATAGTTGTCAAAAACTTTCCCCATTTAACCGTTTCTCTATCTTCTATAGTTTCCAAGATCCCCATACATGTAGGCCCAATTTGAGCCACATGTAGAGCAAATTTATCATGTAGTTGCTCTAAAAGTGTCACGTAACAAAACATTTTTATCTCATAAGGATGTTTTAGAGCGTTCTATACCACCATTAAACAGTACCTTACAGAGCTCTCATAGGGTTCCTATAGGGTTGTCTCACCACGCCGAACGTATGGACCATATTGTACTTATAAGATTCCGCGTACAATATCAATCGCTTATTGTTTTAAATGATGTACCTATAAGTATCTCGTAGAAGAATAAATTAGCAATATGTAAAACATTATTTTAATAATTTTACAGGCAATATGATGTTTAAATGGAAACAGCTCGAACCAAAAATACTTTAAATCATACTTTCATAGTTTCTATAATATGTCGGAACTTAGGTGTGGTACTAATATTATTTATCGCTTGGAAATTGACAAATTAAAAATTATCTTTGGCTTAATATTTTCAACGAAGGCCAGTTTATCGTTAAAGCAAGCTGCTGTTTCTCTTCAAATTAATTCATGGCGAGATCAGTTGCAGCAGTCTGCTGGCGGAGGTTGACATAGCTGTTCCGGTTAGAAGAACAAGACATCACCGTCTATTTTACGAGAGGCGACATAGAACAAATTATGGATGGAGTGTCTTCACCGACCGCCTGCTATACAACTATAACAGACATTTCGCCTCTATAGATGTCTTTCACATTTCTCTGGGAGCTCTGAAACGGACGCTGGAGTTTGGAGCGGCATAGATGACAGCGGTGCAATCACCATGTATTGTTCATCCTTTTTCTTTTTTTATTCTAATTTTAATGTAGATGTTAATAAAATTTTTAATTTATATTAATTTATATTAGTTAGTATAGCTTAAGGACCATTTGGAATTTGTAAATTCTGTAGTGTCTATACTCAAATAAATAAAAAAAAATAAATAAATAAATAAATTTTTGGGCATTATTTTCACGCGCCGAAATAAAATTAATTATTTATAATTTTTTTCAGTCGAAAAATAAAACGATAAAATAAAAACAATTTACCAAAAATCAAGATATTGGTCTTAAAATATACTAGCAGGTAATTTATATTGAAATTATGTTCAAAGCCTTCGCCTGGTTTTCAAAATAGCGAATTATAAGCAATATTTGAAAAAATACCATAATGGCCGCCAAGGAATATTATTTTTAAATGGATGATTCTTTGAAAAAAGTTTGCTCTTCCAGCAAACACTTATATCACAAACTTGCCCCATAAATAGCATTTACACAGTGAATATTGCATTTCTACTTGATCGTAATATTAAAAAGATATTTACAGAGCAAACTAAACTTAAATGTGCAAATATCGTCAAATATGTAATAAAGTTACACAGGAAAAAATATTTTTTTTTTGAAGTCGACAATATAGCAGGTACATTTTTATAATAATTAGGTAGCAGTATTTAACTATTTCTGCTGTACCTATATAGCATAATGGATAAATTGTGACAACTGCTACGTAGTCGCAAATCTACATTGCCTTTAAAATAACTATGAGAAATTCCAAACTGAATTTTTTTAACAAGGCTTAAGGTTCGCGTCTAAGATTCTAGAGCCACAAAATAAACTAGTGATGGGAGTACTCGAGTACAGGAATCGAGTAATACTCGATTCCTAAAGGAATCGGTAGTATTCGAATACTGACCACCAGCGCCGGGATCGATTCCGATTCTTAATATTAGATGCTGCGAATCGCGATCCGTTTCTTAATGCTACTCACTCACTGCTGACGCTAACTGAGATGGAATCGGGCCGGGTTCGAGCGAGGTTCGAGACCGAGACGCTGTAAATATTGGATCGGTGTTCGGTGTCGGTGCTCGTCGTTTTACTCGGGTAATGCAAATGAATAAATACGTTTTATATTCGATAGTCGCTATTCGCTATCGGTAGGCTTTGTTTGTCTTGCTTTTAAACGTTTCGGCGCGGAAAATTGTATGCTTATTTTAAGAGTTATTTTCCTTTTAGTTAGGAATTTAAAGTAAGTGTTATTATTCTTTATTATTGGTGTATGTTTTCTGAAGCATTAAATAAAAATAAGGTGGGTTTAAGACATTTAAATGGAATAATATATTTTTTATTTTATATTAGGAGAGTCGGGCACGACCATTTTTTTTTATTCAACGAATCGTATAGTTTTTAGTTTAAACCACAGCTATAATAACATGCCGAGCATAAAAAAGTATAAATAAATCCATCTTATAAATACAAATTAAATGCAGAAAACATAATACCCCGTGAATACTTTATCTTTGTTATATGGAAAAATGAAAATATTTGCACAAATTTAATATGCCTGAATGAGCCAAATTAAATTTTTACATGTATTTTCCTTTTCTTATGTTCCATAGATAAAGTACTCACTTCGTATCTTTATTTAAAACAAGAACTGAAAATGAAACCATCAATAGTATGCAATCTTTTTATCAAATGTAATAAAGACGAGGCACAGTGTTCTATTTGTAAAAAAACATTAAAATATTATGGAATACGACCAATTTAAAAAAACATTTATCAAAAATTCATCCAATTTAATACCGACAAGAAGTGGAAAACGAGATGGAAACATTGGAAAGTGAGCCTGTTGCCGGACCTTCTAATGCGCCATCGATTAAACCATACAATACAGAAAATCATTCCACGGAAAGCAAGACAGTACTGGCGATAAATGTATTTCTGATTGTTACACGACATTATCCCAACCAAAAAGAAAAAGACAGCTCAAGTTATTTGGTGGACCAAACACGACAAAAATTAGCGATTCTAAAAAAAGGGATTTAGATGAAAGTTTACTAAAAATGGTGGTTTTGGACTATCAACCTTTTTCCTTAGTCGAAAACGCTGGTTTTAGAGATTTTGTTAGTAAGCTTAATTCTCTTTATAAAATACCCGACAGAAAGCATTTAGCCAATACGCTGTTAGCTAATAAATATGCCGAGGCAGTATCCATCGTGAAGAAAATAATAAATGAAGTAAAAAACCTTTCTGTTACTACTGACATATGGACGTCTGACAGCAATAAGGCGTACTTGAGTCTCACATGCCATTTTGTATATAATAATAAATTAAGATCTCAGGTATTATCCACCAACGAGATTTTGGGTGCACACACCGGCGAAAATATTGGCAAAGCAATAAATGTCATTTTAAATAATTGGAAAATTGCGGACAAGGTTGTTACCATTGTTTTCGATAAGGGAGTAACATTAAGTGTGCAATAAACCAACATATCCAGAAACATCATCATCCATGTGTTGCTCATACGCTTAATTTATGTGTTTTCTTTAACTTTAAAAAAATGTAGAGCTCTTGTAACCTATTTTAAACATAGTGTTCTAGCAAGCGAAAAGTTAAAGAATACGCAACAACAAATGGGGTTTTCTGTCCTTAAAGTTAAACAAGATGTCTCAACGAGATGGAATTCCAGTTTAATAATGCTGGAAAGACTACTGGAAATCAAAGATGCCTTAAGCATTATATTATCCGATTTACCAAAAGCTCCCGCCAGTTTAGATACGATGGAATGGGCTATTATTTGGGATTGTGTTCCAGTGCTTAAACCAATTGAGATTTTGACATCAATTTTATCTGCAAAAAAGTACGCGACGATATCTTTAATTGTTCCATTAATTAGAGGCCTTCAACATAGTCTTAAGCATATAAACACAACAACGGAGGTGGGAATGCAGTTAAAGAACTCACTAATTGATGTAATAAGTCGCAGAATAGCTCCTCTAGAAAAAGATAAGATTGTTGCCAAGGCTACATTGTTAGATCCTCGTTTTAAAGCAATAGGTTTTGGACTCGAAGAAAACGCCAAAAATGCGGAACTGTGGTTAGTCGAGGAAGTCAAACAAATTATAAACAGAAATAATAATAATAAGGATGTTGTTACTAGTCAAGAAAGTAACCCATCAAATGAAAAATTGTTAGTAACATCATCAGATCCCAGTAAAGATTTATGGTCTTTCTTCGACAACAAAATTGGGCAAAACAAATCAGTTATCACTGCATCTACAACAGCTATGTTAAACGTTAAGCAATATCTGCAAATGGAAAACTTAAATAGAAACAAATGTCCATTTGAATTATGGGAACAACAGAAAAATATATTTCCAGAACTGTATGAATTAGCTGAAAAATATTTATGCGTTCCTGGAACATCTGTCCCTTCAGAACGAGTATTTTCTAAAGCAGGACAATTAACAAATATACGGCGAAATCGCTTATTGCCAAAGAATCTTGACCAAATAATTTTCTTGAATAGTTTTTATAGTTTATTTTAAAAATGCGTTTAAAATATTTTAATTTGTAAAGTTTTTAATATTTTTTTCCAAAACATTATGTTAAAAGAGAAAAAGTTTATTTGTTTTTGTTATTTATTTATTTTAGAATGTTTTATTTTATGAGGTTTTATCGTTTAAAAACCCGTAATAAAAAATATTTTTTTAACATGCTATTTTTATAAAAGAAATCAAAAAATAATTTTTTGCTTTCTTTTGGTTACACCAATTTTTTGCGGAAAAAATAAATGTAATACAAAAAAATTCTCGTAAAAATCCTACTCCCTTAAACCGTGAAAACAAATCGCCAAGTACTCAGTACTCGGTATTCAATAAAATATCCGATTCCGCGAAGTACTCAATCCCTTAGTACTCGATTCTTGAAACAAAAGATATCCCGTGTAATTCAGGCTTAAGAGAAAAATAAAGGACATTCCAAATTTGTTACAGAATATAATATCTATTTTTGCAGTGTAAAATAAGTACAGGAAAGGGAATCATTTCATTTTAAAAAGCTTTCTACAGAACAAAATCGGTCCTGCGTGATACCTTTAAAGAACTTTAATAACAACTTTGGTGTGTTTGTACTTATAAACATATTTTACATATCCCCATAAAAAAAAATCGGGTGAAGCCAAGTCGTGTAATCTTGGGTGCCAATTCTAAGCTCCTTTTCTTCCAATCCATTGATTTTGAAATTAGACGTTTAATTATTCACGGACCCTAAGATAGAAATGTGCATGTACTCCATCCATTTGAAGCCACATCGTTTTTTTATGGCTGTGGGAATGTCTTGTAAAATAATAAAAGTAAGGACCGATTAAATATAGACTCATTATTCCGCCCCAAACATTCACCAACCATCTGAGTTGATTATTAACTATCCTAAATTGATGGGGATTAGAATCAGAATAGTAATAAAAATTATGTCTATTAACTGATCCATTGTTGTGAAACTTGCACTCACGTGTCACTAAATAAAACAAAATTAAAAAAGTTTGCATTTTCTGCTGGGCTGGCCATTTGGTTTCAACCAGAGCCATTGACTTAATACACACACACACACGTTTTCTGCTACTTTGTCTAAGACCCACATACAGAATTCCACTCGTTTTCAGAAAGTTATTGGTGACGCTGAATTTTATAGGGATGGTAACTATGTTTCTGAAGAATCCTTGAGACGCTCGATTTGCTAATGTTGATATTTTGCGCAATTTGGTTTTGACCTATATGGGGATTTCCGATTACAGACCCAATTACAGCAAATTCAGCTTCTTCGTTTTTTGTCACAGGTTTCCTTTTAGTGGGTTTTTTATACTGAACACTCCAGTTTGTCTATATTAAGTCAACAGTCTTTCGCAAATGACTTTATCTTATTGCTTCGGTTGAGAAGAGATCTTACTCATTACGAATACGCGTTTCGTAGACCAAAAATTTGAGATATCCCAAAAAAAAAATCCAGGGGGTTCAGATCGGGAGAACGCGCGGGCCAGGCCACGGGACCTCCTCTTCCATTCAATCGGCGGGGAAATCGCTGGTCCGGATACTGGCGCACGTTTTAACCAAAATATGGAGGTGCCCCGTCATGTTGAAGCCACATCTTATTTCTAATGTCTAAAGGGACATTTTCTAATAATAGAGGCAAAACATTTTGCAGAAAATGGAAATAAATGTTTGCGTTTAAACGAGCAGTCAGCAAGTGAACTGTTACATTCTCTCCAGGAATACTAGCTCACATGTTTACAGAAAGTTGTTGCTGATGTCTTCTAAAGACCACAAAAATCGGTTAAAATCAGTCTGTATTATGAATATTTGCATTTTTCATGAGAATGTGAGCCATTAACTATGGGAAAGCTTCATACTTTTCGATAAACAAGTAAATTTGACATCTATTGCTGATTTAAAATACAGGATGTTATATTTAAATTAACCAAGTTATTATCATTTCAAAATTGTAATTATTTTGCCGTACTTTTTGGCCACCTTGTATATGTCAGTGAATTTTTCATAAGTACAACATAAAACCTAATCAGTTAGTAGACTCCAGTGTGAATTTGGTTTGACAAAGGAAATACATATTGAGGAATTAATCATTAAAATTGTTACTACATTTTCACAAAACACGAAATATTTCAAAAACCGTAGGGTTTAACTACAATAAACCCCAATGAAACTCATTTTCATTTTGATCGTACAAACGGAAAATAAAATAACATACAGGGCATTCCCTTTAAAAAAATACAACTTTGATGCGTTTCGTGTTTTTGGGATAACCTGTACGTTATAAAAATAATTTTAAAATGTACCCTTAACAGGCCCCTATACACCCCGAAAAGCTTTTTCTATCCAAAACAAATAATTTAGCTGTAGTATGTCGTGTCGAATAACGTGAATAACCCTGTATATTTGTTCATACCCTACAACCTGCGTAAAAACTTTTTTTTATATCTTATAAAGTAGAGCCTATACATTACTTTGTGACACAAATGGGCCACCCTGTATATGCAGGTTCTCTTGCACCTATAGTCAGCGCTGTATTAAATCTAAATCGCTAATTGAACATGATTTCAATCCAATTCAGTTGGAGTCTTTCGCAGAACGCTCTGTATCTGTGTCTATATTTATATTTACTTATACACATTCTCATTACCAACCTGAACTGTAAATATCAAAACTTTTTAGTATCATTAAGCGTAGCTTATATATTTATTTATTTATTTACAAATTCCAGTAAGTAGGCTCTCTGTAACATGTTGGAAATAAAGGCGTCATTTAGTTATTTTCTTATGTCGGAGAAGGTGCCTGTTCATATGACCTTTTTCAATGCATCGATAATCACACTGATCACATTTAAACATAGTAACTTCATCTGGATCCTTATGCCGGAGAAGGTGCATTTTCAAATGATTTTTGTATTTTGTTTGAAAGGCACATTGATCGCATTTAAACATATCGACTTCCCCTGGATCCTTATGTCGGAGAAGGTGAATCTTAAAATGACTTTTTTCAATGCATCGAAAATCACATTGACCACATTTAAGTATATTAACTTCCTCTGGATCCTTATGCTTGAGAAGGTGCATCCTCAAATGACTTTTAAACTTTGTTTGATAGGCACATTGATTGCATTTGAACATATCGACTTCCACAGGATCCGTGTGCTGGCGAGAGTGAGCATTTAAATTACTTTTCTGAATGCTTTGATAATCACACTGACTACATTTAAACATATGGACTTCCTTTGGATCCTTATGTCGAAGAAGGTGCCTCTTTAAATCACTTTTCCGAATGCTTCGATAATCACACTGCCCACATCTAAACGTATTAACTTCTTTAAGATCCTTATGCCGGAGAAGGTGCATCCTTAAATGACGTTTAAACTTTGTTTGATAAGCACATTGATCGCATTTAAACATATCGACTTCCCCTGGATCCTTATGCCGGAGAAGGTGCACCCTCAAATGACTTTTAAACTTTGTTTGATAAGCACATTGATCACATTTAAACCTATTAACTTCACCTGGATCTTTATGTCCGAGAAGGTGCGTCTTTAAACTACTTTTCCGAATGCTCTGATAATCACACTGACTACATTTAAACATATTAATATCCTCTGGATCCTTATGTCGGAGAAGGTGCCTCTTTAAATTACCTTTCCGAATGCTTTCATAATCACATTGATCACATTTAAACTTAACGTTTCCTGAACCCATATGAAGGCGGTGTGTGTATAAACTTCTTCGCCGAGATATCCCCAAGTCATTGTCAACGTTCATATTAATTTCCTGACTAACTCGATTATTATGCTGCTGCTCGATCTGAAGTCTGCAATCTTGATGTTCGTCAATACTGTAATAGAGAAACACATTTTATCAGTAATATTACCATATACAGGAACATTTCTTTAAATATCTAACCAAATAGGTGATTTTTCTCCGATCAGCTACATAAAAAATATTAAACATTCAGAATGAGCCCAAGATATACCTGATTTTCAATCTAAAGTTCTTTGGGCAGACGAAACGCGATATAAAAATAGTAGAGTATTCAATAAACATAACCATCACTACTGGAGTAGAGAAAATTCACATAATTTAGGAGAAAGGCGATTGCAAACAAGATTTGGATGTAATGTGAGGTTAACGAATTATTGCAGCAATTGAATTGCGCAACACTTGGTTTCTACAAGATGGCTGTCCGGCCCACAATATCAGAGTGGTGATGGAGATTCTTAGACACTTTTGGCGATACAAAAATTCTAACCATGGCCCGGCGAGGTCACCAGACCTTACACCTCCGGATTTTTATTTACGGAGATACCCCAAAAACGAGGTATATGAATTTTCTCCGTCAGAAAATAGTTCTTACCAGAATTAACACTTTAAGAAGAGTAACCCCAAAATACTAGGTTCCCCTCATACTTTTCAAGGGCTACAATAAAGGTGATTAAGGAAAAAAATAAATTTCACAAAAAATGGAAAAATTATAAAAACCCGCTAGATTTTAATACTTTTAAGCTTTTGAGAAGTAGGAGCAAATAACTAATTCATGAGGACTTTCTAAACTATGTCAAATATATTGAAACTGAAACACCAGTCAATCACAAAAAGTTTTGGCAATTTGTGTCTGCAAATAGGAATAGCTCTGGCATTCCATCGAGAACAAAACATAACAATATTGAAGCAAATAATCATCTCGAGGTTAGCAATTTGTATGCAAACTATTTTGAGACCATGTTTGTTAAGTCAAATAACGTAAATAATAATAATAATAATAATAATCAGTGTTCCCCATGTAATAATCATACTCGTATATCATTTATGCAGTTTTCTGAGGGGGAGGTATGTGAGGGTCTGAAACAACTCGACCCCAAAAAGGGTGCTGGGCCGGACGGGCTCCCATCGGCCTTTGTCAAGGGATGCGCTTCTGGTCTTTTTTATCCACTTACTTTGTTATATAACCAATCGCTGGCCGCAGGCCTGTTTCCGGAGAGATGAAAATTATCCATTATTATACCAATTTTTAAGAGTGGTCAGAGGGATCTCGTCAATAATTATCGCCCTATAAGCAAATTATGCATATTTGCTAAGTTATTTGAAAAATTACTTTATAAATACCTTTTTAATCTGGTGAGAAGGCAAATCATCTTAGAACAGCACGGTTTTCTTGCTGGCAGATCCATAGAAAGTAATCTTTTAGTTTATACAGAATATATAAAGGAAAGCTTAGATGATCGTGTACAGGTCGATGCTATCTAAACCGATTTTAGTAAAGCTTTTGATAAAGTGGACCAAGCGCTGATGATTAAAAAGCTCCAATCAGTCGGTGTGGATGGCATCCTCTTGGGATGGTTTAAATCATACTTATCTAACAGAAAGTTTAGTGTACGCATAGGTGGAGTTAACTCGACTGTGCTCCCGGTCTCCTCAGGGGTACCCCAGGGTTCACATCTGGGTCCTTTATTATTTGTTATTTACATCAACGACATTGGAAATTGTCTTAGAAATTCGGATTACGTCCTTTATGTAGATGATCTAAAAGTATATAGACATATCCGTTCGCAGTCTGATTGTGACCTTCTGCAGCAAGATCTAGTTAATTTTTAACAATATTGCGCACAGAATAGTTTATTTATAAATGTAGACAAATGTTGTGTGATCTCATTTACTAGAAATATAAATCCAATTACTTATGACTATTCCATAAATAATAACAATCTCAGAAAGCTGGAGGAGGTCAGGGACCTTGGCGTGACCCTGGATAGGAAACTTTTATTCGATCAGCACATTAATACATTGGTGTTGGGTTGTTCCAGAATCCTGGGTTTCATTAGTAGGCAATCAAAACAATTTAGAAACGTAAAATATGTTCTTTGTCTGTTTTATGCTTATGTATATAGTAAATTGAATTTTGCCTCAGTAATATGGAACCCAATCTATGCCGTATATATAAATAGGTTAGAAAAAATACAAACTAAATTCTTACGAGGGTTATTGTTTAGGTATAATATGAACTTTAATGACATCAATAGTCTTAGAATTCATTTTAATATATTATCATTGGAAAATAGGAGAATCTTATCAGATATAATATATTTGTTTAAAATATTTACGAATAGGGTTGACTCACCAGATCTAGTATCAAAAATAACCTTTAATGTTGCACCGCGACAACTAGGAAATTTTAATCCTTTTCATATTCCTTTCCGACATACCAATAGTTCTCAAAATTCACCAATTTGTCGAATGATGAGACTTTTAAATCATTATTTATCAGAACTAGATCTAGACTTTTTTTCATTATCTTTAACTAGTATGAAGAGGAATCTAAAAAGACTACTCCTAGAGCAGTAGAATATAAGTGATTAATTAATTAATTGGAATTAATTGTGATATAAGTGATTAATGAACTAATTAAGTTAAGTTAGTTAAGAATTAAATTAGTGGATACTGTATATGGGATTGCCTGTTTGTATCCTACATAAATAAATAAATAAATAAACCCGTAAAGTCATAACACAGTGTGAAAAATGTGATAAATGGAGGGAGACTGTGCCATAATTTTAAAACGTTTGTTTATGAATTTTCATTAAATAGTTCTGCATAATTTGATTATTTCAATGTTTTTTTATTTATTGCCAAATATATGGGTAATTCCATTACATTAAAAAACACAATATTAAAATTTGGTTATTGGCGAGTCGGAAGGTGCGTTGTAAATCGACTGTTCTAAATTCGCTCCGTAATTGAATAGCGTGTTTATGTAGTGAGAAAAAATATCGTGACTTTCGAACAGTTAGAAGCGCATAACGTATAATTTTATCTAATATTAAAATATAGCAAAAAAATTGATAAAGAAAGAGGTGCAAGCTTCACGGTAAAAATTTCATTTCAAATAGAGTTATGTACACATGGAATGGCTTACCTGAAAACACAGTGACAGCACCGACGGTAAATGCCTTTAAAAACAGTGTTGACAAGGATTTTCTAAACCTCAGAAACACACTGGTACACTACAGTGCCTAGTGAAGTTCCCATCACCGTGATTCTTTGCCTCTGATTAAAGTTCCCCATTTGTGATAAGTGATAACATCAATGTCTATGTTTAAAAGCAATAATTAACTGAGATACTAAATAGTTCTCTGTGATCTAATAAACCTTCTGTGATGTACGCGGACTAATGTTTAACAAACTAATACCGAACGGTTCCATCGGGTAAAACCGCTCACTGTTCGTGAAATAATAATAATAATATAAATCTTAAAGTCGTCCGCGACATTAAGCATAAAAAGAATCTCAGATCTGATACTACGTCATTCACAAAGAGCAGGTTAAAAAGTAAAGGAGAGCAATGTGCCCCCTGAGGCACCTCCGACGTTACCGAAATTTCTTTAGAGACAAAATCCTTGATTTTTACACGCTGTTTCCTATCAGCTAGAAAACTCTTAAACCACTCCACCAACCTAATATAAAATCTCACGGTCTCCAGGTTAGGAAGCAAGATCCGATGATCCACTCTATCGAATGCGTCTGTGTAGACGGAGTCAACCTGCCCACCCCCTCCAAGGCGTCCAACAAGGCAGTTTCATTTATTATCAAGTTAGTAACCGTGGACCTGTTCCTCACTCAATAACCCCTTGCACTTCCAGGCAAGTTGGTCGTAAACCAGATGATCAAAAATCTTTGAAATGGCAAAATGACTGATTGCAAAACACTGCTATAATTGTAAGATCCTGCTTATTCCCATGCTTGTGGACAGGTACTATAAAACTACTCTTTCAGATGTCGGGGAACACAGCAGTCTCCAGCAACAGATTGAAAATCTTACAGAGTGGTGTTGCAATCGTACAGACACATTTCTTTAAAAGTAAATTGGGAGCGCCGTCTGGTCCAACCGCAACCCTATCGGGTAGTCCCGACATCATACTGTATACATCCGAGCCCGAAAAGGGAGAGACAATAATATTGTCAAAGTTATTTGCCCTATTACTTGCATAATTAAGGTTGGAATTAACAACAGATCAGAGACCTCCCGCCCATTTCGCGCTGACTTAAGCCATTCCACAGTTGCTATTGACAAAGCTCCAAAATGAACGAGGGTTATTTCTAAGGTGAGTCTCGGTCTTCTGGATGTACATTCGATAGCATTGCTCACGTAGAGCCTTACAACTATCCCTCAGGCGAGAAAACTCCCGATATAACTCTGGTGAGGTATTCATTATGTAATTCCTATGTGCTATTTTCTAACCTATAATAACCCGTCTCAACTCTGGGCTAAACCACCTTGGAAATCTTATGCTTTTAATTCTCCGCACCGGTACATAAAGAGACACACCCTTATACAACTCGCAGTAAAACCTCGATACTGTCTCCGGTAAGGATAAATTAGCTTTCTTTTGTTTCATTATGGTGCCCAGGCGTAATTAAAGCCTACTATGAAAAAAACGGTAATATTGGATTTTAGAACTTAAGGAAAATAACATATTAGACTTGAAGTAAATAACTTGAAAGACCATTGACGAGCTCTTTCCAAAATTGCGAAAATTCAATATGGTGTCCACAAAAAATTAGAAAAAGCATGAATGTATCTCGAAAACGAGAAAAACTGAAATTTTCTTTTTTACTGCATCAGATCAATGCTTCTTACAAAAGGGTACTGATAATATTTATTTTATTACTAAAACCATAGCACTTGTATTTGGCGAGCTACAGAGATAAATCGATAATGAACATTTTTAGTTTTCCCTAATTGTCTCAAAAACCAACAGAGATAAGGCAAACCTTCAATTAATTTGCAATAAAATTATTCTAAAAGATTATTCTAAATCAGATCTTGATCGAATTCCCCAAAAGAAATGTAATCCTACGCCCATCTAAACTTTTATATTAGCATCTCTTAAACCTAAGGAGAAAATAATTTATTCTGTAGCACCCAGTACAGAGTACCTAAACTTAAGCAAAGTATACCTGTTCTCGTTTGTTTCAGATTCGTCCTTCTTAATGTCTAGTTCTTCGTTTTTCAATTTCCACTCTGTATAGTTCAAATCATACATTTCATCGCACCCATTTACTGCTTCACTCTCTTCAGTTTTAACCTCTGATTTTGTTTGATCCAGAAACATTTGTTTGTCCCTGTAAAACATAAAAATATCCTCTTATAAGTGGGCCAAAAACAAAAATTAGTTTGATTGCTTTTACAACATAAATAAAATTATTAAAGTGGGGAAAAGCATTAGGTATTCAAAATTCGATATTGATGAAGGGTAATAAAAAATATTTAGGTACAGTTTCAAGTACAAATCCAATTTTATTAGTAATCATTTAAATTTAAAAATAAAGTTAATTTTTTAATATGTGAGGTTATGGCGTCGAAAACAACTAGTGAAAATTGTCCGGAAAAAATCGAAAAAAAAGTGTGTAAACACTGCAAAAAAACAGTAAATTCATCTATAGACTGCATTAGATGCAATTCTAGCTACCATCCAAGCTGTGCAAACCAGGCAAAAGTTACAAATCGTGAAAATAAAGTAATCTGTTGCCGGCAACGAGACAACAGTGAGGTTAGAAACGTCGAAAATAAGGAAATTTCTGTTCAAGATTTTACTTTTGAGACAGATATGGAAGAAACACGAATGAAAGAAATCACAAAGGATGTATTGGATAAGTCCTTAAATCCTTTTAAGAAATCCATAGGAGTAGAAATGAAAAGCATCAAGGAGTCGATGAACTTCATTTCCACTAAGTTCGATGACTTTAAAAAAACTACTGAAAAGGTAGTGGAAGAACTTAAACGAGTGAGAAATGAAAATCAGGCACTAAAAAACAGAATTGAATCACTGGAACAGAAAATAAATAGCCAAGAACAAAGAGAGAAACAAAAAAACCTTATAGTTGCTGGTGTACCAGAGCAACCAGGTGAGGATACAATAAAAACAACCATAAAAATCCTCACTGCCTTGAAAGTGAACATCAACAAAGAAGACATAAAGGAAGCCTATCGCATCGGAAAACAAAAGGAAAACAGAACAATAATGCTAAAACTTGAAAAACCCGGCAATAAACAAGAAATATTGAAAAGAGTGAAATAAACCAAAGGCATTAAGGTACAAGAATGTGGACTGCAGGGGGAAAACAAGAATATCTACTTCAACGAAGACCTCACCCAAGAAAACCAACAATTATTCAAGAAGGCAAGAGATTATAAAAAGGAAAAAAATTTTAAGAGTGTCTATTGCTTAAATGGTAAAATTTACCTAAGAAAAAATGATCGTGAGAAGCCTAGACGCATCAGTAGTGAAGATCTTAAAGACTAATAAAGGTAAATAGAGATAAGCAAAAAATTGTCGAAATAACAACAAATTTATATAAGTAAATGGCTAACAATAGTAAAAAATCAAAAAAATTAAATATCTTGTATATAAACATACAAAGCTTACGAAATAAATAATAATAATAATAATAATAATAATAATATATTGTCTTTATTGAGAACGTAAAATCAAAAGCAAGAAAAGAAAATTACAATTCCCAAAAGGCGAAGTCTAGCTAACGGAATTGTCAGCTACTCAACATTAACCTAATAATATTTAAATACAAAAGATAAAAATATTCAATATCATTTGATTTTTTTAAATAATTATAAACATGGACATAGCTATTATAAACGAAATAATTACGAAACTTATCATTAATACGTTAAATCTTCCTATGTCTCAACAACGTTTTCCTGCTTATTAAATATTGCCAATTTAAGTTTTTTACGAAACAAAGACATAGTCTCAATATCAAAGTAAGCAATGAACTGATTATAGAGCACTACTATGTTGTATGTAAAAGAGCGCTGGAAGATAGCTGTTCGGTGCTGAGGCATAGCAAGAGGATTCGATCTAATAGGTATAGCGTGAACATCTCGGCGAAAAACAAGTTTAGATCTTAAATACGGAGGGACAGATGATTTAAGCAGTTTGTATGCAGACACAAGTAAGAGGTACTGATATGAGTAGGAAAATTTCAGCCATTGAAGCTGTCTAATTTTATTGGAAATGTGATCAAATTTCTTCAATCCAAAGATAAATCGGCAGCAGTTATTCTGGATTCTTTGCAATCTTTGTCTATCAATATAACTCAGACATGGGTAATACACAGTAATACAGTAGGATACCTTGGACAACACATAAGATTCACACAGTTTTTTGCGGACCTTGAAATTTAAGATATGTTTATTGGCATACAGCACCTTTAAAGATGCATAGCAAGCTTTGCTTAAATTAGATATATGCTGAGAAAATCTTAACTGTGAATCCAGATAAACACCCAAATTTCTGGAAGCATCAGTAAATTCAAGTACTTGACTGCCCATTTCAACGTTTACGTAACTTTTTAGAAATTCGGAGCAATTGGCAGGTGAAAATAATAAAACTTTAGTTTTCTTGGCATTTAATTTTAAATTATGTTTTTCGCTGTATAAAGTTATTGAGTTAAGATCCGAATTTACATTTGCTTCAATTTCATTATAGTCCGAAGGATCGAACGTGTAAATTAGCTGTGTATCATCAGCGTATCTTTGGGTCTGCGAAAATTTTACAACTGTACACAAGTCGAATGTGTATAAAAGAAATAAAAGTGGCCCCAGAATAGAGCCCTGTGGTACTCCAGATTTAACTTCTCCAAATTCAGAAATACCAGAATGCACCCTCACGAACTGCAGTCTGTTAGCTAAATAATTGTGAAAAAATGAAAGGGCACAATCATCAAGGCCGAAATACCTGAGCTTTGCAATAAGCAGCTTGTGGTCAACGGTGTCGAATGCCCTTGAAAAGTCCAGCAAAATTAAAATGGTGGCAAAGCCACCATCTATCGCCCTTATCATAAGGTCGACAACATGTAGCAAGATTGTTGTCGTTCCATATCCAGGGCGGAATCCAGATTGACTGCTAGGTATTATGCCACACTCGCTCACATATACAAATAACTGATTATAAATTACTCTTTCTAAAATTTTGCTTAGAATAGGTAACAGACTAATTGGCCTTAGGTCGTTCAGCGTAGATGGATTACTTGTTTTGGGTATTGGACTTATTATTGCAGTCCTCCAAGCCGCAGGAAAATACCCCTGCTCCAAACAAACATTAATAACGTGAGTGAAATGGTTTAACACAATTGGAATACTTAATTTGACCATAGTTAAAGTAATGCCATCCGCCCCAGCAGAATTCGATTTCAACCCGTTTATAATTCTTTTAATTTCGTGCGGTGATGATAAACGAAAATTAAACCGTGACTCACCATACCTGTTATTTTCAAAATAATCAATAGACTCCCTATCTGCTGGAATATCAGAAAACGCCGAGAGAAAATAGTTATTGATACTGTTGGCATCCTTGAAATTGTCTGGTAACTGTGTTTTTGTCTTTGACGATACTCCAGCAGTCCTCAGCCGCCTCCAGAGAGTTGCCGCATCCTGAGAATTGGCAAACCGAAGGTAAGCTGATTTCTCCCTCCTCACAGACGCCAAAGCAAAATTACGTAACCCTTTATAATTTTCCCAATTATGTGTATTTTTATTATTTTTATATTTTGTAAGGGCTTTATCTCGTTCATTCAACAGTTTCTTAAGAGCGTCCGTGAGCCAGGGAGCGGGAGGCCTACTGAGTCTGACAGTCCGTACTGGCGCATGCCGGTCAAAAATACCCAGCAAATTCACGCTAATAAAATTTATTTTATCCTCTATATTGTTGATGCGATAAATATTGTCCCATCGTATTTTGCGCATATCCGCAAAAAATGCATCCTCGCCAAAATACCTAAAGCATCTGTACGTATACATTCTCTGAGTTGACCGAGACGCCACGGATAATTCACAGAACACAAGACTGTGATCTGAGATGAAATCTGTATTAATAGTGCCATGGTTTGTGACCATATCAGGCGTGTTTGTGAAAATAGGATCCAGAAGTGTTGTAGTCGTCTCGGTCACTCTAGTTGGTTCATCAATTATCTGATTCAGATCGTAAGCAATGAAGCAGTCACTTAGCGGATTTGACAAATTAAGTAAGTTTATATTAACGTCGCCTGTTATGAAGATACTGTCAAACACCGGCGTGATTTCAGACAACATAGAATCAAAATTTATTATAGATTCCCTGACAGAGTATGTGGGAGGTCGGTACACCACCCCAATAAGTACGGAGATCTTATTAACTTTCAGACTTACAAGTAAATGCTCCAAAGACCCACAATCGCAAGTCAAAGAATACTTCGCGGCCCCATAAGAACTGTGCACATACACTGCAACCCCTCCACCGACCCTATCAGGGCGATCCTTGCGAAACAAATCATAACCCCGAATACTTAACAGATGAGAAGGAATTTCCACATTTAACCAAGTCTCTGTAAGACAAAGCACATCAAAGCTGTGGTTCAGAGTTAAGTCACGTACATCGGAAAAGTGAGGTACTAAAGATCTAACATTTAAATTTCCCAATTTGAATTTTTTGCTATTCATAAATTTTTTAACTAAAAATATATTATAAATTTATATATATATATATATCTACGTATATTACTGCTGTTCCAGAATCGTTTTTAAATGAGCACTATCACGCACCCTCAGGGCCCTATCACCATCTCTTTTTCGAATGAGAACACAATTATTCGCGCACCACACATACTTGTATCCATTTTCTCTACATTTCCTTGATTCTTTTAGGAGTAGGTAGATGTCCCTGTCAAGTTCCTCATTCACGTAGATCCTCTGGGCTTTATCGTCAACACCACATATAGTTGTATCCAAGTTACCCCTCTGCTTCTTCTTCCCAAGAATGTTTACAGCCATGTCATTATTCTTAAAAGACACTCTGGCACCTGTGATTTTGTCATTTAACTTAATTATACCAACATTTTCTATGTGTTCCCCCAGGAAATCTTCACTTATGTAGGAAAGCACCTTGGAGGTTTTTTCTTTCACCACTTTTTCGTCATCCGTGGTTTCGAAAGCACCATTTACGATAATTTTTTTATTTCCATTGCCACCAGACTCCAGTTTGGATACTCTACGTTGCAAATGGTTTACTTCCGACCCGAGATTGGAATTTTCGGTCTTTAACTCCGACATCATGTCCCCCATAACCTTACTAGCCTGCTTTTGTTCCTCAAAAATAGTATTAATGACATCCATAGAGTGTTTCATGACTGAAACCTCTTCTTTCAGACTACCAATTTCATTTTTTAATTCCAGTATAAGGGAGCGCAATGATCCGATATCGTCGTGATTTCCCATCAATGATGATCTTCTCCCTTGTGAAACGGTGTGCCCTTGTTGTAAGGAGGGATGCTCATCTTCCACGGGCGATAAGGATTTCCTTCTGCATATACAGCATGTCCAAGCTTTTTTTTGCTCACAGAGTAATCTAACTTCCAGCTCATTAAGTTTAGCGCAATCTGGGTGGTGCCATTTATTGCATAAATTGCATTGTATTCTGTAAACAGTCTTCGAAATATTCTTGTTGCACGCACCGCAGATGAGATTATTCTTGGCTCGCTTCATAACAATAAAAGTCCGGTACTGCACGTTGCTAATTTCGCTATCGGAGGTCAATAGCTTGGAATTATGCGAAACAAAAAATAACAACAATAACAAGACATCTATTCAAACACCTTAGGTTTTTTGCTTCCACAAATGCGAATGTTATCTTTGTGCAAATCAGGTAGGTATACACTTTTGCCTATAGGAATTTAGGAATGTTAACAGTTTATTGCACAGATTATCCAATTTTCCTTGTTTCACTACGTTTTCTGCTTTTATTTCCGAGTACAGCGTGATCTCGTTCTTACTTCACACGAAAACGCGATAAAAAACGGCTCTTTTAAACCAATTAAAACTTGAAATTTCGCGAGCAGCACATCGTGTCATCGTGTTCAAACACAAATACTATACTATATATAAATTGCATGATCTAGGAGACATCCTGCAAAGTGAACACTATAAAAATACACATGTGCTGATTCTTACGGAAACATGGATTAATGAAAATGAAATAGACCTTTTCAACTTAGATTCGTACACAGCTATTCCCCACTGTAGAAATACAAGGGGTGGAGGCACATCAATATATATAAAAAATAATATACATTATATTATACAAAACAACATAAAATTGGATGACCTTGGTGGATGTAATGTGATTTCAGTAGAACTTATACAGCAAAAACTTCATCTTTGGAGTATATATAGACCTAGAGACCTAAGAGACTCAGAAACTGTAAAGGAATACAAAAACATTATAAAATCAAATGCATATGAAATACAAAACGAACAAAATCATAGAAATGCAACTAGAGTAGGAAATACTAGAGCATCAATATTGGATCATGTAATTACAAATAATAAACTAACTTGTGATATTGCGATCAAAGATCACATGATCTCAGATCATAGGATACTGTATGCTACAATAACTAGGGTGACCGCAAAATATACTAAAGAACTAGTAACAAAAGTAAAAACCAATAAACAAAAATGGATACAAACACTACAACAACAAATAAAATCACAAACTATTAAATCAATCGGACAACTGTCAGAAGTAATAAATCAAGCAAAGACAGACTGCAGCAAGAAGTATACAATTAAGATAGGACCAGAAAATAAATGGATAACCATTGAATATTTGGAAAAACTAAAAATAAGGGATAAATTATACACAAGATGGAAAAAAGTCCAAAATGAACATACAGAAAGAGAATTTAAAAGGGTAAAAAATCAAGTAAATAACATAAGAAAAAAATTACAAAAGAACTACACAGAAAAAAAACTCATGGAAGCAAATGGTGATACAAGGAAAACATGGAAGATCTTAAATGAATCATGTAACAGAATCAAGAAGAAAAGAAATAAAATAAAAATGATCAAAACTAACACAAAAGAATTGACTGAAGATAAAGAAATAGCGCAAAAATTCATCGAACATTTCTCCAATGTAGGCCCCTCACTAGCAAAGCAGATAAAAAAGAATAATTACAATTTTGTGGAAGAAGAAGCTAAACAGAAATTAGAAAACTGGGATAAAACAAATTTAATGGAAATAAGAGACATAATAAGTGACCTAAAAAATAACACCCCAGGTGAAGATCAAGTGACAAAATCTGATTTACTATTGCTGTTTGATGTGATTGGAGAAAATTTGGTAAGACTTGTAAATAAAATACTGGAAAATGGAAAATATCCTGATGAACTAAAAATAGCAAAAATAATACCTGTACACAAAAAAGGTCCAAACTGTGACGTAAATAATTATCGACCGATATCGCTGCTGAGCACGTTTTCAAAAATTGTGGAGAAGGTCATAAAAAAACGATTAATATCGTACATTAACGTAAATTTTGGCTTTGATAAACAGCAATACGGGTTTCAAAAACAAAGCAACACACTAAGTACCACAGTAGACCTCTTAGAACACATAAAAGGTGAATTAGATAAAAATACATTTGTGATATTAGTGTTTGTCGACTTACAAAAAGCATTCGATACGGTGGACATTGATCTTATGGAAAAAAAATGTACAAAATGGGACTACGTGGTGCATGCTTGGAACTATTGAAATCATATTCAAGTGACCGTGAATACTTTACCGAAATAAATGACTGTACAAGTGAAAAAGTTAAATTTAAAGTAGGAGTTGCACAAGGCTCAGTACTAGGACCTATACAGTACCTACTATACGTACATAGTCTGCAATATGTTCTCCTTAAATCAAAATATTACATGTTTGCAGACGATACTGTACTTGTGGCAACCGGCGAAGACATAAAAGTGCTAGAGCAAAATGTAAATAATGACTTAAATCTGTAATAAATTAACAATAAATATAAATAAAACAGAGTATATGCTAATAAAACAAAAAAATAAAAAAAAATGTGACATAGAAATAACTTTAAATAATATAAACCTAAAAGAGACTCGACAATATAAATACCTAGGACTAATAATCACGAGTGATTTATCATGGGATGCCCATATTGATAAAATCATATCAAAAATATCACCAATGTTGGGGGCAATTAAAAGATGCTCGCATCTGTTAAATAACAAAGTAAGAAAATTTTTATACAATAGCTTCGTAGAGCCTCATATAAAATATCTCCTCCCCTGCTGGGGAAATGCTTCAAAAAAACAGCTACAAAAAATCCAAAGACTACAGAATAAAGCAATAAAGACAATCCATTCCCTAAATTACTTCACACCTAGTGTTGAGCTATACAAAAAACACAAATTTTTCCCATAGAGATAGGTACTTAAAAAGATTGAACAAGTAAAACTGATATACGAAATAAAAAACAGATTAATTAAATCAAACATACCTTTCCCAAGCAAAGAATTATCATACTCATAACACCAGACAAAAGGAACATATAATAAACACATTTTCAAGAACCAAAACATCTCAAGATTCACCAGTCTACAGAAGTATTCAAACATATAATCAGATGCCTCCAGAAATCGTAAATGTTAACAGATACAAGGACATGTGCCACAACTTAAAAGACTATTTTGTAAAAAGCATAGTATAAACTTTTAATTTTAAATTAAACAAAAATTATTTATTTAGGTAAATCATAAGTTTTATAGGCCCTGGTGCCAGTATCTATGTACTGTTTAAGGGTCAGAAACAAAGAAAATTAAAAAAAAAAAAAAAAGTAAATTAACCTCCAAATTTAATGGGTCCACCAATTCGAGATGGATGAGCCTAGCTACTTTTAAATGCATATACATATACATATAGGTAATTGCTAAAGTTTTTCCAACGTACACAAGTAAAATAAAGATTATAGTTAATCATTAAAATATAAAAGTTTAAAATTGACTGACATTCAAAATACTACACTAAGAAATCACAATACACAGTTAATCAACTCTACAGATCACAATATTACAGATTAAAATGTTATATAAAATTAATTTCACTGCAAGCTAAAAATTCATCAGTTGCGTAAAAGGCTTTCGATGTCAAAAAATGTTTTACCCTTTCCTTATATTGCGTCATTGGTAGATCCTGCACCGTCTTGGAGAGTTTATTAAAGCATTTTACTGCAAGGAAATTCGGCCCATTGGCATTTTCCTTATTTCGCGTATGATATAAATGAGCATCACCATTCGTAACATACATGCCGATATTCTCCTTAGCGTAGAGAAGATTTTCCAGGAAAATAAAAGCACTCGGAAGAGTCAGAATTCCATGATTAATAAACGCGTACTTACACTCATCTCTATATCCGATTCCTGCTACAATTCTGAACTGCTCTGCGCTGTAGTATGAATATTCTTTTAGCTACCGCTGATTGCCCCCAAACTATAATGGCGTAAGAAAGGAGGGAGTGACACAGAGCAAAATATGCTGTTTTTAAGACTCTATCAGATACACTACTTTGCTAATTGCGGGGAAGATAGATGTTCTTGCTAACTTTGGATGCCAGACCGTTGACATGGACATCCCATTGCAGTTTCGGATCCAGAGCAATGCCCAGAAATCGCACAGTATCTTGTATCGCCAAGTCTGTGCCGTACCGACGCAAAGAAAAAATCATGGAATGGGTCTTTGATTCATTCAATATAAGGTTATTCTGAAAAAACCATTCATGAACGTTCGACCGCGCATCGCGCGTCCTCTGTGACAACTCGTCACAATCCTTAGTCCTAAAACTTATGGCGGTGTCATCTGCAAAGAGGTTAAAGTCAACAGTATCGTTACTTTGTGGTAAATTATTAATGTAAATTAAAAATAAAAGGGGACCAAGAATGGACCCTTGTGGTACGCCCACCACTAACTCCCTACTCTCCGAATATGCAGCTTCCATCTTTACAACTTGAGACCGATTGCTCAAATACGAGCTCATAAGCCTTTTTTACTGTATTAGATCTGTAAGTGACAGCTTTTTAGTTCAGGACGATTTGAATAGGTTGACGAGTTAGTGCAATACAAATTTTATGAAATTAAATGTGTCAAAGTGTAAAGTCATGCGCTTTTTCAGGTGTAAATAGCCTATTGATTTTCAGTATAGGGTTGGCAATGTAGCCTTGGACTCTGTATCTCAGATTAGTGACTTAGGGGTCGTATTCGACCATCAACTGAATTTTAATCTCCATATTGACAATATAATCTTAAAATCATTTAGAATGCTCGGATTTATAAGTAGAACATGTAGACATATTTATGACACCAAAGCAATCACCTGTCTGTACAATAGTCTTGTGAGATCAATTATGGAGTATAATAGTATAATTTGGGCTCCACGATACTCTGGTCATGAACAAAGAGTCGAAAATACACAAAATAAATTTGCTAAATTACTTCTCTACAAACACAGACATCCACACAAAAATATACCTTACGAAGTTAGAATTCAGTTGATAGGTTTGAAATCATTGAAAAGGCGACGTGAGGATGCAATGTTGCTTTTCTTGTATAAGTTACTAAATAACCATATAGATAGCGACTATTTATTAACACGCATATACTTTCATGTTCCGAGTCGGCCAACACGTTCAATACAACTTTTTCACATACACAATCACAGGACAAATTACGGTTTTGACTGCTTTACAGACCGTTTAGTAGCTAACTATGACAAGAACTACTCTGACATTGACCTATTCTCTAATGGACTGAGTAGGTTGAGGAGATTATTATTAGAGCATTAGTAGGTACATAGGATAATTAGTTTTTACCACGTATTTTTAAGTATGTTTGTACTATTTGGAGTGTAAAACTCTGTAATGTATTTGAATTGATAAATAAATAAATTAAGCTAATTTAATTAATTTATGATGCCGTTTTTGGAAAACCCAGCTTCGTCCGTGAAGAGAACTGAACCAATGAAATTTGCATCGTATCTGTGCCGATCCAAAACCAAGTTACAAAATTCCATCCTTCGCGGAAAGTCTTCAGGAAGAAGCGCGTGGACTTTTTGAAGGTGGTATGGATGTAACTGTTGCTCTGTAAGGATTCTAAAGACCATTGATTTTGAATAATCAAATTCGGCAGCCAATTTTTGAACACTTGCAGCAGGATCTACTTCTACGGCATTAAAGATGTTTTCTTCAAGACCATCAACGCGACGGTTTTGATTTCCACAATTGTGACTGGCCTTGTCAAACTTTCCTAAAATTATTTACGATCTAAATACTTTAAATCAAATCTTTATCATCCGATAAGTACAAATTAAAAATAAAACAACTTAGTTTTTACCTGTCTCTCTTAAACGACGATCTACTCTTTCAAAGGTTTTTCTGTCAGGAATTCTTCTGTTTGGAAATCGTTCTTCATAAAGCCTTCGGGCTTCTAAGGCATTACATGATGCAAGCCCATACATTAAATGCATGTCGGCATATTCCTCAAACGTAAATTCCATACCAAAACGAAGCAGAAGAAATAAGATCAAAAACTTAAACACACTCAATTTCCAACTGACACTGTCGTAGTTATTATTTATTTTAACTGGTACATATCAACTAAACCATATCAACAAAATAAGGTATTTATCGAATTTTTCATAAAAAAAGGCATATGGAACAAAAATTTTTTCTCGTAAACGGTTTACTTTATCGATGTCGATGAAGAGTACTTTTTTTTTAGTTTAAGGTTTCAGCTATTCAATAGTATTATTGATATGCCTCTATCATACAGGATGTAAAAAAAATAAGCATTATTCTGTTAAAGCTAGTCCGTCCCTGGAAAACTAAATAAGCCGAATAAAATTAAAATGGTTCATTTTGAGGAGACTTACCTAGCAACCATCATACTGAACAATTATTAAATTACAGCAAGTACTTTAAGAATTATTCAAGAAAAACCGATTTCCTGAGGCGTCCTTCAGGGGCTGATATCTCGGGGATGGGACTATTCGCCGTCGCCGTTTCGCCGTCGCCGTTTCGCCGTCGCCGTTTCGCCGTCGCGACAATTCGCCGGCAGCCGATTCGCCGTGGGCCGTTTCGCCGTCAAATAGAATATAAGTCTATAATTATTACAATTTTTTTATATCTAGCATATACCGAATTGAACCCAAAAAGGTGGATTAGATGCCGTGTTAGCGCTGTTTAACCAATATAAGTCTATAATTATTACAATTTTTTTATATCTAGCATATACCGAATTGGACCCAAAAAGGTGGATTAGATTAGAAACGGCGACGGCTGAACGTCCTAGACCCGAATTCCAATAACCCTAATTATTATTATTGACTTGCCTATGTAGGTATATTTTTATCAAACAATTTTGTTAAAATTTAGCAATATATATTATAACCTTTTTTACGTATTTTATTAATTTCTATTTGACGGCGAAACGGCCCACGGCGAATCGGCTGCCGGCGAATTGTCGCGACGGCGAAACGGCGACGGCGAAACGGCGACGGCGAAACGGCGACGGCTAAATGTCCTAGACCCTGATATCTCAGTAGGGAGGGCCTGTAGGAAATTTTTTTATGGAAACTTGTCATATTATTTTTTCATATTGTATCCAAATCCGGGAGATTGCCCACATATTCTGGGACACCCTGTATATAGCCCTCGTCCAGTTAACTTGACGCAATTAAACGCAACGGATTTATATAAGACTTCGATTTGTTTGCGGTTCACGGGAATTAATTGAATATGTTCAGTGCGGGCTCTAGTCAAAGATTAACTCATAGATTTGGCCATTTTGATAGAAATATCGGGTCGGGCACAATATGGCAACAAGCAGTTCGAAAGGCGAATAATTCCACTACGATCGCGCATCTTGTATGCATGTGACATGCAGGCACGTCGTGTGAAATTTCGTTGTGTTTGTTTATGCAAAGCTGTGAAAGTTTGTTAATTTTTCAAGATGTCTACGAGTGATAATTACGCAACTCCAAGGTAAATCTTACCTATTATTATTAGTAAGTAATTAATTTTTTTCCTAAATTAAAGTTATTACTCTTTGGGTGATTTTTTACTCGTAGAGTTGCAAAATATACGGTCAGTAGTCTATATCTTTCATTGTAAAGCCAAATTAAGATAGTTTCAAATGCGACGTTGCCAAGTTTATCTTATCTTCCCAAATTAATTTTTGTTTTTCTTTAGTTGCAGTGGCCTCCGGAAAAGAAAGAGGAATATTGAGTCCAAGAGACCGCTGACGCAAGCTGAGTTAGAAGGGTGTTTGAATGACTCAGACGGAAGTGATTTCGATTTCTCAAGCGACGACGATATCAGAGACCGTACGTTTAATCCTGATAAGGAAGCAAGTAATTCTAGTTCTGACTCTGCAGAAGTTACAGAACATAATGGCCCAGTTGACGATCTTTCTGTCACCGATTCACCTGATGATGCTGGCCAGGGTGGCGAGAAAGCAGCAGATCCCAATGGTGAAGAATGGACCGATGAAGAAGAAGAGCCAACAGTGTTCCCGTTGACTGGCGTAAAGGAAATCAATGTTACTGACCTTCCGCCTAACCCAGGTCCAATAGATTACTTTATGCTATTTTTTGACAAGGATATTCTTGAAGTAATAACGAGAGAAACCAATTGGAGGGCAAATGCAGTATTTGCCTTCAAAAAAACAAGGTCAAGTAGAGAAGAAAAGTGGCAAGATATTTCTGTCGACGAAATGCGGAAATTCATCGGTTTGTGTTGCCTATCTGGCACCGTTAAATTTCTTCTTTTAGCCAAGCAGTGGAGTCGCCATCCTTTATATTTTCATCCCGTATTTGGAAAAACCATGTCCAGAAATCGGTTCCAAATAATTCTAAAGAACCTTAGATTTGTAGATCATGCTACGATCGACGAGAATGATAAGTTGTTCAAAAATCGGCCTATTTTAGAAAGAATATTGCGAAATGGTAAACGAGTTTTTAGTCCTGGTCAAAACTTATCGAATGATGAAGCCATGATTGGTTGGAAAGGTAGATTATTTTTTCGACAATACATATCAAATAAGAGCCATAAATATGGGATAAAATTGTATGAACTGACGACTGATGATGGATTTGTTCTTGACGTGATTGTTTACACGGGAAAGAGGACATTACTTTCAGAAGATTTAACACACGCTGAAAGTGTGGCAAAGGAATTGATGAAAAATTATTTAGAAAAAGGACACACAGTATACCTTGATAATTTTTACACCAGTGTTTCTTTGGCTGAATTTTTACATAAGAAAAAAAGCGTTGGTAGGAACTCTGTGTGAAAATAGAAAGGGGAACCATAAGGAAACTATGAAAGCCAAGCTAAAGAAAGGTGAAGCAGTTTGGAAAAGAAAGAGACCAGTTTTACTTAATAACTAGAAGGACAAAAAGAATGTTAGGATGATAAGTACTGCCCACACACATTCGATGGTCGAAATTCAAGGAAAGAAAGCTAATAACAAGAAAATAAAACCTGCATGCGTTATCGCCTACAATAAACACATGTCGGGAATTGACCGATCAGATCAGATGATGGTTTACTACTCTACCCCTCGTAAAACCGTTAGATGGTACCTACCGCAAAATATTTTTCCATTCGATAGATTTGTGTATGTGGAATGCCTGCTACATATATAATCTTTATGAAGAGAAAAGTATTAGACTTCTAAACTTTCGAGAAAAAGTGATTATGAAACTTATCAATGACGACAGGCTCATTTGCAAGTAGAAAATGAAGTCGAAACTAAAGGCAAATTTCACTATCTAGAGCCGAATCCTCCTACAGAAAAAGAAAAATGCACAATGAGACGATGCAGTCAGTGTATAACAACAAAAGCTCAGAAGAAAACTAGATATATCTGTTCAGTTTGTCCAGAACAACTAGGTCTATGTGTTTATCCCTGTTTTTAGGATTGGCATGCAAAATCTACTTGAGCGTCTTATATTATGTAGTATTTAAGCAAAACATGTATTCCATTTTTATTTTGAATAAAGCTTAATAGTACTAAATAATAATAATAATAATAAATAAATCATTATATTTGTAGTTTAAAGAAGAATATTTATATGTCCAGTTAACTGGACAGCGGGACATATAGGGTAAAAGTATGTTCATTGCCCATTGTCCAGTTTACTGGATATCTACTGGCGACCTTGAAAATGGTCACGGTTAGTTTACAAGACCATTTACATGCATTTATCGTTCAAAAAAATTCATATAACCCAAAAGTTGGAGTTGGTTTCTCAGAGTCGTTAATTTAATCCCACCATGGCACTCAACGTGTTAAAAAAAACATTATACAGCATTTTTAAGGCAACAATATTAATTTAATGGAGGCAAAGGGTTTTTTTATCGAGCATTTCGGTTTAAAACGAAGCGACAACACGGCTTTAAATTCTTATAATGAATCAAAAAATAAAATGGGTATTTTGTTTGGTGCATGAGTGGTGCAACTTCATAAAAATATGGATACTTATATCAAAGTGGAAAAAATTTTAAAAATCAGGTGCATTTCGGAGAAAAGTGAAGAAGAGGTTTGAAGATATAAAAAACTATGCTTCGATTTCAAATAATCCCAATAACAATTTTGGTGTAGGTATATTTATCGCAGAAAGAGCTTATTTACCGTGTAGGGGCCACAAGCAAAGTTATTTTAGATAATGTTCTTTGCATGTATCTTTCAAACACATTTTTGTTCTATAAACAGCTTTAATGCAGCAAATAGCTCTGTACCTGCTCTTTAATTGTTCTCTTTGCAGAAACAAACCAGTGGCGGCTCGTGGGTGTATAAGGGGAGGAGGCTATAAAATAGCGCCGCAGACGAAAATTTTTCGCGATTTCAAGGTTATTGGCTTAAAATGAATAGTTAGGAATTCAACCAGCCATATAATTACTTTGAAATACTAGGTTTCACGAGAAAAATATTCAATTTGCAAGGTCAGGGTCAACTTCTCTCAGTGCATCCGCTATTGTGTCTCTATTTTGCTCTACTCTCGTAAGCGCCACAGAATTCTTAATATTATGTTCTTTGGAACTTTCGTGTGATTTTACCGCCCGTGAAAATTTTTTTAAATCAGAATATCCAACCCCTGAACTCCAATTGTTTTTTACGCTGCCTAATAAAATACAAGGCCAACAATATAAGCCTTCCTTATAAATACTTCCGCACAGCCACTTATAGGTTTCGTACCAAGTTACCTGAAAAGCTCTTGAATATTGCTTACCCTGTCTCTTATCGTTAAATATTGCCGAAATTTTTGGTGTCGGACGACTACATAATATCTGTCTTTTTTCCGTTTCGTTTCTCCTTAAAAATGGGTATGAGAGAATAATATCATGAACAGGATTTATATTTTTTTAAAACAATAAAATTTAGCGTTTAATAATTAATAACATAATAAAGAAATCTTAAAACTTACCGAATCTTGAAAATATAACCTTAATTTTACTTTAAGTCTTTTATAAACAATTTATCGTCGTAAGACAGTCGACTAAATCTATATTTTATCAAGTATTCGACGAAATCTTTGCAATTTCGAACATTTATTTCATCATTATTAGCATTACAGCTTCTACTATATTCGCCAATTTCAGTTACCTCCATTTTCATAATAATATAGAGATAAAATAATAATAACTCCACACACAAATAAACAAATAGTTCCGTATACTGTGCCGGCACACACTACTTGGCTTCCCGCGAAATATTATTTGTGGGCGTTTCTGCCTCCTGGCTATCAGTTTTTCTTCAGGTTCTTGCATTAAAACAAGTGGACAATTATGTGTTATCCGTGCTGAAAAATTAAACCGTCGGAAGCATGCCTCCGTTGACAATAGTCTAGGCGCATATTCGCTGATGCGGGCAGACACCACCTAATAGTACTAAAGCTGAGCGGCAATAACAAAAATATTATATTATAAAGAAAGTGTTTTTCTAGAAGTAGCTAATTCAGAATTTTTGATACACTGAGAATATAAGAATTTGAAAGTATCATTTTCAAAAATGAATAAAGTTATCTTTAAAAAAATAAAATGTTATTTCGTAAGTTTTTGTTGGGGAGGCACCGCACGTTCACCCCCAAACCCCATCAAGAAAAATAAATAAAATGTCCATTTAATATTATTTATCTTATACTGTGTATGTCAGAATATCCTTAATATTTTATCGTACCGTCCAACCATCCAACAAAACCTATGGTTAAAGAATAGCATGTCGCGCAATACCTCTCGGTTCTCGCCGAGCCGCGTCGCGTCGGCGTTGTCGCGTCGCACATCGACGATGGCAAGGAATCGCACGTGCGATTAAGTGCGGCACTTTTAAGCAGCTTTTCTCTATATCTGTAAAGTGTGTACCAAGGTATACCGTTTGGTTTAATGACTGCAATAAAACCCCTTAATGGCTTAATAATAGTTTCATTATATTGTAAACACCCAAAGAAATCCTGTTTACCTGTTCGATTGCCAAACCTACGTTTTTAAATAATTTAGTGGTAAAATTACCCATATAAAACTATCGATGAGCCTGCCAACCAGCCTAATCTACCTGGTCCGAGCTGGCATCACTGCTTATTACTAAAATGAAATGAGATAAGGGGTAAAAGCTTTGCACAGGGACGGATTTTGAAGTTAAATGAAATGTCATAGTAATACCTTATAGTAGCAATGTTTATTACCATTACTCATATTATATGTTTATTAATTTATTAGAGGTACAAGTGTGAAAATAGTACTAATTGCAATATACAATATTGGTACCTATACCCACTTATAAAAAAATATTTACATGTACTATACAGTAATATACACAGAAGGTTTAAATGTAATTATAAAACGTTTTAATCTATTCCTAATTCAGTCTCGCTATCACTATCATCCACATTTATAATAAGAGGATGTATTTCGCTTTGTTGTGTAGTTATATAAGAGTCTTCAATTTTTAAGACATGGTTAACCGAGTTTTTCCAGCTTTCATCTGGAATTTCACCGAAAACTTTCTTTATTACCTCTATTACACTGCTACTAAGAGTAGGTGTGCTATTTTGAGTTCTAACTTTCGTAGTAATGTACCTATCTATTGTTATTATAAACTGGCATTAATACGTCTCTGCGTCTAGGCGAAAACGAAAGCCGAGTTTATGAGGGGTTTTATTGCAGTCATTAAGTCAAACGATATACCTTGGTACACACTTTACTAGCAGGAGCAGGCACGGCCGGGGATATGGCGAATTTGTATAGGACTACGCGCACACTTTTGGTGTGCTCCGTTGCCTTTTTGTGGGTTGATTATATTTATATATTAAAGACTTAATTTAATAAAAATGAACAGTTTTACTCTTGAATATTTGAGAACTAGCTTCAGCTCTTTGAGTTTAGAGCATGGATTTGTGGATGCAGCACAACTAATCGTTTGTTTTGCTTTTCCTGCGTGTTGTTTGGCCGTGGTGTTGCGGAGGCTGCCTGTACAAAAAATGGAATATATCCGACTTGGAACATTTAGCACAAAAAATAAAAAAACATGAAACCACTCAAGCTGATATGAATGCTCAGTTGGATATGCAACTGTTAGGAAAAGTAGATATACGGCAACAGCTAGACAGCCCAACTAGCATTTTATACCCTTATAAAGGTTATAAGAACCTTTTCTACGAGTAGGTACTTAAGGCTCCATAAATTACTCCCCGAAACGTTCCTAGAACGTTCTATAGACAGCTTATAAGTGTCAAATGGGCACAGGCTTATACAGTGTGGCCCAAATTGGGCCTACATGTATGGGGATCTTGGAAACTATAGAAGATAGAGAAACGGTTAAATGGGGAAAGTTTTTGACAATTATATTTCTAACGGAAAACCGTTTAGTACGCGGCCCTATCTTTTTTGGTTTTTGAAATATGTTGAAAAAACCAAAAAGATGTATTTTCGAAAATATGCTGTAGATTTCTTATTATTGACTATTTTGGCAATCTGTAAAAACATTTTTAAAGCAACTTTTTAAGTAGATTTCAATTCTGCAATTTAATTTTGAACACGACGTTTCAGTTATTTTATACCATCATCGGGTTCATTTTTTCTTATGGGCGCCATATTGTATTTTATACTTAAAAGGTAGCTTATGACGTCAGCTTTTCAACGATGTATTATTTGTTGGAAAATAAATGAAATTGACTTGAAAAATAAAGAAAATTAATTTTCGCAACACGTCAAATTTGACAACTGCACTATAACTCCCTAAATTGAATACCAATTAAAAGGTTTACATTTTGTAGTATTCACAAAACACTGCTTGCATTGTTTCAATCAACAATATTACAATAACCTATGAATCAAAAATAAAATCCAGTAGCCTATGACCAACCATTACCGTTTGAAAATGAAACAAAAATATTACTTGTCAGAACGAGTAAAAGTATAATAGTTTTTATTATTATTATCTAATAATAACGATTTATTTGTGTATTCTGAATTTAAAAGAAAATGGCATTGCGTTTTTCTCACGAAGAAAAATTTGATTTGCTAGAATGTTACATTCATTGCAACAGAAATGCAAACCTTGCATTAGAAAGGTATTTTGAAAATTTTCCTGAAAGACCGCAGCCAAGTGTCAGACTTTTTCCAAAAATTGTTATGAACCTGAGAAACCATGGAAGTTTTGAAAAACCTCGGCCCAAGAGTTACGAAAAAGCAGGTAATAACGAGCGTGACGAAAATGTCAGAGCCTATTTTAATGCCGCTCCGACATCATCTACAAGAGCGTCGGCAAGAGACTTACCAACCCCGCGAAGTACCATACAAAGAGTCCTTAAGGAAAATAAATATCGACCATACAAGCCAACTATAGTTCAGGGTTTACGAGAAACGGATTATCCAAGAAGAATGCAGTTTTCAAATTGGTATGTGAATCAATGCGAACAAAATCATGATTTCAGTCGTCTTGTAATTTGGACCGATGAATCACATTTTACCAACTGCGGGGTATTTAATAGACATAACCATCATTTTTGGGCAACAGAAAACCCT
Source organism: Polydrusus tereticollis (assembly GCA_963920685.1). Taxonomy (NCBI): domain Eukaryota; kingdom Metazoa; phylum Arthropoda; class Insecta; order Coleoptera; family Curculionidae; genus Polydrusus; species Polydrusus tereticollis. The sequence continues at coordinate 110,628,635 of OY987332.1, read as the reverse complement.
CACCAATTGGCTCAACGAAGACTGCAAACCCGATTTGGTTTTAATGTATGGTGTGGTATGTATGGTAAGTAATGTCACCTAGCTTGCTAAATACATAGCAGGTATTAAGTAACCCAGCTTTACTTTTCTCCTTACATTTTAGACAACAGACTTTTGGACCATTCTTTTATAATCATACGTTGAATGGCCAAAGATTCTTGGAGCTGTTAGAAGATCAAATATTACCGGCAATTAGAGCAAGAGTTCCTCAAGATCAATTGAATAATATTTGGTTTCAACAAGACGGTTGTCCCGCACATAATGTTCGGGAAGTTCAAACTCTCTTAAGACAGATATTTGATGACAAATTAATTTCAAACGGCGGACCAGTTAATTGGCCTGCTAGATCCCCTGATATAACTCCTCTCGATTTTTATTTATGGGGTTATGTAAAAAATGAAGTATATGAGTTTGAACCCCCGGAATCTGTACAAGAATTAGAAGAGAGAGTGAGGAATGTGTTTACGAGCATAAATGGCAACATGCTTCGCAGGGTCATCAATACTGTGTTAAAAAAGTGTCAAAAATGTATTAATAAAAACGGCCAATATTTCGAATAAGTATAGTAAGTTAGATATTTTTTCTTATTTTCTTTTCAAAACAATAATTATTATTCATTGCGTTTTTAGTTTTCTTTATTTAAAATGTTAATATGAGATTTTTAACCATAAGGAAAAAATAAAATAATGTATTATAATATTATGATATTTTAAACAAATTTAACCCTGACTAATGTGTTCTCAAATTTGACGTGTTGCAAAAATTAATTTTCTTTATTTTTCAAGTCAATTTCATTTATTTTCCAACAAATAATACATCGTTGAAAAGCTGACGTCATAAGCTACCTTTTAAGTATAAAATACAATATGGCGCCCATAAGAAAAAATGAACCTGATGATGGTATAAAACAAATGAAACGTCGTGTTCAAAATTAAATTGCAGAACTGAAATCTACTTAAAAAGTTGCTTTAAAAATGTTTTTACAGATTGCCAAAATAGTGAATAATAAGAAATCTACAGCATATTTTCGAAAAAAGCCGCGTACTAAACGGTTTTCAGTTAGAAATATAATTGTCAAAAACTTTCCCCATTTAACCGTTTCTCTATCTTCTATACTTTCCAAGATCCCCATACATGTAGGCCCAATTTGGGCCACATGTAGAGCAAATTTATCATGTAGTTGGTCTAAAAGTGTCACGTAACAAAACATTTTTATCTCATACGGATGTTTTAGAGCGTTCTATACCACCATTAAACAGTACCTTACAACGTATGGACCATATTGTACTTATAAGATTCCGCGTACAATATCATCTGCTTATTGTTTTAAATGATGTACCTATAAGTATCTCGTAGAAGAATAAATTAGCAATATGTAAAACATTATTTTAATAATTTTACAGGCAATATGATGTTTAAATGGAAACAGCTCGAACCAAAAATACTTTAAATCATACTTTCATAGTTTCTATAATATGTCGGAACTTAGGTGTGGTACTAATATTATTTATCGCTTGGAAATTGACAAATTAAAAATTATCTTTGGCTTAATATTTTCAACGAAGGCCAGTTTATCGTTAAAGCATAGGTAATTTTTGGGCATTATTTTTACGCGCCGAAATAAAATTAATTATTTATAATTTTTTTCAGTCGAAAAATAAAACGATAAAATAAAAACAATTTACCAAAAATCAAGATATTGGTCTTAAAATATACTAGCAGGTAATTTATATTGAAATTATGTTCAAAGCCTTCGCCTGGTTTTCAAAATAGCGAATTAAAAGCAATATTTGAAAAAATATCATAATGGCCGCCACGGAATATTATTTTTAAATTGATGATTCTTTGAAAAAAGTTTGCTCTTCCAGCAAACACTTATATCACAAACTTGCCCCATAAATAGCATTTACACAGTGAATATTGCATTTCTACTTGATCGTAATATTAAAAAGATATTTACAGAGCAAACTAAACTTAAATGTGCAAATATCGTCAAATATGTAATAAAGTGACACAGGAAAAAATATTTTTTTTTGAAGTCGACAATATAGCAGGTACATTTTTATAATAATTAGGTAGCAGTATTTAACTATTTCTGCTGTACCTATAGGTATAGCATAATGGATAAATTGTGACAACTGCTACGTAGTCGCAAATCTACATTGCCTTTAAAATAACTATGAGCAATTCCAAACTGAATTTTTTTAACAAGGCTAAAGGTTCGCGTCTGAGATTCTAGAGCCACAAAAACAAGCCTTATTTTGTAGCTCTAGAACCTGTACCCGTGTTTTTAATGCTCCGTTTCGTCAATGTATGGGACAATAAATTGAAGAATATATCTTCAAGGCCGAATTTTGCTGTGTAAAGCACCAAAATTTTACGGCAATTAATTGTGCATTTTATTCAACAAGAAATTGGCGAGATAGGTTTTGCTCAAATTTATTGACCAATTTTGGTAATGTTCTCGTTATATTGAATTTTTTTTCGGTTGTGCCAACTGTCTTATTTTGAGGTTAGAATTTGCGAAAAAGCTGAAAAACTGTGCAGTAGTGTTTTTATACGATTTTTCCAATTAAAGGGTTCGTAACAATTTTAACGGTTTTACTTAAATTACACAGTTTCTTGACCAAGTAATTGACAAAAGATATCCCGTGTAATTCAGGCTTAAGAGAAAAATAAAGGACATTCCAAATTTGTTATAGAATATAATATCTATTTTTGCAGTGTAAAATAAGTACAGGAAAGGGAATCATTTCATTTTAAAAAGCTTTCTACAGAACAAAATCGGTCCTGCGTGATACCTTTAAAGAACGTTAATAACAACTTTGGTGTGTTTGTACTTATAAACATATTTTACATATCCCCATAAAAAAAAATCGGGTGAAGCCAAGTCGTGTAATCTTGGGTGCCAATTCTAAGCTCCTTTTCTTCCAATCCATCGATTTTGAAATTAAGACGTTTAATTATTCACGGACCCTAAGATAGAAATGTGCATGTACTCCATCCATTTGAAGCCACATCGTTTTTTTATGGCTGTGGGAATGTCTTGTAAAATAATAAAAGTAAGGACCGATTAAATATAGACTCATTATTCCGCCCCAAACATTCACCAACCATCTGAGTTGATTATTAGCGATCCTAAATTGATGGGGATTAGAATCAGAATAGTAATAAAAATTATGTCTATTAACTGATCCATTGTTGTGAAACATGCACTCACGTGTCACTAAATAAAACAAAATTAAAAAAGTTTGCATTTTCTGCTGGGCTGGCCATTTGGTTTCAACCAGAGCCATTGACTTAATACACACACACACGTTTTCTGCTACTTTGTCTAAGACCCACATACAGAATTCCACTCGTTTTCAGAAAGTTATTGGTGACGCTGAATTTTATAGGGATGGTAACTATGTTTCTGAAGAATCCTTGAGACGCTCGATTTGCTAATGTTGATATTTTGCGCAATTTGGTTTTGACCTATATGGGGATTTCCGATTACAGACCCAATTACAGCAAATTCAGCTTCTTCGTTTTTTTGTCACAGGTTTCCTTTTAGTGGGTTTTTTATACTGAACACTCCCAGTTTGTCTAAATTAAGTCAACAGTCTTTCGCAAATGACTTTATCTTATTGCTTGCTTCGGTTGAGAAGAGATCTTACTCATTACAAATACGCGTTCCGTAGACCAAAAAATCCAGGGGGTTCAGATCTGGAGAACGCGCAGGCCACGGGACCTCCTCTTCCATTTAATTGGCGGGGAAATCGCTGGTCCGGATAATGCCGCACGTTTAAACCAAAATATGGAGGTGCCCCGTCATGTTAAAACCACATCTTATTTCTAATGTCTCAAGGAACATTTTCTAATAATAGAGACAAAACATTTTGCAGAAAATGGAAATAAATGTTTGCGTTTAAACGAGCAGTCAGCAAGTGAACTATTAAATTCTCTCCAGGAATACTAGCTTACATGTTTACAGAAAATTGTTGCTGGTGTCTTCTAAAGACCACAAAAATCGGTTAAAATCAGTCTGTATTATGAATATTTGCATTTTGCATGAGAACGTGAGCAATTAACAATGGGAAAGCTTAATACTTTTCGATAAACAAGTAAATTTGACATCTATTGCTGATTTAAAATACAGGATGTTATATTTAAATTAACCAAGTTATTATCATTTCAAACTTGTAATTATTTTGCCGTACTTTTTGGACACCTTGTATATGTTAGTGACTTTTTCATAAGTACAACCTAATCAGTTAGTAGACTCCAGTGTGAATTTGGTTTGACAAAGGAAATACATATTGAGGAATTAATCATTAAAATTGTTACTACATTTTCACAAAACACGAAATATTTCAAAAACCGTAGGGTTTAACTACAATAAACCCCAATGAACCTCATTTTCATTTTGATCGTACAAACGGAAAATAAAATAACACACAGGGCATTCCCTGTAAAAAAATACAACTTTGATGCGTTTCGTGTTTTTGGGACAACCTGTACGTTATAAAAATAATTTTAAAATGTACCCTTAACAGGCCCCGATACACCCCGAAAAGCTTTTTCTATCCAAAACAAATAATTTAGCTGTAGTATGTCGTGTCGAATAACGTGAATAACCCTGTATATTTGCTCATACCCTACAACCTGTGTAAAAACGTTTTTTTATATCTTATAAAGTAGAGCCTATACATTACTTTGTGACACAAATGGGACACCCTGTATATGCAGATTCTCTTGCACCTATAGTCAGCGCTGTATTAAATCTAAATCGCTAATTGAACATGATTTCAATCCAATTCAGTTGGAGTCATTCGCAGAACGCTCTGTATCTGTGTCTATATTTATATTTACTTATACACATTCTCATTACCAACCTGAACTGTAAATATCAAAACTTTTTAGTATCATTAAGCGTAGCTTATATATTTATTTATTTATTTACAAATTCCAGTAAGTAGGCTCTCTGTAACATGTTGGAAATAAAGGCGTCATTTATTTATTTTCTTATGTCGGAGAAGGTGCCTGTTCATATGACCTTTTTCAATGCATCGATAATCACACTGATCACATTTAAACATAGTAACTTCATCTGGATCCTTATGCCGGAGAAGGTGCATTTTCAAATGATTTTTGTATTTTGTTTGAAAGGCACATTGATCGCATTTAAACATATCGACTTCCCCTGGATCCTTATGTCGGAGAAGGTGAATCTTAAAATGACTTTTTTCAATGCATCGAAAATCACATTGACCACATTTAAGTATATTAACTTCCTCTGGATCCTTATGCTTGAGAAGGTGCATCCTCAAATGACTTTTAAACTTTGTTTGATAGGCACATTGATTGCATTTGAACATATCGACTTCCACTGGATCCGTGTGCTGGCGAGAGTGAGCATTTAAATTACTTTTCTGAATGCTTTGATAATCACACTGACTACATTTAAACATATGGACTTCCTTTGGATCCTTATGTCGAAGAAGGTGCCTCTTTAAGTCACTTTTCCGAATGCTTCGATAATCACACTGCCCACATTTAAAAGTATTAACTTCTTCTAGATCCTTATGCCGGAGAAGGTGCATCCTTAAATGACGTTTAAACTTTGTTTGATAAGCACATTGATCGCATTTAAACATATCGACTTCCCCTGGATCCTTATGCCGGAGAAGGTGCATCCTCAAATGACTTTTAAACTTTGTTTGATAAGCACATTGATCACATTTAAACCTATTAACTTCACCTGGATCTTTATGTCCGAGAAGGTGCGTCTTTAAACTACTTTTCCGAATGCTCTGATAATCACACTGACTGCATTTAAACATATTAATATCCTCTGGATCCTTATGTCGCAAAAGGTGCTTCTTTAAACTACTTTTATGAATGCTTTGAAAATCACACTGACTACATTTAAACATATTAACTTCCTCTGGATCCTCATGTCGGAGAAGGTGCGTCTTTAAATTACTTTTGTGAATGCTTTGATAATCACACTGACTACATTTAAACATATTAACTTCCTCTGGATCCTCATGTCGGAGAAGGTGCGTCTTTAAACTACTTTTGTGAATGCTTTGAAAATCACACTGACTACATTTAAACATATTAACTTCCTCTGGCTCCTTATGTCGGAGAAGGTGCGTCTTTAAACTCCTTTTGTGAATGCTTTGATAATCACACTTACTACATTTAAACATATTAACTTCCTCTGGATCCTCATGTCGGAGAAGGTGCGTCTTTAAATTACTTTTGTGAATGCTTTGATAATCACACTGACTACATTTAAACATATTAACTTCCTCTGGATCCTCATGTCGGAGAAGGTGCCTCTTTAAATTACCTTTCCGAATGCTTTCATAATCACATTGATCACATTTAAACTTAACGTTTCCTGAACCCATATGAAGGCGGTGTGTGTATAAACTTCTTTGCCGAGATATCCCCAAGTCATTGTCAACGTTCATATTAATTTCCTGACTAACTCGATTATTATGCTGCTGCTCGATCTGAAGTCTGCAATCTTGATGTTCGTCAATACTGTAATAGAGAAACACATTTTATCAGTAATATTACCATATACAGGAACATTTCTTTAAATATCTAACCAAATAGGTGATTTTTCTCCGATCAGCTACATAATAGTACATTATTTAACGAGCGTATAATGAAGGCTATATTACACGAGATTTTAAAACACGAGCCGAAGGCGAGTGTTTTAAGGATTCGAGTGTAATATAGCCATTATACGCGAGTCAAATACTATACTTTATCTACGACTATTCAGTATTCAAGAAGTTAGAAAATGGATTCAGACAGACAGAGACATTTTATTACAATAGGATTATTATTAATGGTATTTCTTAACTAAAAAATACAATTCAACGACGTTAACCATAATTAAACAAAATACAATTGCAGCCCGAATTTCTGGAGGGGTACTTTGGATTTCGTTTTCGTCATCCGAAATCATGATATTTTACTTTGAAATCAACAACAAAATGTCACAGCGAAACTTAAATGACTGAGGAAAAAAATGATTCGTTTACTTGTCAATCGGTTGCTATGGTATTAATACCATTCACGCCTGCTTAAACTAGATCTGGTGCGTTTTTATCGTAATTCAGGTAACTTTGTTTTGTTGGGACCGTGGAATATGAAATCTCATATTCCACGGCTGTGGAATATGAGTAACTATGGTAATATGAACCACATTATATATGTACTAACAAACACATTATGCTTCTATTATTAAATAGTCGTAGATAAAAAATATTAAACATTCAGAATGAGCCCAAGAAATACCTGATTTTCAATCTAAAGTTCTTTGGGCAGACGAAACGCGATATAAAAATAGTAGAGTATTCAATAAACATAACCATCACTACTGGAGTAGAGAAAATTCACATAATTTAGGAGAAAGGCGATTGCAAACAAGATTTGGATGTAATATGAGGCTAACGAATTATTGCAGCAATTGAATTGCGCAACACTTGGTTTCTACAAGATGGCTGTCCGGCCCACAATATCAGAGTGGTGATGGAGATTCTTAGACACTTTTGGCGATACAAAAATTCTAACCATGGCCCGGCGAGGTCACCAGACCTTACACCTCCGGATTTTTATTTACGGAGATACCCCAAAAACGAGGTATATGAATTTTCTCCGTCAGAAAATAGTTCTTACCAGAATTGACACTTTAAGAAGAGTAACCCCAAAATACTAGGTTCCCCTCATACTTTTCAAGGGCTACAATAAAGGTGATTAAGGAAAAAAATAAATTTCACAAAAAATGGAAAAATTATAAAAACCCGCTAGATTTTATTACTTTTAAGCTTTTGAGAAGTAGGAGCAAATAACTAATTCATGAGGACTTTCTAAACTATGTCAAATATATTGAAACTGAAACACCAGTCAATCACAAAAAGTTTTGGCAATTTGTGTCTGCAAATAGGAATAGCTCTGGCATTCCATCGAGAACAAAACATAACAATATTGAAGCAAATAATCATCTCGAGGTTAGCAATTTGTATGCAAACTATTTTGAGACCATGTTTGTTAAGTCAAATAACGTAAATAATAATAATAATAATAATAATCAGTGTTCCCCATGTAATAATCATACTCGTATATCATTTATGCAGTTTTCTGAGGGGGAGGTATGTGAGGGTCTGAAACAACTCGACCCCAAAAAGGGTGCTGGGCCGGACGGGCTCCCATCGGCCTTTGTCAAGGGATGCGCTTCTGGTCTTTTTTATCCACTTACTTTGTTATATAACCAATCGCTGGCCGCAGGCCTGTTTCCGGAGAGATGAAAATTATCCATTATTATACCAATTTTTAAGAGTGGTCAGAGGGATCTCGTCAATAATTATCGCCCTATAAGCAAATTATGCATATTTGCTAAGTTATTTGAAAAATTACTTTATAAATACCTTTTTAATCTGGTGAGAAGGCAAATCATCTTAGAACAGCACGGTTTTCTTGCTGGCAGATCCATAGAAAGTAATCTTTTAGTTTATACAGAATATATAAAGGAAAGCTTAGATGATCGTGTACAGGTCGATGCTATCTAAACCGATTTTAGTAAAGCTTTTGATAAAGTGGACCAAGCGCTGATGATTAAAAAGCTCCAATCAGTCGGTGTGGATGGCATCCTCTTGGGATGGTTTAAATCATACTTATCTAACAGAAAGTTTAGTGTACGCATAGGTGGAGTTAACTCGACTGTGCTCCCGGTCTCCTCAGGGGTACCCCAGGGTTCACATCTGGGTCCTTTATTATTTGTTATTTACATCAACGACATTGGAAATTGTCTTAGAAATTCGGATTACGTCCTTTATGTAGATGATCTAAAAGTATATAGACATATCCGTTCGCAGTCTGATTGTGACCTTCTGCAGCAAGATCTAGTTAATTTTTAACAATATTGCGCACAGAATAGTTTATTTATAAATGTAGACAAATGTTGTGTGATCTCATTTACTAGAAATATAAATCCAATTACTTATGACTATTCCATAAATAATAACAATCTCAGAAAGCTGGAGGAGGTCAGGGACCTTGGCGTGACCCTGGATAGGAAACTTTTATTCGATCAGCACATTAATACATTGGTGTTGGGTTGTTCCAGAATCCTGGGTTTCATTAGTAGGCAATCAAAACAATTTAGAAACGTAAAATATGTTCTTTGTCTGTTTTATGCTTATGTATATAGTAAATTGAATTTTGCCTCAGTAATATGGAACCCAATCTATGCCGTATATATAAATAGGTTAGAAAAAATACAAACTAAATTCTTACGAGGGTTATTGTTTAGGTATAATATGAACTTTAATGACATCAATAGTCTTAGAATTCATTTTAATATATTATCATTGGAAAATAGGAGAATCTTATCAGATATAATATATTTGTTTAAAATATTTACGAATAGGGTTGACTCACCAGATCTAGTATCAAAAATAACCTTTAATGTTGCACCGCGACAACTAGGAAATTTTAATCCTTTTCATATTCCTTTCCGACATACCAATAGTTCTCAAAATTCACCAATTTGTCGAATGATGAGACTTTTAAATCATTATTTATCAGAACTAGATCTAGACTTTTTTTCATTATCTTTAACTAGTATGAAGAGGAATCTAAAAAGACTACTCCTAGAGCAGTAGAATATAAGTGATTAATTAATTAATTGGAATTAATTGTGATATAAGTGATTAATGAACTAATTAAGTTAAGTTAGTTAAGAATTAAATTAGTGGATACTGTATATGGGATTGCCTGTTTGTATCCTACATAAATAAATAAATAAATAAACCCGTAAAGTCATAACACAGTGTGAAAAATGTGATAAATGGAGGGAGACTGTGCCATAATTTTAAAACGTTTGTTTATGAATTTTCATTAAATAGTTCTGCATAATTTGATTATTTCAATGTTTTTTTATTTATTGCCAAATATATGGGTAATTCCATTACATTAAAAAACACAATATTAAAATTTGGTTATTGGCGAGTCGGAAGGTGCGTTGTAAATCGACTGTTCTAAATTCGCTCCGTAATTGAATAGCGTGTTTATGTAGTGAGAAAAAATATCGTGACTTTCGAACAGTTAGAAGCGCATAACGTATAATTTTATCTAATATTAAAATATAGCAAAAAAATTGATAAAGAAAGAGGTGCAAGCTTCACGGTAAAAATTTCATTTCAAATAGAGTTATGTACACATGGAATGGCTTACCTGAAAACACAGTGACAGCACCGACGGTAAATGCCTTTAAAAACAGTGTTGACAAGGATTTTCTAAACCTCAGAAACACACTGGTACACTACAGTGCCTAGTGAAGTTCCCATCACCGTGATTCTTTGCCTCTGATTAAAGTTCCCCATTTGTGATAAGTGATAACATCAATGTCTATGTTTAAAAGCAATAATTAACTGAGATACTAAATAGTTCTCTGTGATCTAATAAACCTTCTGTGATGTACGCGGACTAATGTTTAACAAACTAATACCGAACGGTTCCATCGGGTAAAACCGCTCACTGTTCGTGAAATAATAATAATAATATAAATCTTAAAGTCGTCCGCGACATTAAGCATAAAAAGAATCTCAGATCTGATACTACGTCATTCACAAAGAGCAGGTTAAAAAGTAAAGGAGAGCAATGTGCCCCCTGAGGCACCTCCGACGTTACCGAAATTTCTTTAGAGACAAAATCCTTGATTTTTACACGCTGTTTCCTATCAGCTAGAAAACTCTTAAACCACTCCACCAACCTAATATAAAATCTCACGGTCTCCAGGTTAGGAAGCAAGATCCGATGATCCACTCTATCGAATGCGTCTGTGTAGACGGAGTCAACCTGCCCACCCCCTCCAAGGCGTCCAACAAGGCAGTTTCATTTATTATCAAGTTAGTAACCGTGGACCTGTTCCTCACTCAATAACCCCTTGCACTTCCAGGCAAGTTGGTCGTAAACCAGATGATCAAAAATCTTTGAAATGGCAAAATGACTGATTGCAAAACACTGCTATAATTGTAAGATCCTGCTTATTCCCATGCTTGTGGACAGGTACTATAAAACTACTCTTTCAGATGTCGGGGAACACAGCAGTCTCCAGCAACAGATTGAAAATCTTACAGAGTGGTGTTGCAATCGTACAGACACATTTCTTTAAAAGTAAATTGGGAGCGCCGTCTGGTCCAACCGCAACCCTATCGGGTAGTCCCGACATCATACTGTATACATCCGAGCCCGAAAAGGGAGAGACAATAATATTGTCAAAGTTATTTGCCCTATTACTTGCATAATTAAGGTTGGAATTAACAACAGATCAGAGACCTCCCGCCCATTTCGCGCTGACTTAAGCCATTCCACAGTTGCTATTGACAAAGCTCCAAAATGAACGAGGGTTATTTCTAAGGTGAGTCTCGGTCTTCTGGATGTACATTCGATAGCATTGCTCACGTAGAGCCTTACAACTATCCCTCAGGCGAGAAAACTCCCGATATAACTCTGGTGAGGTATTCATTATGTAATTCCTATGTGCTATTTTCTAACCTATAATAACCCGTCTCAACTCTGGGCTAAACCACCTTGGAAATCTTATGCTTTTAATTCTCCGCACCGGTACATAAAGAGACACACCCTTATACAACTCGCAGTAAAACCTCGATACTGTCTCCGGTAAGGATAAATTAGCTTTCTTTTGTTTCATTATGGTGCCCAGGCGTAATTAAAGCCTACTATGAAAAAAACGGTAATATTGGATTTTAGAACTTAAGGAAAATAACATATTAGACTTGAAGTAAATAACTTGAAAGACCATTGACGAGCTCTTTCCAAAATTGCGAAAATTCAATATGGTGTCCACAAAAAATTAGAAAAAGCATGAATGTATCTCGAAAACGAGAAAAACTGAAATTTTCTTTTTTACTGCATCAGATCAATGCTTCTTACAAAAGGGTACTGATAATATTTATTTTATTACTAAAACCATAGCACTTGTATTTGGCGAGCTACAGAGATAAATCGATAATGAACATTTTTAGTTTTCCCTAATTGTCTCAAAAACCAACAGAGATAAGGCAAACCTTCAATTAATTTGCAATAAAATTATTCTAAAAGATTATTCTAAATCAGATCTTGATCGAATTCCCTAAAAGAAATGTAATCCTACGCCCATCTAAACTTTTATATTAGCATCTCTTAAACCTAAGGAGAAAATAATTTATTCTGTAGCACCCAGTACAGAGTACCTAAACTTAAGCAAAGTATACCTGTTCTCGTTTGTTTCAGATTCGTCCTTCTTAATGTCTAGTTCTTCGTTTTTCAATTTCCACTCTGTATAGTTCAAATCATACATTTCATCGCACCCATTTACTGCTTCACTCTCTTCAGTTTTAACCTCTGATTTTGTTTGATCCAGAAACATTTGTTTGTCCCTGTAAAACATAAAAATATCCTCTTATAAGTGGGCCAAAAACAAAAATTAGTTTGATTGCTTTTACAACATAAATAAAATTATTAAAGTGGGGAAAAGCATTAGGTATTCAAAATTCGATATTGATGAAGGGTAATAAAAAATATTTAGGTACAGTTTCAAGTACAAATCCAATTTTATTAGTAATCATTTAAATTTAAAAATAAAGTTAATTTTTTAATATGTGAGGTTATGGCGTCGAAAACAACTAGTGAAAATTGTCCGGAAAAAATCGAAAAAAAAGTGTGTAAACACTGCAAAAAAACAGTAAATTCATCTATAGACTGCATTAGATGCAATTCTAGCTACCATCCAAGCTGTGCAAACCAGGCAAAAGTTACAAATCGTGAAAATAAAGTAATCTGTTGCCGGCAACGAGACAACAGTGAGGTTAGAAACGTCGAAAATAAGGAAATTTCTGTTCAAGATTTTACTTTTGAGACAGATATGGAAGAAACACGAATGAAAGAAATCACAAAGGATGTATTGGATAAGTCCTTAAATCCTTTTAAGAAATCCATAGGAGTAGAAATGAAAAGCATCAAGGAGTCGATGAACTTCATTTCCACTAAGTTCGATGACTTTAAAAAAACTACTGAAAAGGTAGTGGAAGAACTTAAACGAGTGAGAAATGAAAATCAGGCACTAAAAAACAGAATTGAATCACTGGAACAGAAAATAAATAGCCAAGAACAAAGAGAGAAACAAAAAAACCTTATAGTTGCTGGTGTACCAGAGCAACCAGGTGAGGATACAATAAAAACAACCATAAAAATCCTCACTGCCTTGAAAGTGAACATCAACAAAGAAGACATAAAGGAAGCCTATCGCATCGGAAAACAAAAGGAAAACAGAACAATAATGCTAAAACTTGAAAAACCCGGCAATAAACAAGAAATATTGAAAAGAGTGAAATAAACCAAAGGCATTAAGGTACAAGAATGTGGACTGCAGGGGGAAAACAAGAATATCTACTTCAACGAAGACCTCACCCAAGAAAACCAACAATTATTCAAGAAGGCAAGAGATTATAAAAAAGAAAAAAATTTTAAGAGTGTCTATTGCTTAAATGGTAAAATTTACCTAAGAAAAAATGATCGTGAGAAGCCTAGACGCATCAGTAGTAAAGATCTTAAAGACTAATAAAGGTAAATAGAGATAAGCAAAAAATTGTCGAAATAACAACAAATTTATATAAGTAAATGGCTAACAATAGTAAAAAATCAAAAAAATTAAATATCTTGTATATAAACATACAAAGCTTACGAAATAAATAATAATAATAATAATAATAATAATAATATATTGTCTTTATTGAGAACGTAAAATCAAAAGCAAGAAAAGAAAATTACAATTCCCAAAAGGCGAAGTCTAGCTAACGGAATTGTCAGCTACTCAACATTAACCTAATAATATTTAAATACAAAAGATAAAAATATTCAATATCATTTGATTTTTTTAAATAATTATAAACATGGACATAGCTATTATAAACGAAATAATTACGAAACTTATCATTAATACGTTAAATCTTCCTATGTCTCAACAACGTTTTCCTGCTTATTAAATATTGCCAATTTAAGTTTTTTACGAAACAAAGACATAGTCTCAATATCAAAGTAAGCAATGAACTGATTATAGAGCACTACTATGTTGTATGTAAAAGAGCGCTGGAAGATAGCTGTTCGGTGCTGAGGCATAGCAAGAGGATTCGATCTAATAGGTATAGCGTGAACATCTCGGCGAAAAACAAGTTTAGATCTTAAATACGGAGGGACAGATGATTTAAGCAGTTTGTATGCAGACACAAGTAAGAGGTACTGATATGAGTAGGAAAATTTCAGCCATTGAAGCTGTCTAATTTTATTGGAAATGTGATCAAATTTCTTCAATCCAAAGATAAATCGGCAGCAGTTATTCTGGATTCTTTGCAATCTTTGTCTATCAATATAACTCAGACATGGGTAATACACAGTAATACAGTAGGATACCTTGGACAACACATAAGATTCACACAGTTTTTTGCGGACCTTGAAATTTAAGATATGTTTATTGGCATACAGCACCTTTAAAGATGCATAGCAAGCTTTGCTTAAATTAGATATATGCTGAGAAAATCTTAACTGTGAATCCAGATAAACACCCAAATTTCTGGAAGCATCAGTAAATTCAAGTACTTGACTGCCCATTTCAACGTTTACGTAACTTTTTAGAAATTCGGAGCAATTGGCAGGTGAAAATAATAAAACTTTAGTTTTCTTGGCATTTAATTTTAAATTATGTTTTTCGCTGTATAAAGTTATTGAGTTAAGATCCGAATTTACATTTGCTTCAATTTCATTATAGTCCGAAGGATCGAACGTGTAAATTAGCTGTGTATCATCAGCGTATCTTTGGGTCTGCGAAAATTTTACAACTGTACACAAGTCGAATGTGTATAAAAGAAATAAAAGTGGCCCCAGAATAGAGCCCTGTGGTACTCCAGATTTAACTTCTCCAAATTCAGAAATACCAGAATGCACCCTCACGAACTGCAGTCTGTTAGCTAAATAATTGTGAAAAAATGAAAGGGCACAATCATCAAGGCCGAAATACCTGAGCTTTGCAATAAGCAGCTTGTGGTCAACGGTGTCGAATGCCCTTGAAAAGTCCAGCAAAATTAAAATGGTGGCAAAGCCACCATCTATCGCCCTTATCATAAGGTCGACAACATGTAGCAAGATTGTTGTCGTTCCATATCCAGGGCGGAATCCAGATTGACTGCTAGGTATTATGCCACACTCGCTCACATATACAAATAACTGATTATAAATTACTCTTTCTAAAATTTTGCTTAGAATAGGTAACAGACTAATTGGCCTTAGGTCGTTCAGCGTAGATGGATTACTTGTTTTGGGTATTGGACTTATTATTGCAGTCCTCCAAGCCGCAGGAAAATACCCCTGCTCCAAACAAACATTAATAACGTGAGTGAAATGGTTTAACACAATTGGAATACTTAATTTGACCATAGTTAAAGTAATGCCATCCGCCCCAGCAGAATTCGATTTCAACCCGTTTATAATTCTTTTAATTTCGTGCGGTGATGATAAACGAAAATTAAACCGTGACTCACCATACCTGTTATTTTCAAAATAATCAATAGACTCCCTATCTGCTGGAATATCAGAAAACGCCGAGAGAAAATAGTTATTGATACTGTTGGCATCCTTGAAATTGTCTGGTAACTGTGTTTTTGTCTTTGACGATACTCCAGCAGTCCTCAGCCGCCTCCAGAGAGTTGCCGCATCCTGAGAATTGGCAAACCGAAGGTAAGCTGATTTCTCCCTCCTCACAGACGCCAAAGCAAAATTACGTAACCCTTTATAATTTTCCCAATTATGTGTATTTTTATTATTTTTATATTTTGTAAGGGCTTTATCTCGTTCATTCAACAGTTTCTTAAGAGCGTCCGTGAGCCAGGGAGCGGGAGGCCTACTGAGTCTGACAGTCCGTACTGGCGCATGCCGGTCAAAAATACCCAGCAAATTCACGCTAATAAAATTTATTTTATCCTCTATATTGTTGATGCGATAAATATTGTCCCATCGTATTTTGCGCATATCCGCAAAAAATGCATCCTCGCCAAAATACCTAAAGCATCTGTACGTATACATTCTCTGAGTTGACCGAGACGCCACGGATAATTCACAGAACACAAGACTGTGATCTGAGATGAAATCTGTATTAATAGTGCCATGGTTTGTGACCATATCAGGCGTGTTTGTGAAAATAGGATCCAGAAGTGTTGTAGTCGTCTCGGTCACTCTAGTTGGTTCATTAATTATCTGATTCAGATCGTAAGCAATGAAGCAGTCACTTAGCGGATTTGACAAATTAAGTAAGTTTATATTAACGTCGCCTGTTATGAAGATACTGTCAAACACCGGCGTGATTTCAGACAACATAGAATCAAAATTTATTATAGATTCCCTGACAGAGTATGTGGGAGGTCGGTACACCACCCCAATAAGTACGGAGATCTTATTAACTTTCAGACTTACAAGTAAATGCTCCAAAGACCCACAATCGCAAGTCAAAGAATACTTCGCGGCCCCATAAGAACTGTGCACATACACTGCAACCCCTCCACCGACCCTATCAGGGCGATCCTTGCGAAACAAATCATAACCCCGAATACTTAACAGATGAGAAGGAATTTCCACATTTAACCAAGTCTCTGTAAGACAAAGCACATCAAAGCTGTGGTTCAGAGTTAAGTCACGTACATCGGAAAAGTGAGGTACTAAAGATCTAACATTTAAATTTCCCAATTTGAATTTTTTGCTATTCATAAATTTTTTAACTAAAAATATATTATAAATTTATATATATATATATATCTACGTATATTACTGCTGTTCCAGAATCGTTTTTAAATGAGCACTATCACGCACCCTCAGGGCCCTATCACCATCTCTTTTTCGAATGAGAACACAATTATTCGCGCACCACACATACTTGTATCCATTTTCTCTACATTTCCTTGATTCTTTTAGGAGTAGGTAGATGTCCCTGTCAAGTTCCTCATTCACGTAGATCCTCTGGGCTTTATCGTCAACACCACATATAGTTGTATCCAAGTTACCCCTCTGCTTCTTCTTCCCAAGAATGTTTACAGCCATGTCATTATTCTTAAAAGACACTCTGGCACCTGTGATTTTGTCATTTAACTTAATTATACCAACATTTTCTATGTGTTCCCCCAGGAAATCTTCACTTATGTAGGAAAGCACCTTGGAGGTTTTTTCTTTCACCACTTTTTCGTCATCCGTGGTTTCGAAAGCACCATTTACGATAATTTTTTTATTTCCATTGCCACCAGACTCCAGTTTGGATACTCTACGTTGCAAATGGTTTACTTCCGACCCGAGATTGGAATTTTCGGTCTTTAACTCCGACATCATGTCCCCCATAACCTTACTAGCCTGCTTTTGTTCCTCAAAAATAGTATTAATGACATCCATAGAGTGTTTCATGACTGAAACCTCTTCTTTCAGACTACCAATTTCATTTTTTAATTCCAGTATAAGGGAGCGCAATGATCCGATATCGTCGTGATTTCCCATCAATGATGATCTTCTCCCTTGTGAAACGGTGTGCCCTTGTTGTAAGGAGGGATGCTCATCTTCCACGGGCGATAAGGATTTCCTTCTGCATATACAGCATGTCCAAGCTTTTTTTTGCTCACAGAGTAATCTAACTTCCAGCTCATTAAGTTTAGCGCAATCTGGGTGGTGCCATTTATTGCATAAATTGCATTGTATTCTGTAAACAGTCTTCGAAATATTCTTGTTGCACGCACCGCAGATGAGATTATTCTTGGCTCGCTTCATAACAATAAAAGTCCGGTACTGCACGTTGCTAATTTCGCTATCGGAGGTCAATAGCTTGGAATTATGCGAAACAAAAAATAACAACAATAACAAGACATCTATTCAAACACCTTAGGTTTTTTGCTTCCACAAATGCGAATGTTATCTTTGTGCAAATCAGGTAGGTATACACTTTTGCCTATAGGAATTTAGGAATGTTAACAGTTTATTGCACAGATTATCCAATTTTCCTTGTTTCACTACGTTTTCTGCTTTTATTTCCGAGTACAGCGTGATCTCGTTCTTACTTCACACGAAAACGCGATAAAAAACGGCTCTTTTAAACCAATTAAAACTTGAAATTTCGCGAGCAGCACATCGTGTCATCGTGTTCAAACACAAATACTATACTATATATAAATTGCATGATCTAGGAGACATCCTGCAAAGTGAACACTATAAAAATACACATGTGCTGATTCTTACGGAAACATGGATTAATGAAAATGAAATAGACCTTTTCAACTTAGATTCGTACACAGCTATTCCCCACTGTAGAAATACAAGGGGTGGAGGCACATCAATATATATAAAAAATAATATACATTATATTATACAAAACAACATAAAATTGGATGACCTTGGTGGATGTAATGTGATTTCAGTAGAACTTATACAGCAAAAACTTCATCTTTGGAGTATATATAGACCTAGAGACCTAAGAGACTCAGAAACTGTAAAGGAATACAAAAACATTATAAAATCAAATGCATATGAAATACAAAACGAACAAAATCATAGAAATGCAACTAGAGTAGGAAATACTAGAGCATCAATATTGGATCATGTAATTACAAATAATAAACTAACTTGTGATATTGCGATCAAAGATCACATGATCTCAGATCATAGGATACTGTATGCTACAATAACTAGGGTGACCGCAAAATATACTAAAGAACTAGTAACAAAAGTAAAAACCAATAAACAAAAATGGATACAAACACTACAACAACAAATAAAATCACAAACTATTAAATCAATCGGACAACTGTCAGAAGTAATAAATCAAGCAAAGACAGACTGCAGCAAGAAGTATACAATTAAGATAGGACCAGAAAATAAATGGATAACCATTGAATATTTGGAAAAACTAAAAATAAGGGATAAATTATACACAAGATGGAAAAAAGTCCAAAATGAACATACAGAAAGAGAATTTAAAAGGGTAAAAAATCAAGTAAATAACATAAGAAAAAAATTACAAAAGAACTACACAGAAAAAAAACTCATGGAAGCAAATGGTGATACAAGGAAAACATGGAAGATCTTAAATGAATCATGTAACAGAATCAAGAAGAAAAGAAATAAAATAAAAATGATCAAAACTAACACAAAAGAATTGACTGAAGATAAAGAAATAGCGCAAAAATTCATCGAACATTTCTCCAATGTAGGCCCCTCACTAGCAAAGCAGATAAAAAAGAATAATTACAATTTTGTGGAAGAAGAAGCTATACAGAAATTAGAAAACTGGGATAAAACAAATTTAATGGAAATAAGAGACATAATAAGTGACCTAAAAAATAACACCCCAGGTGAAGATCAAGTGACAAAATCTGATTTACTATTGCTGTTTGATGTGATTGGAGAAAATTTGGTAAGACTTGTAAATAAAATACTGGAAAATGGAAAATATCCTGATGAACTAAAAATAGCAAAAATAATACCTGTACACAAAAAAGGTCCAAACTGTGACGTAAATAATTATCGACCGATATCGCTGCTGAGCACGTTTTCAAAAATTGTGGAGAAGGTCATAAAAAAACGATTAATATCGTACATTAACGTAAATTTTGGCTTTGATAAACAGCAATACGGGTTTCAAAAACAAAGCAACACACTAAGTACCACAGTAGACCTCTTAGAACACATAAAAGGTGAATTAGATAAAAATACATTTGTGATATTAGTGTTTGTCGACTTACAAAAAGCATTTGATACGGTGGACATTGATCTTATGGAAAAAAAATGTACAAAATGGGACTACGTGGTGCATGCTTGGAACTATTGAAATCATATTCAAGTGACCGTGAATACTTTACCGAAATAAATGACTGTACAAGTGAAAAAGTTAAATTTAAAGTAGGAGTTGCACAAGGCTCAGTACTAGGACCTATACAGTACCTACTATACGTACATAGTCTGCAATATGTTCTCCTTAAATCAAAATATTACATGTTTGCAGACGATACTGTACTTGTGGCAACCGGCGAAGACATAAAAGTGCTAGAGCAAAATGTAAATAATGACTTAAATCTGTAATAAATTAACAATAAATATAAATAAAACAGAGTATATGCTAATAAAACAAAAAAATAAAAAAAAATGTGACATAGAAATAACTTTAAATAATATAAACCTAAAAGAGACTCGACAATATAAATACCTAGGACTAATAATCACGAGTGATTTATCATGGGATGCCCATATTGATAAAATCATATCAAAAATATCACCAATGTTGGGGGCAATTAAAAGATGCTCGCATCTGTTAAATAACAAAGTAAGAAAATTTTTATACAATAGCTTCGTAGAGCCTCATATAAAATATCTCCTCCCCTGCTGGGGAAATGCTTCAAAAAAACAGCTACAAAAAATCCAAAGACTACAGAATAAAGCAATAAAGACAATCCATTCCCTAAATTACTTCACACCTAGTGTTGAGCTATACAAAAAACACAAATTTTTCCCATAGAGATAGGTACTTAAAAAGATTGAACAAGTAAAACTGATATACGAAATAAAAAACAGATTAATTAAATCAAACATACCTTTCCCAAGCAAAGAATTATCATACTCATAACACCAGACAAAAGGAACATATAATAAACACATTTTCAAGAACCAAAACATCTCAAGATTCACCAGTCTACAGAAGTATTCAAACATATAATCAGATGCCTCCAGAAATCGTAAATGTTAACAGATACAAGGACATGTGCCACAACTTAAAAGACTATTTTGTAAAAAGCATAGTATAAACTTTTAATTTTAAATTAAACAAAAATTATTTATTTAGGTAAATCATAAGTTTTATAGGCCCTGGTGCCAGTATCTATGTACTGTTTAAGGGTCAGAAACAAAGAAAATTAAAAAAAAAAAAAAAAGTAAATTAACCTCCAAATTTAATGGGTCCACCAATTCGAGATGGATGAGCCTAGCTACTTTTAAATGCATATACATATACATATAGGTAATTGCTAAAGTTTTTCCAACGTACACAAGTAAAATAAAGATTATAGTTAATCATTAAAATATAAAAGTTTAAAATTGACTGACATTCAAAATACTACACTAAGAAATCACAATACACAGTTAATCAACTCTACAGATCACAATATTACAGATTAAAATGTTATATAAAATTAATTTCACTGCAAGCTAAAAATTCATCAGTTGCGTAAAAGGCTTTCGATGTCAAAAAATGTTTTACCCTTTCCTTATATTGCGTCATTGGTAGATCCTGCACCGTCTTGGAGAGTTTATTAAAGCATTTTACTGCAAGGAAATTCGGCCCATTGGCATTTTCCTTATTTCGCGTATGATATAAATGAGCATCACCATTCGTAACATACATGCCGATATTCTCCTTAGCGTAGAGAAGATTTTCCAGGAAAATAAAAGCACTCGGAAGAGTCAGAATCCCATGATTAATAAACGCGTACTTACACTCATCTCTATATCCGATTCCTGCTACAATTCTGAACTGCTCTGCGCTGTAGTATGAATATTCTTTTAGCTACCGCTGATTGCCCCCAAACTATAATGGCGTAAGAAAGGAGGGAGTGACACAGAGCAAAATATGCTGTTTTTAAGACTCTATCAGATACACTACTTTGCTAATTGCGGGGAAGATAGATGTTCTTGCTAACTTTGGATGCCAGACCGTTGACATGGACATCCCATTGCAGTTTCGGATCCAGAGCAATGCCCAGAAATCGCACAGTATCTTGTATCGCCAAGTCTGTGCCGTACCGACGCAAAGAAAAAATCATGGAATGGGTCTTTGATTCATTCAATATAAGGTTATTCTGAAAAAACCATTCATGAACGTTCGACCGCGCATCGCGCGTCCTCTGTGACAACTCGTCACAATCCTTAGTCCTAAAACTTATGGCGGTGTCATCTGCAAAGAGGTTAAAGTCAACAGTATCGTTACTTTGTGGTAAATTATTAATGTAAATTAAAAATAAAAGGGGACCAAGAATGGACCCTTGTGGTACGCCCACCACTAACTCCCTACTCTCCGAATATGCAGCTTCCATCTTTACAACTTGAGACCGATTGCTCAAATACGAGCTCATAAGCCTTTTTTACTGTATTAGATCTGTAAGTGACAGCTTTTTAGTTCAGGACGATTTGAATAGGTTGACGAGTTAGTGCAATACAAATTTTATGAAATTAAATGTGTCAAAGTGTAAAGTCATGCGCTTTTTCAGGTGTAAATAGCCTATTGATTTTCAGTATAGGGTTGGCAATGTAGCCTTGGACTCTGTATCTCAGATTAGTGACTTAGGGGTCGTATTCGACCATCAACTGAATTTTAATCTCCATATTGACAATATAATCTTAAAATCATTTAGAATGCTCGGATTTATAAGTAGAACATGTAGACATATTTATGACACCAAAGCAATCACCTGTCTGTACAATAGTCTTGTGAGATCAATTATGGAGTATAATAGTATAATTTGGGCTCCACGATACTCTGGTCATGAACAAAGAGTCGAAAATACACAAAATAAATTTGCTAAATTCCTTCTCTACAAACACAGACATCCACACAAAAATATACCTTACGAAGTTAGAATTCAGTTGATAGGTTTGAAATCATTGAAAAGGCGACGTGAGGATGCAATGTTGCTTTTCTTGTATAAGTTACTAAATAACCATATAGATAGCGACTATTTATTAACACGCATATACTTTCATGTTCCGAGTCGGCCAACACGTTCAATACAACTTTTTCACATACACAATCACAGGACAAATTACGGTTTTGACTGCTTTACAGACCGTTTAGTAGCTAACTATGACAAGAACTACTCTGACATTGACCTATTCTCTAATGGACTGAGTAGGTTGAGGAGATTATTATTAGAGCATTAGTAGGTACATAGGATAATTAGTTTTTACCACGTATTTTTAAGTATGTTTGTACTATTTGGAGTGTAAAACTCTGTAATGTATTTGAATTGATAAATAAATAAATTAAGCTAATGAAGCACAGGCAAATAAAATATCCATGGCTAGCCATCTCTCTTTAGTTTAAACCCCACGAAAATTTTGTATTTTATATCGTACCAAGCGATGTAGAGAGATGAATGAAAATTGTATACTTCAGGGAAGTATTGAAAAATAGGAATTTAGTTTTTGTTTATATTATTATCAGATTGATTGACAGTCTCTGTTGCAGTGGTCAACTTCCAAATCCAGTCCAAGTTACACTTTGCAATTTGAATATGTATGCAAACAAAAAAACAAGCTTAGCGGTTCTAAGTTGGGTTGCATCATTAGCTGTGAACAATAATTGTTCACAGAATTTTAAAACCTTGTATTTAGGAAATGGTCTTGATTCATATATTAACGCCATTACAAAAGGCAAAAAAAACGGAGATATGCTATTGAGGAAGTTTTTACAGCCATCAAGTCGTCAACAAAAATACACTAGGTAGGTATAAGATTTAAACACAGTACAATGTGTGTGCACAGAAAAGTTTTACAATAACCAATTTTGGCAACTTAATTCTACTTTACTCTAAACTTAGTTCTGTGCCACTATCACTATTTTCATCTACTTATTATTAATGGTTGAACATTAGTGCTCATATACATACGAGTATAAGAATTTTCCAATTTCCAAAATTCATTTAATTAAATATTTGAACAAAAGAATGAGGCTTGTGAATTGAATAATTAAATTTCTACATTTTGTCTGATAAGAAATGTAGAAAAATAATGTTCTACCCTAAAATATACAGTAGAATGTTTTCTTCTTTAAGTGCCGTCTTCGTTGCGAAGGTTGGCAATCATCAAGGCTATACGTATTCGTGATACAGCTGATCGGAATAGCTGATTTGTGGTGCAGTTGAACCAAATTTCGCAACCAAGAATGGCGTCGTCTCCCCACACTTCTCCGTCCCTGTATTTTTCCTTGCATTATGAGTCGTAGTAAGTTATATCTTTCTCCCCTCAT
This sequence comes from Polydrusus tereticollis, assembly GCA_963920685.1. NCBI lineage: Eukaryota > Metazoa > Arthropoda > Insecta > Coleoptera > Curculionidae > Polydrusus > Polydrusus tereticollis. The sequence continues at coordinate 110,604,499 of OY987332.1, read as the reverse complement.
CACATGTCCCAAATATTGCAGTTTGCGTTTTTTTACTGTAATAATAATCTCTTTGTCCTTTCTCATTCTTCTCATGACTTCCACATTCGTTACTCTATCGGTCCATTTTATCTTCAGTATTCTGCGGTATATCCATAGCTCGAATGCCTCCAGCCTTTTCATTTCCTTCCCCTTAAGGGTCCATGCCTCTGCTCCATAGAACAGTACCGATAACACATAGCATCTCACCATCCTGATCTTTAAATCCATACCGAGGTCGCTGCTGCAAAACACCCTTTTCATTTTCATAAATGTTGCTCTCGCCTGTCCTATTCTGCTTTTGATTTCTTCAGTGCACTCGTTGTCTTTACTTACGATGGTACCTAGATATTTATATCTCTCAACTCTTTCTATGGGCTGGTTATTTACTATGATTTGGGCGTTATTTTGTGTCGTTTTGGATACTATCATGAACTTGGTCTTTTTTACATTTAGCGACAGTCCGAATTCTTCGCTCGTGTTATTTACTTTGTCTAGTAGCACCTGTAAATCCTCCAGACTAGTAGCTATCAGAATAGTATCATCCGCATACCTTATATTGTTAATATGTACTCCGTTAATTATAACACCCCTTGATTCGTCTTCTAGTGCTCGTTTCATTATTTCTTCTGAGTAGAGGTTAAACAACATCGGCGATAACACGCATCCCTGCCTAACACCTCTTCGGATTTCTATTTCATCTGTGTTTTTTCCTTCTATTTTCACCACCGCTTTTTGATTGAAATAAAGATTCGTTATGATTTTGACGTTACGGGTGTCTAGATTTTTCCTTTTAAGGAGCTGGATGAGAAGTTCGTGGCGTACCTTATCGAACGCTTTGTTGTAATCAATGAAGCATATATAGAGGTCTTGGTTCATGTCCATACTTCGTTGCGTAAGAACGTTCAATGCAAAGAGTGCTTCTCTTGTACCCAATCCATCTCGAAAGCCGAACTGAGTCTCACCTATATCTTGCTCTAAGATTTTGTACATTCTATTATGTATCAGTTTCAGAAATATTTTTAACGTGTGATTCATGAGACTAATAGTTCGGTAGTCTGTGCACTGCCTTGCATTATGTTTTTTTGGTATGACAACAAACGTTGATAACAGCCATTCTTTGGGTATGATACCTGTTCTGTATATTGTGTTGAACAGATTTGTAAGATGGTGAGTATTCTCTTCTTCTACCAACTTTAGTATTTCCGAAGGCAACTCGTCTGGGCCTGCAGCTTTTCCGTCTTTTATGGTCTTTATTGCATGGATTACCTCTCGTTCGGTGATCTCTGGTCCACTATCTTCGTGGTCTGTTTCTATTCTGTTTATATCTCTATCATCCTCAAAAAGTTCCTCTATGTAGTTCTTCCATGTTTTTAATTTCTCTTCGATGCCTGTGATAATTATTCTGCCCCCTTGGCCAGTTAGTATTGTAGGCTGTCTATTCTTCCGTAATCCTGTCAATTCCTTTACTTTTTTGTAGATATTAAAGTTGTCGTGTTTTCCTTGCAGGGTCTCTATTTCTTCGCACTTGCTTTTGTAGAACTCTTGCTTTGCATGTCTTATTTTTGACCGAATTTCCTTCTGTATTCTTTTGTATGTTTCGCTATTGTTATTTGCCCTTCGACGTTCTTCCATCAGATTTAGAATATCAGAGGTCATCCACTCCTGTTTTTTCTCTTTTTTTAGCCTTAGTTAGGATTTTCCTGCTGGGTTCCATTAGTGCATTTTTTACTTGTTCCCAACTTCTGTCTGTGTCTTTAGGCATTTCTTCTTGGTTATTTTCGAGTATTCTTAGGTTGTCATTGATTTTATCCTTTAATTTTTGTCTTGTTTCTTGGTTCCTTAGACCAGAGACCTCTACATGGTTTGTTATTGGCGTGATCTTTTGTTTTTTCAGCTTTATTAGAAAGCGAGCTATTAGAGGGTTGTGGTCTGATGAAACATCAGCTCCTGGGTAGGTCTTTACTGATTTTATTGCATTTTTATATCTGTTGTTTATCAAGATATAATCGATTTGGTTTCTAACTCTATTTTCTGAGTTATCCTGTGGGGATTTCCACGTGTATAGTCGACGGTTTGGTAGCTTGAAGAAGGTGTTTGATATAATAAAGTCGTTTTCTTGACAGAATTGCAGTAATCGATCGCCTCTGTCATTTCTTTCACCAAGATCATACTCGCCCACATATTTCTCGAGTTTACCTTTGCCGATCTTAGCATTAAAGTCTCCCAATAATATCGTTATATCTCGGGATTTTAAGGATTGTGTGATAGAATGTTTTACCTACCCCTTAATTCCGAAATCCTTACAGAAATGCTGCATATTTCTGAAATACACCTATTTTTATAGGAGTGAGACGCCCCTTAGTAGGTTGGTAGGTATACCTAGTTGAAATGCCAAAAAGTTACAAATTGGGCATGGTACTCAGAGTGCCAGGTTGAAAAAGTATAACAAAAAACTTACAGGGTCTTTCATTTAAAAATCAAAAGATGATAGCAAAAACTTCGAAGCTAAACAAGACTCTTATAAGCGAAAAATGTAAAACTATGCCCATTTAACAATCTAAAATTAGAAAATAACATATTTTCTAGCACCCAGTATAGGATATAGGTACCCAAGCTTAAGCAAAGTTTACCTGTTTTTGTTTGTTTCAGATTCGTCCTTCTTGATGTCAGGTTCTTCATTTTTAAGTTTCCACTCTGTATAGTTTAAATTATACATTTCATCACATCCATTTACTACTTCACTCTCTTCAACTTTAACCTCTGATTCTCTTTGATCACAAAATAGTTTGTCCCTGTAAAACATAAAATTACTCTGCACAAGTTTTGCAAAATAAAGTCCTTAAGATTTTATAAAATTTAATTTAATTTAATTAATAATAACTGACACATACGGAGACTCTACACAGGGAGTTAGGCACTAGTCAACTTAGTAAAATATGTATTGGATATACAATGCGCGGCTTATTTAACGCATAACGAAAAATTTGCCTCAATTTTGATGTTATGTATTTTTCAAATTTGTGGTTCGTTTTTAAGTCAAGTCAAGTGAAGTCAAAACATAGCTTTATTGTTATGAACATACAATGTTTTTAACAAAGCCAGACATCATATTTCAATAATTCAACTTCATCACATTAATTATTAGAAAGTATGAACCGATTAGCACACACAACATAAGTCATTATTAAAATTTAAATTAAATTTTAAAATTAATGATTTCTTTTTCTAATTGTAGGTTTTTTTCTTAAGCATATCACTGCCTTTATTGTTTTGCTTAAAAAAGGAACTTTGTTATTATACCGGGTATTATAAAAATGTTGTGTTTTTTTCTATGGAAATTCAAAACACCCTGTGGGATTTACTAGCCATTGCAAGTTATCGCAATTATAGCCAAATAAACGTCTCATGTTTTCTTTAAATTTTCTTTTTTGATTCATTTGTTTATCTCTGTTTTTTTATAAAATAGGTACACAATTTTTAGTTCAACGTGTTTTTGTTGACCTAAAATGCATTTATAGAAAAAGTAGCAGGCTATGAAAATGAAAGATTACACAAAAACGTAGGTGTACAAATTCATCGGCATTACCCGGCAATACCAATCGGCAATTTGGCAATATTGTCAGAAATATGGTAATTTTTTCGGCAATGAGGAAATACTGGCAGCAGTAAGTCAATATTATCGGCATTACGGCAATACGTTTCGACATTACGGCAATATTATCGACATAACGGCAATATGTGCCGGCATTACGGCAATATGGGCCGGCATTACGGCAATAAATGCCGGCAATACGGCAATACATGCCGGTAATACGGCAATACATACCGGCAATACGGCAATATATGCCGGCATTACAGAAATATTGTACTATTAGGAAACAGTTTTGCTGTTTCAGTTATTTAAATTTGAATATCTTTTAGTGACTGTTGTGCTGAACTATAATACTGGTGATATTAAAGTAAGTAGGTACATAGGTACCTCCGCACATACTTAATTTATTTTCGTATATTTATTATTGGACATATAGGTAACAATAAAAATATTCATATTAATATACTTAAAACAGTTGTTTACCTAATAATTTTCTACCATTTATTTGGTATTTAAAAATTTCTGTAGGTATATCTATTCCAAATTTCAATTCTGATTGAGGTCCTGATTAATATTTGAATTAAGGAAATTATTTCTTTTTCTTTAAATCTAGACTAAATATTGTCTCAAAATCCATTTTATTTTTTCAACAACAGTTTTTTTCCGACCACCGCGTAGGATATTTCTGAGACTTCAAATAATGTAAAACTTTGGCCAAGCGGTCGCTAACTACTGAGAAAGATGATTTTATTGGATTTTATTTTGTTTGCTTTAGCCATTGATAGGTGATCTGTAAAGAAGTAGGTACGTTATATAAATTGGGCTTTAAAGTACATATTTATTTTATTTTTACAGTTATTTTTCTTTCGTTATCAATAATAGTTTTAATTGTGCTTAGAAAAGTAAGTTGTTAGATACATTATATTTTTTTATTATATTTTCGTTTATAATGGCTTATTTTACTGGTCTGCCTTAAGGCTAGGGTTGCCAGATTTAAAATATTGAAAAGAGGAAGGTTGTGTCCTAGGACTCTTTGCACCGCAAACGAAAAATGTTTGGTGCCACGCTCTTTTTTGTTAATAAATCTTACTTTTCAAGTAGGCAAAGAAATAATATATATTAATCTTTCTCTAGAAATTTTATTTTCATATGTGTTTCATTAAGATCGTATGAAGTGTTTTGTTTCGAAATCAATTTAAAAAATATTCAGTACCTAAAAAGGTTACTAGTCTTTTAAAACTGTAGAACTGCTCCATAAAATTTCATTCAGATTCAATTATAATATAAAACAGTAGGTACTTTCCATTCTTATATTCAAATCCAACTTCTTTTTAATAATAATTGTAGCAATAAAAAAAAATTGACCAAGACCAAAGTTATTTTGTTTTGCTTACTTATCAGTTATCAGCCAAGTTTCAGTAAGTAAGTATCTCACTTTTTTTTGTTTTCTGTCGTTTTAGGAAAAACATTTCATTTCCCCAGGGAGAGAAATTGCAAAATGGGGATCCCTAAAGATACCAATAATCCGGAATTAACCGACGAATTAACCACAGAAAAGAACGACGAACTTACTAGAGACATAATACAAACTATAAATGGAATTATAGATATTACCAAAGAAGATGCTGTTAAAGATGCGTTAAAACTTGGTATAGCTTCAAATGAAGAAGATTTAGACAAAATGCATATCAGTAAAATAAATAAAACTCTTAATGAAACTGCAGATCTACATGAAAAAGATAATATAGGAAAATTATCAGAAGACCACTCGGATTCAGACACAGATGAAAGTTATAAAGTTCATGAAGAAGAATTTCCACCAGAGATTAGAGACAAAGAGATTGAATTATTAGGTCGAGATAAATTGATTTTAAAAGATTATTCGGGAACAAAAACAAATAATCCCAACCAATTTCTTAAAGTTATGGTAGGAAATAAATCGAAAATGGTACGAAAATCAAGTCTTTGTTGGCTGTTTAGCGATAAAACAGGACGACTTTCCAATGATAGGCTGCTGAGGGTAAGAGGAATGTCAAGTACACCTAACACTGGAAAGACACAACAAACTAAAGAAAAGAGCCATTGTCAAAAAGAAACAGCCTTAGAAAACAGACAAATAAGAAGCAAGCCCTAACGCAAGCTAGCTCGACTAGTTCAGAGAGTGAATCCGATACCGGCTATAGTCTTAGAAATAGCAGTGACGATGAATTAAGTTTCAGTGATGATGGTAATGATCTTGGAACTTCGTACTTTGAAATTGAAGAAGAAAAATACTATGCCGTTTATTATGAAGCATCTTGGTATGTTGGAAGAATCATAAAAAAGAATAAAGAAGCCTGTCAAATAAAATTTTTAAAAGAAGAATTGGGTGAATTCATATGGCCCAAACCAGATGATGTCAAAGATGTTGAATTTAAATACGTTTTTTTGGTCCTGTTGATTTACCTGGCAACAATCCCTTTAAAATAAAAAGAGCTGACAGATTAATAATAAATAAAATGCGAGATAAAATGTATAAGCAATTAAAGCAAGAAATAAACGGTACGAAAACTTATTTGAGTTTGTTTTTTTTAGGCAGCTAGCTGATACAAGATACCTAATAGAACCCGGGTGACCACGAATTTAGAGCCCCTTTAGCCACTGTTTTTTTTTCTAAATTTACTATATAGGTAATCCACAATGTGGCAACTAGGTATAGAATAATTATAAATGGTACTAAAACTAACGGAAATAAACAAATATAGATAAATATAAAGGTTAAACTTTATTATAAATTTTTTAAAGTTTTCTCCAGCTGCCGCCGGCGCCGTTTTGGACAAACAGCCTCGCAAACAGCAAAACAACATTTTTATCATGAAGTTAATGTATGTTATATGCACTTTATAGGTAGATGCAATACAAGTGACGTCACTACGCTAGGCAGCAACTGCGCAAGATCATACCCTCTTTGTGCCGGTATACATAGGTACCTATATCAATAGCTTAAATTGGATCAATGCTTTAACATTTTAAATGGTGTTAAATTTCAAACTGCAACACGGCAATATTATCGAGGATAGGAAAATATGACAAATAATACGGCAGTACTATACTGAGAAAACCGCAATACTTTGAAGTACCGATCGGGAATACAGCAATACTCGGAAATACCTAGCGGGATGACGGCAAAATGCGGAAATTCTATGGGGATTACGGCAATATTATAGTAAATGCGGCAATCTTATAGTAAATGCGGCAATATTATAGGAATTGCGGCAATACTATCGGGATTACGACAATAGTACTGTAATTACTGTAATGTGTCCCAATGATCGGAAGTTTATCGGAACATGCTTTATCTGTGTCTCTGTGTTTTTCTAAATTTAGTGGTTTAAAGTTTGAACAAATTTCCTGTTTTTTGGTGTACCGATTCGTGAATTTGTGTTCTACACTCCTGTTCAATCAGATCGTCGATATTAGTCTTAATTATACTTCAATTGACTTTAAAGTGTTTGATTCATCATCTGATTATTTCACTCGTATCTGCATTCTTGATGCAAAAAAATTCCTACTAAAGAATTAAAATAAACACAAACATAAAAGTATAGTCTGTTTCACCTACAGTTATCAGAAGTTTTAGCAATACACCTTAACTATATAGTCTGTATAAACTATTGTTATATATCAATATGAATTGTTTCAAATGCAGTTCTTCTGCTATCAAGCAAGATTCGTTAATTCCTTGTGACTTTTGCTCTGAGAGACTTTGTGAAAAGTGCTGCCAGTTGTCTGCTACCGAGTTTAGAGCCGTTATTCTTAAGGGAAAGCGAATGTTGATTTACAAGTGTTTTATGTGCCTTGAGAAGCCTATTGATGATACTGTTTTACCAAAAAGAATGTCGGATGATCTTAAACATGCGATTGCTGATGTTATCAGGTCTGAGGTTGGGTCACTTAAAACTGATTTAGCCAATCAACTTGATAACTTGAGATCCACAGCTGTCATTACCCACAACAATGATAATGATAATACTTCTGCTGATGGTGCAATTGATGCAATTAGGCAAGAGTTTGAATTGAGGTATCAACTGTTACAGAAGGAAATTCAAGAGCTGAAGGACACTGTTGAGCTTATCCAGTCGACGCGAGCGTCGGTGTCTACTTGTGCTTCTCTGCATGGTGCGGCGGCAGCGGAATCATCCCAGATGAATAACATCAACTATGCTATTGCTAGCAAGAATAAACATGAAAATATAAACAGTGACAAATTCAAAAGTGGTGGACAATCCGGACAAGCGAATAGGAGTTCTGGTCATGAAAATCGTCCTGGCCATATTCACCGTTCTGGCCCTATGATTGGTACAGTAGCAACGGCCACCACTTTTTCAGCTGCAGGACGTAGGCAGTGGATCTATCTAGGACGTTGTAATCCTACGACCACTGAGAATGATGTCACTGATTATATCAAGAACAATCTTGAAATTTCGGACGTAAAATGCTTTGTACTTGACAAAAATGAGGATGTCTGTTCTTTCAAAATAGGGGTTAAAGAAACTCTCATCAAGGGTCTCTTAGATCCTGGACTATGGCCTACTGGAACTGCAATTAAAGAGTATCGTCCCCGCAGATATCCTAGAGACAACGGAAATTTTCAACAGGTCAACAAAAATCAACAAAATCTATAAAAAATATCACTGTTTTCTACCAAAATGTTAGAGGTCTGCGAACCAAACTTAGGGAGTTTCTGACAGCTGCATTATCTGAATTATATCCCATTGTTGCCCTTACTGAAACTTGGTTGGACTATGAAATAAATGATGCTGAGATTTTTTCCAATAATTATGTAGTTTATCGGACAGATAGAAATATAAATAACAGTATAAAAAAACGTGGAGGTGGGGTACTTATTGCTGTTAGGAAGGACTTTAAATCTAGGCTACTTCAATTTTCAAACCCTGCAGTTGAAGAAGTCTTTGTTTCTGTTCAATTCGGTAAAAATCACTACTGTTTCGGTAATGTTTATATTCCTCCTTTTATGGATTCTGCGTTGTATGCTGCTCACGTTGAAACTATGGAGAGGGACAGTAGTCAGTTTGATAAGGTAATTATTCTGGGAGATTATAATCTTCCACATGTCGAGTGGTCACATACTGATGATTATATTGCTCTTCTCCCGGGCAACGTGAGGAGTCCGAATGAGGTTATGTTGTGTGATGGCATGACCCTTTTGGGACTTGCCCAGCATAATGGTGTAAAAAATGTCAATGATACTATCTTAGACCTGTGTTTCTGCAATTTTAATGTTGAAACTGTAATAAACTGTAAAGGTTTAGTAAGCATTGACAGTCACCATCCTGCTCTTGAAATTTGTTTATCAACTGATTTTAGAGATAAACTAGAGTTTAATTGCGTGTGGTATTTTGATTTTAAGAGTGCTGATTATCGAGAATTAAACACATTCTTTTCTTGCATAAATTGGAATTCCATCATTTGTGAGAATGTTACTGCTTCTGTTGATAACTTTTATCATATCTTATATGATGGTTTCGAGCAATATGTACCTATAAAACAAACTATTAGCAGTAACTTTCCGATCTGGTTTTCCAATGAACTAAAAAGGCTTATCTTTAGGAAAAAGATTGCTCATAAAAAATATAAGGAAACGGGACAAGCTGTTGACTATAGAGATTTTGCTGAATTAAGACATGAATGTTGTTCTTTAACAAAGCTTAACTATAATAATTTTATTAGACATACAGAAAACTCTATTATGAATAATCCTAAATATTTTTGGAATTTTGTAAAATCTCAGCAAGATGGTGGTGATTGTCCAAATGTAATGAAGTTGGATGACAGTATAGCTGATGATGGTGATAGCATTTCTAATCTTTTTGCTAACTACTTTTCGTCTGTTTACAGTCCTCCCTCTATTAGCTCCGTAAATGTTCCTGCTTACCCTCTGTATAATATCTACTCATATATGAATATTGCTGCAATTGATATAGAGAAAAAACTAATTGAACTTAACACAACTAAGTCAATGGGTCCAGATGGTGTGCCCCCGTTGTTATTAAAGCATTGTTCTTCTTCTCTTTATTTACCACTTTATTTAATTTTCAAACAATCTTTAGAAACTGGTGAATTTCCAGCTGTATGGAAAAAATCATATGTTAGGCCAATTCATAAATCTGGAGACAAAGGTGATGTTCGGAACTATAGACCTGTAAGTGTACTGTCCACCATACCTAAATTGTTTGAACATTGTGTTGAGCAGAAACTATGTAGTGTTTTCGAAAAATTATTGATACCTCAACAACACGGTTTTATATCAGGTCGGTCAGTTGACACAAACTTATTTCTATATACCAATTACATTTTTGGGGCCATGGCTGCTGGATCTGAAGTTCATGCCATTTACATGGACTTCAGTAAGGCTTTTGACAAGGTCAGCCATTCGCTCCTTTTATCTAAATTGTTTCATTATTGTTTCGGGAAATTTATTGTTGTGGATAGAGTCTTATCTTTCTGGTCGTTATCAACAGGTTAAAGTGGGGGGATTCTTATCTAATGAATTTTGTGCTACATCGGGAGTACCACAGGGCTCTCACCTTGGCCCCTTACTTTTCAATCTTTTTATTAATGATATTGGAAATTCATTGAAGACAAATTTTCTGCTATTTGCTGATGATTTAAAAATATACAGTATGGTAACCTCTACTTTAGACCAAAACGTACTTCAAAATGACTTGAATGAAATTTTTAGCTGGTGCACTCTCAATGATATGCGTTTGAATGCAGAGAAATGTTTTTCTATACGATATAGCCGGTTAAGAACTGTGATCCCATTGCAATATGATTTAGATGGCGTTTCATTGAGGGAAGTGTCTGTTATTAAGGATTTGGGTGTATATCTTGACAATAAACTAACATTTACACATCATTACGAAAAAATAATTGCTCGTGCCAATAGAATGTTGGGTTTTGTTAAGAGAATCTGTCAGGATTTTACCGATGTAAATGTTCTTAAAATACTTTTTATTAGTTATGTAAGATCAATTATGGAATTCTCCAATGTAATCTGGTCACCTTTCTTCAATATTTATATCGATCGTCTTGAAAATGTTCAGCGAAAATTTATAAAGTTTGTCATGTATAAGCTCAGTAGGAGTGGACTTAATTTCACTGTTGAACAAACAATGTCATACCTAAATTTGGGTACTCTTAAGTGCAGGAGGGAATATTATGATGTTTGTTTTATTTATAACATTTTAAATAATCATATTTCTTGTTCGGAATGTCTTGAAATGTTACGTATTCACGTTCCTGCTTATAGAACACGTAATACGCCCCTCTTGCATATACCGCAATCCAGGACGCTTTACTTTATGTATAATCCGGCCAACCGAATGTGCATTACTGTAAATACTTATTGTGAACATTTGAATTTTTTTAATGTTAACAAAGAACGATTTAAAGCCTGTGCTAAGAAAGTTATATTAGGATAATATCTTGTAAATGTGTATACGTTAATAAAATAAATAAATAAATAAATAAATAAATAACTATCGGGATTACGGCAATATTTTTGGAATTACAAGGTATTGCCGCAATAGGTGTACAAATATTTTAACATGAGGAACCCCTCGACTACTAATGACATGAAATAAAGTGAGGGTAGCGTTAATATTCCCAATTCCCTAAAATATGGCTTACATGAAGTTCTCGGATGCATCATGCACCTAAGGATTGGTATTGATATAACACCCGGTATAATATCAAAGTTCCTTTTTTAAGCAAGACAATATAGGCAGTGATATGCTTAAGAAAAAAAACTACAATTAGAAAAAGAAATCATTAAAAACAAACCACAAATTTGGAAAATACATACTAACATCAAAATTGAGGCAAATCTTTCGTAATGCGTTAAATAAGACGCGCAGTGTATATACACGGTGTTTTCTAACTACGGTACGAAACTTCAGAGGGTGATACGTAAGGTCGTTTTAAGAAAAAAAGTTCCTATGAACATAATATGTCCGGAGTTGCTTCGTTTATCAAAAGCAAAAAAAAAAACGGTCATAAATATCCTTAAACCGATTTGGTTGAAATTTAATTCAGTTATTTGAAATAATAAGGCGCTTATTTAACCGTAACTAGATTGAAATTATTAGGTCCAGTGTCGTCTCAGTGGGCACCACAGCCAATTATTATTGAGAAGAAAAAGTACACCACTGCCTTTTTTTTAGTTTTTATATTTGTTCAGATTAGCAACTACAAATACAACTTTTTGGTCTCTTGTGTTTTTTTCATATTGTACGTTTTATTCTCAATAAAACTTGGGATTCATGATCAGCGACCTCAAATTAGGCTGTAGGCTGTAGGTATGCAAACAATTCACTGCTTCCAGCTGTCCCAATACTTATCCCTACTTTTAATGAAGCGCGAATGAATAAAATTATGAGATCAGCAAACTTACCTAATTGGGCCCGTTTCCTTATCGGCACTGTTCTCTGTTTTTATTTTTTGTCCTACATTGTTTGGGTTGTCTTGCAAAAACACTTTTTCTTTTGTATCGCTGCATGGATCCATTTTTTCCTCCGCGAAATCACACATGTTCATAAACAATTAATTCAGGAGTAACGCGAACTTATTGGTTTTTAAAAACACAGACCGCAAAAAATAACAAAAGATCGGGTTTATTTTAGTAGGAAAACGGTGTTTACTTGACGAAAGCACAGAAAAATAAGGGTTAAGTTAGATTCAGACATAAAAGTTAGGTTATAGCCAGCTATGAAAGTTAGGTTATTTCCTACTTTTTTTCATTCTACTACAAGTGAATTAGAACAAACAGCCAGCTTACCTCAGACCTAGACATAACCTGATGCTGATTTACATCGTCGAGCTTAAGGAAGACTTAAAGTTAACCCAATTTTAAATTCAATTTTTGTTAGCCACAACCAATTATGAAAAAGTCTAGGTCCTGTCTTATTTTGCAGCCTCGATTTTCTCGTTTTAAGGATGCTTAAAATTATGTAGAATAGTGAATTGTCTATCTAGGAGAGAAAATGCTATATTATCGGACGAGGACATCATTTTCCTACGAGGTGCACATACTATTTTTTCTGAATATATGTGGGCAATCTCCTAAATTCAGATAGAACACATAAAAATAATTTCACAAGTTACTATACATTTTTAAACAGCCCATCGAAACAAAATCTAATGGATTTTCGGACACTTGTAGAAGGATCTCTTTTTACGGAATTTAGGATGTTTTCTTTAACACCCTCACCGCGATGGATTTGATTTTCACAATTGTGGCTCGCTTTGCTAAACTTTTCTAAAATTATTTACGACACTTTACATTAAATCTCTATCATTCGATAAGTACAAGTAAAAAATAAAACATTGTAGTTTTTGTTCGTCTCTCTCAAACCACGATCCACTCTTTCAAAGGTTTCCTATCAGGAATTCTTCTATTTGGAAACCGTTCTTCATAAAGCCTTCTGGCTTCTAAGGCATTACATGACACAAGCCCATACATGAAATGCAATGTAACGTAAATTTGGACACTGGAATAAATATCCTTATTTAAATCGGTACGTATCAAAAAAACCATAGCAACAAAAGTTTTTTTTTTTCCATTGATATTATCGATGTCGATCGAGAGAACTTTCTTTTAGTTTAAGATTTAAGCTGTTATTCAGGGTGTAAAAAAATAGCAATATTGTGTTAGAGCTAGTCCGTTCCTGGCAAACTAAATACGCCGAATGTGATTAAAAGGGCCCCTTTTAAGGAGGCTTACCTAGTAGGTAACCATCATATTAAAAAATTATAAAATTACACCTAGTACTTCAAAAGCTATTTAAAAATAAACGATTTCCAGACGCGTCCTTTATGAGCCCGGATCTCCATAGAGGGAGGGGAAGGCGTCGGAGAAAAAATGTATAGTAACTTGTGAAATTATTTTTGTGTTCTATCTGAATTCAGGGGATTGCCCACATATTCTGGGACACCCTGTATAATGTATATGTAACTTTCCCGGCCTAGGCTAGGATGTGCAGGTTGAAGTTTTGTTCGAGGACGAATAAGCTGAGTCGCGTACAGGTAGGCGGCAGTGGTTCGTCATATAATTCTAACATGTACGTGTGACAGAATGACGTGGTGGTGATATACTTGGTTTAGAGAATGTGATAGCGTGGAGACCAAGTCAGTATCATTCCGCACAATTTAATGGAGACGTTTCCCTATCTATCCTATAATCTGAATCGGCGCAAAAGCACTCTGGAAGTATCTAGACGTCTCTCAAAGTTCTAATATCATCGGATGTAACCATTAATTAATATTGTTAGTACCTATTGAGATGCACTTAGGTACCCATCTGGACCTAGTCTGAATCTAACAGGCAGTTGTAGCTGGCGGAAGGATCCCTTACTCCTCTGGTCAGCAGGCACATGTATAGTATTACCCGCGTCGGCGAGACTACCGCGAACCACAGAATCGTGAACCTTATAGGAAGTTTGGACAATAATTCTTATTAGCTAAATAAAACAACTACTCACTCAAAACACTTAAAATCTATTTTACAAAGAAAAGAAAGTGATATTTTACAAAAAAAGAGCCTTAAATATATTTACAAAGGAATATTTACATCTAGCGAGAAAGAGGGGTTTCCAAACTAAAGCCCAACTAGATAATTATTCAGTATTCAAACTGAATAATCGACATGCGTCTAATGAAAATCCCCAAATAAAAACAATAAAGAATAATTAATGAAAATTAATTTTAAAGGTAAAACCCCCACTAAAAGAAATGCAGAAATAGAACAGAATGAATGATAGTATAAGTCTTACCCCAAAATACTGATTAATAAACGATAAGAGAATAAATTGAACTTTATAAAATTAAAGTAAAGGATCACTTGACACGAGAATTAGTAAGTCGACCAGAAAGTTCGGTAACAATCTCGGAACTGATTTTACCGAGTTCTCGAAAGAGAACTTGTGACCATAATACCACACCCCTTGGCTCCCAAAACTTCAACCTTTTAACTGTAACCCAATCAAAAAGCTCAAAACAAGTAATGGTCGTTCCCGCGTCCCATGACTGATGGTACTTTGGCCAATCACCAGTGTATTTGCACTTTTACCTTTTAACCCTCGCATTGACCACCTCCTTAATATTCTTAGGCAGTTCGCCGATAGATGGCTCACCTAGTTCACGGAAAGGATATAATTGAAAATATTGATTTCCTCTCATAGAAAATGACTTAAACCTATAATTCATACAAAACAACAAAGTCCTAATCTTGATTGATGAATTATACTGTAACGGTTTATTTTTAGTACTAGGGGTTAAAGCCTATTTTTGCTAAGGTGTGAGAAATAATCATTAAGGTAGTACATAGTACAATGTGCTCTATGAAAAATCATTAGTATGTGGTGAATTGAAACAAACCAAAATTTTATTTAAAGTTTTTTTTTTTTGGTCATTGACCCATTTATAAAGATACAATAATTGTTGTCACCGCCGCAGGGCTTATGTACATATTTGTGGGTTTTGATCAAAAATTTAAGGTTTTAAATATTAACGTAAGATGATAATATATTTTATTTACAAATAAGAGCAAAATTAAAGTGACTGCAATTGATTTCAAACATAAAATGATTAAACTTACCCGATGACGATGGGGTCTCACACGTTTTTACGTTTCCTGACTTGCACTCCGTCGCTTTAAAATCCGGCTATGCCGTAAAAAAGCTTTCAATCCAACACTAAACTAAACCAAAGCAATTTAAAAGCTTTAATGAGAAAACGGTGTCCAAAATCCACTCACGTGTCAAAAAAAATTGGCTGGACACACGCTTTCACGACGGAGACAAGTCAGTAAGTAAGTAAGGAAGGCCGTAACAAACGCGCACGACCTCCCGGAAGAGCTGCAATCCTACCAACAAAATAGAAAGCTTCCTGTCAATAAAAAGGGCGCTAGAATTCAAAACCTCGTACCTACACAAAAACCTAATGAACTAACCTAGCCGAAGCGAACCCGTACAAACAATAAAATAACCACAGAGCGGAAACAAAAGAATTCTGGGTTACCATTGTACCCCTCCCTGCGCGACGGTGAAACTAAAGAAATTCGTTTTTAATTAACTAATAAATGGGCAATATAAATTATTACCAAACACGGTCACCCGTATACAACCAACGGTACATCAGATAAATATTTCCCACATCTAAGGAATAAGCGATATATCGATCTCGCAAAGGTCGATAGATGTCAACCTAGAAACTAAATGATTTTACACCAATTACCAGCTTTAAATAAACACCCAAGTGGCTCCTACATTACATAACGATAAACAGATTTCAATACAATGCAATTGGCTGGTAAAAATCACCCGATAGCAGTCAATATAATATCAATAAGTTAGGTCGATCGAAGAGATTAAAATCGATAGTGACGCCCACTTCTATTTATATAAATTAAAGGAACAGTGTTTATTTATAACCAACACAGTGAAATGTCCCTAACGATCAGATTGTCACACCATTCTAGAACCAAACAAAGGAAAATATAATACGGAAAATCCACTGTATTTCCCACGAAAATGTATTTGACACAATCATAGCGGTAAGTCCTATAACTTACTCTATTTACACCGTCTGTAGCTGACTGTTTTTAGACTACTAACTTAGGACACGGTCTGCCATTTAACAAGGGAGAAAAATCGACTTTCAACCCCTAAGCCAAGGGAGATATGGAATCAAGATGAAAGATAAGGTAAGGATCTGCTTTATTAACCAGGCATTCGCAGCCAGAGACCGTTTTAACAACTCTTACATACCTATATAACCTTACGTACCATCGAAGGCAAAATTACCTAAGATCTCAGTCTGCAGTCATAGAATTCAAATAGTTATCTTTATTTTAGGTACAACACAAGCTGGATCAGCTACTCGAGGTAACGGCATTGCAAAAAAATAAAGGAGGAACCAGGTAATCAACAAATGTCATAAGAAAGGAAAGCCACTTCTACACACCGAGAGAGAGAGTTATGTAACAGTACAATGATACGAGTAATATATATATATATGTATAGCCTTATTTTTACTAGTAAAATGTTTTATAAATATCTATGTACATTTAATAAACAGCAAAACAAACATGTTGAAAGGTTCTTGACAAAAAGGTGAAGGCGACATAATAATAAACTTTAAATAAAATTTTGGTTTGTTTCAATTCACCACATACTAATGGCGCTCAACGTTTGGGGCCATGTTTTGGTAAATCTTTTTTTAAAAAAGTGTTGTTGGGCGTTCTCAAGTAGAGCAATTTACTTAAGTATATATTTCGATTATTAATTTCATTGTATTGCGCCTACCCTTAAGGACTGTAATAACTTTATTGAATTTTGAATTGATTTTGCATACCTTGTTACATATTTATATTGGTTGACCTTAAATTTACAGTATTATACCTTGCCCTGATTTTACCTGCAATTGCTTTGAATCAATCGTGGCCTTCGGTGGTTATACTTTTTTTTTATTTTCGTGCTCGCAGAGCGTATTGATTTGGTACTGATTTCTTTTTTTTTATTTTTGACCTACTTTGTTTTGCGATATTGGTGACCTTTTAGTATTACCTAATTGATTGGCTTACTACGTTAATTACTTGACTTTCATTAAAATTGTCTATTTAAAATACTACCTGCTACTCACTTGATATTTTGAATTTGAATTTGTTATTGCTTACGTAAGTGAAGTGAAATCTAGTGATTTTATTTGCATAGTGTTACTGTAAGTGAGTGAGTTTGTGTTGCTTTACAGTGAATAGTGTTATTATTATTTATTCTGTCATTGTCTGACTTGAAGAGAAAAAAAAAATGGATTACAATATGAGGATCAACTACCTGAAGAAGGACATGCTAATATATGAACTGACTGTCCGTGGAATTCCCGCTGACGATTCCAAAACCGTCGATTCGCTGAGAGCGACACTGCGTCCGTTACTCCAACTGGAGAAGAGGAACAAATCTTTGAGTCATCCACCCTATTCTCTCGACTTCGACGACGAGAAAGTTCTCGTGCATGATGCGCTGCAGAGAATTAAATCTGCACTGAAATCAGTGACTGGAGAAAATGCTAGGGCCAGATTTGAGCGCTATCAATCTCGTCTAGTACACCTACTCAATCGCGTAGATCGCGCACCACCTAGTAGCTTGACTGCTGAGAATGTGGATACGAGAGCGAAGCTTATGGTCGATATTTTGGCCACTCTGGACCATTTAGAAACCCTGTCAAAGCAAGATCCCAACCTTAGTGCTATGTTAGCTGCTGCTCAAACTGAAGATTCGGATTCCGATGATTCGTCCGGCGTTCAAGGTGCCTCGCTACCTGTTTCTACCCCAAATAGACAACCTTCATACTTCAAGGGTCCTAAAATGGATAAATGGGGAATTAAATTCACTGGAGACACCAAGAGTATGTCAGTTCACGGCTTTTTAGAGCGAGTTTCAGAACTTAGAGTAGCCCGTCACGTGACTGAACGAGAAGTATTTGAGTCCGCCATAGACCTGTTTGAGGGAAAGGCTCTTAATTGGTTTAGATCGAACCGATCCAGATTTACTGACTGGAGAGAACTATCAGACCTACTTCGACGACATTTCGAACCGCCAGATTACAGAGCTCGACTCTTTAGGGAGATCTTAGATAGAACGCAAGATCCGTCCGAAAGCATTGTAGATTACTTGTCAAGCATGCATGCTTTATGTAGACGTTACGGTGGAATGTCCGATGATGTGAAGCTGGACATTATTTCCCGAAACTTAGCTCCCTTTTATACGACTCAACTTCCACTAGTCAATACATTGGAAGAATTGGAGGAGTGCTGCTTATCTTTGGAAGCCAAGAAGTACCGTGCAGAGCACTACGTGCCACCTTCTAGAAGAAGGCAAGGATTTGTCGAGCCTGACTTCGCCTTTATGTCAGATATGCAAGAAGCCCTTCCTAGCAATCATTCGGACGAGTACGTACAGGAAATTCGTCACTTTAACCCTACTACGAACGATAGACGTCCCAGGGAAATGCCTATGAACGATAGACGCTCTAGAGAAATACCTATAAATGATAGACGTCCTAGAGAAATGCCTACGAACGATCGACGTCCCAGAGAAGTGGTCTGTTTTAATTGTCAAAAGGCCGGGCATTATAACCGAGATTGCACTAGTCCTCGGAAAATGCACTGTTATCGTTGCGGAACACCTGACGTTACTACCAGAAATTGCCCCAAATGCACGAATTCGGGAAACGCTTCCCGGGGGAATCAATAGGTCGTGAGATGTCTCCCAAAATCGATACCACTTCGACCAACAACGATACTGGCTTTCCTGCAAAATTTCTCTTAGACTACATTATTAGTCACGCTCATGGTGATCAACGTCCATATTTAGAAGTTACTATCTTAGGCACTCCAATTCGAGGATTATTAGATTCCGGCGCTACAAGAACCATCGTCGGTCTTCCTGGATATGAACTATTACAACGGTTAGGATTAAAACTTTTGGCGAAAGAAACAAAATGCACAGTCGCCAATGGACAGAGCTGTTCCAGCATCGGTGGTATGCAGGTTCCATTCTGTTTAATGGGCAAAACCAGAATCATTGATGTGCTCGTCTTACCAGAACTTACTCATACCCTTATCCTAGGAATAGATTTTTGGAAAAATATGGAAATAGTCCCCGATCTGAGACAAGATATTTGGCATTTTGCAGATAGCACCGATCCGATGTTCATTAATAGCATTCAAGACGAAAGCACGCTCACAAGAGATCAGCGAATACAACTTGACAATTTAATAAAAATAAAGCTTTCAACTATGAGTTCTGGATTGGGATGTTGTAACGTAGCAGAACATACTATTGAAGTTAAACCAGGTACAAAACCCGTCAAACAACGATACTACCCCGTGTCTCCTTTTAAACAAAAGATCATAGATGAGGAGTTAAAGACAATGTTAAAAGACGGTGTGATAGAACCTTCCAAAAGTGCTTGGTCTAGCCCAATATGTCTAGTTCGTAAAAAGGATGATTCCTATCGCTTCTGCGTCGATTATAGGCTGCTGAACGAGGTAACCAACAAGGATGCGTACCCCATTCCATATATCTCTTCAATCCTGGACCGCTTAAGAGATGCTAAATACCTCAGCTCTATCGATATTAAGTCTGCTTTTTGGACCGTCCCTTTGTCAGAGTCTTCGCGTGAATACACCGCTTTTACTGTTCCTGGAAGAGGATTATTTCAGTTCCGCCGAATGCCGTTCGGATTGACCAATTCTCCGGCCACGTGGCAGCGAATTGTCGATACCGTGCTTGGAGCTGACCTTCAGCCTTCAGTAATGGTTTACCTAGACGACATTATCCTTATCTCTCAGGACTTTGATGAGCATTTGCGACTACTAGATTTAGTGTTCGACCGCCTTCTCGAAGCAGGACTAGTTGTTTCCTTGGAAAAGTGTCAATTTTGCCGACCTGAATTAAAATATCTAGGCTATGTAGTGGACCGTCAAGGACTTCGGCCCGATCCATCGAAAGTAGAGGCTATTGTAAATATACCACCGCCAAAAAATGTGACAGAGATTCGTCGATTTATAGGAACAGCGTCTTGGTACCGACGATTTGTACCGAATTTCTCCTCCAAAATATCTCCGCTAACCAACCTGACCAAGAAAAACGTTAAGTGGTCATGGACATTCGATTGCGACGCTGCTTTTAGAACCATCAAAGAAGCCCTGATTACAGCACCCATTCTTACTTGCCCCGATTTCAGTCGTCCATTCGTTCTTCAAACTGATGCGAGTGGCTTTGGCCTTGGAGCCGTTTTGTCTCAAACCTTTGATGAAGGTGAGAAAGTAATATGTTTCCTATCGCGCTCACTATCTAGGCAGGAAATGAAATTGACTGTGACTGAGAAAGAATGTTTGGCAGTGATTTGGAGCGTTGAGAAATTGCGTCATTACCTGGAAGGAGTTCACTTCACCGTGATAACTGATCATCACTCGTTGCTGTGGCTACATCGATTAAAAGATCCACAAGGGAGACTAGCACGATGGGCACTTCGTCTTCAACCGTACGACTTTACTTTAATTCATCGACCTGGAAAAGACCACGTAGTTCCCGATTTTCTCTCGAGATCGGTTCCTGTTTCTGTTGACACTATAGATGCCGAAGTCAAAGAAGACGCATTCTCATCCACCACCGACAAATGGTATAAAAACATGTTCTCCAGACTCGAAGAGCATCCTCACAAATTTCCCACGTGGCGTGTAGAGAATAAAATGCTGTACAAATATGTGAAATCCAGTCCTTCTGAATTAGCAATTCCATCCAGCTGCTGGAAACTCGTCGTTCTTAAAGATAAGAGGCGCGAAGTACTTTTCCGTTGCCATGATATACCAGCTGCAGGTCATGTAGGCATATTTAAAACTTATTGGAAAGTATGTCAACGTTACTATTGGCCTAAAATGAGGAGTGACGTAACCAGATACGTGAAAGCATGTAGGATTTGTGCCCAGAACAAAGTGGAACAAAGAGCACCGGCAGGTCTAATGGGAAATCGACCAAACATTAATCAACCTTGGCAATGTATCAGCTTGGATTTCATCGGCCCGTTTCCTCGCTCAAGATCAGGAAATCAGTATGTTCTTGTGGTTAATGATTATTTCACCAAGTTCACCGTCATGTTCCCATCGCGTTCTGCGACAGCCAAATCGCTTACTAAGCAAGTCGAAGAAGGAATTTTTCTGATGTTTGGATCTCCGCAATTTTTAATGTGCGATCAAGGAGCTCAAATGAAATCTAAAGAGTTCCAAGGACTTTGTCAGCGTTATAAAAGCAAAATTTTCTATACAGCTTCTTACCATCCTCAGGCTGATCCTACTGAACGTGCAAACCGAGTGGCAAAAACTATGATTCGTTCATACATTCAGAACAATAATCACCGTACATGGGACGAAAATTTAGCCGCTATTGGTTGTGCTATGAGAACTTCACGACACGAAACAACTGGATTTAGTCCTTACTATCTGAATTTTGGAAGAGAGCATAAACTTTATGGACAAGACTTCGTCGAAGATATTCACAAGATCGATTTGGATCCTCAAGATTATGTCAAAAAGAGACAAACCGCATTTTTAAAACTCTATGTGGAAGTTCAGGAAAAGATCAAGGCTTCTCGCCTTATCAGCCAACGACGTTACAATTTACGTAGGCGACCAGTCGAATATACACCTGGACAGAGAGTTTGGCGTAAAAATAAAAGTCTCTCGGATGCCACGAAATACTACAGTGCCAAATTAGCACCAACATACTTAGGACCTTTTATTATTAAAAGAAAGACTGGTACTTGCACATATGAGCTTCAAGATCAGACCGGTCAAAATAAAGGTGTTTGGCATGTACAGGACCTCAAGTTGTACAATCCGTCGATTGCAAGTGAGAGTTCGGACAATGAATAAATTGAGTTATTTATCTTTACTTATCTTTTCTTTTACTTCATTACTTTAAACTTTATTACTTTCTTTTGTGTGTGAGTAACGAATAAAGGTTCGCTTCTTCCTTTTTTTTGTCCCAAATATTTTTATATCACCTCCAGCGGATGTGGAGTTCTGATGAAGTTCGGTTTTTGTCTCGGCGTGAAACTTGACAGGCCGAATGTAGTTGGTTAGAAATACTCCGCACGGCGTACCCGTGATAGTAGAAATCATATCAAGAGTACGGAGACAGACCAATCGCCTTCAGCCGGTTTGTGTCGTTGGTAGTGAATCAGGCCCTCAGCGGTTTACTACAATGGGTATCTGAGGAGTTAACCTTCAGTTGGCTTCTCGCTTCACTTGTAAATGTTGTGGCAAACCTGTTATATGAATCTTCGCCTTCAGTATCTTAGGTGTATTATTAGCTTTTTTGTAGATTTTTTTTTGGTACAATAGTTTCTTGCTTATCGATTATGTCTTTAGGTTGCCACTCCAGCATTTAACATTTTATACTATTAGTTTTATGGCATTCATTACGTAGAACCTTTATTCTTGCTTGTTTCTTTCCTAATGTTTTTATTTACTTTATTACTTAATTGAAGGTCACTCAATTGTCTGTGGTCGTGTATGCTGTTGTCTTGGCGTGAAACAAGACAATAGTGGGTACGACTTTGTTTTCTCTAGGAGTTGACTTTCTTTTCGTCTTTTAGGTTTTACTTTTCGTTATTTTTCTTCCTTTCATTCTATCTTTACTTTCGATTTCAGTACCTACCGATTTTGACTTGATTCCGTGGAAATTTGGCTTTGCCGGATTTTCTTTAGTGATTACCCTGATTTGGACTTAGTATTTTACTTTTACCTTGATTTGTCTTTTAGTTATTTGGTTAGCTTGGATGGATTGGCTAACGCCGGTTGATCCTTGCTGTCGCTCGTCTTGGAGACGTTATTTATTTATGATGACCTTTTTTTTTTTGGTGCTTCGTTCTTCCTTTTGGTTTTAGTGGTAGGTTTTCGTTGTAATTTTTTTTGTAAACCGTGTTGAGTACGGGATATTTGCAACGAGAACGTAATTTCTCTCTCTGTTTTTGCTTGATTTGCGTTGTTGTTATATTTGCTCGATTTACTTTGTTGGACTTTGAGTTATTTTTGATTGATGTGCGTTGCTTTCTAGATAGAGTGAGATTACCCATTTGGGGATTTAAGCCGCTGTTGGAACTGAATTGCAAGTAACGGAGTAATTTCGTTATTGATGTCGCTCAGATGCGATTTATTGATTATTGATTGATTTTGACTTCGTCTTTTAGACGCTTTATACTTACCGATTTTGTCCTGGTTCGGGTATAGCCCGACTTTATATTTACCGATTTTGTCCTATTTATATACAGCCTTCTTTTTTTTTGCTATAGAAAAGGCTGAGGGGCCGTTGGTGCCCCTGGATGACGCTTTGCCGTCTTTTGTGGAATGTTCGTTCTGCTGAAGGCAGATTTGCGGGCAGAGTTGTATTGTGGGGGGTGGCTGTCTGACCCCTGATTCAGTCTGTACATCGCTGCAGCACAGGGGAGGGCGAAACTACTGCGTATGACCTCGTCCGCAGGTCTCGTGTGATACGCCAGGCCAGGAGCAGAGCCGCCTTTCGGAACACCCTAATTAAATTTTCCGTTGAAGGCTGTGGTACATTTAGTTGTCATCGACACGTTTGTATCTTTTAGTTTAGTGTGTACTAAAACATACTCCCTTTGATTGGTGAAACATCTGGGTTACAACTGCTATTTTTTTTTGTTGATATTGATTATCCTTAGTTTTCCACTTTTCAAGTACTGCTGTGTATTTGCTTTCCTTGGGTCTTTCTTGTGGGTGCGAGGTTGTGCCGCGAGTTTGTTTGCATGAGGTTAGTACACGAGGTTCGCCAAGTCACATTTGGTTGCAACGCAATGCTAACTTAAGTCCGATATCCATCAAGTTCGCTTTTTTGACCTCTATACCATACAAACAGCTCGGGGTTGCATCCTTTCCTCTCTCGGAGTCTCCGTGGGTCGACAGCTGCGCAACAGTGCTTGAAATGATTTTTGGTTTCTATTATTTTTATTGTATTGCTTTTAGTGATTGATTGCTATATTTTAGTGGCTACGTCAGTAGCGTCAATTTTTTTTTTGGTCTAGGAGTTGATTGATAACTCGTGTGATTATTTTGTACATATAACTGATATATGATTCCGTATTTAGAGTTAGCTTACCTATCTGAATATTTCTGTTAACTTCATTGGATTATACATAACTGGGTACCTTGTGTTCTCTTGTGCTGGCGCGAGTATAAATTTTTTTTTTTTTGTTTGGTTATTACTTAGTTGAATTATCGTCGTAAAACTTCTTAGTGGAAGTTTTTCTCCTGCCGAAGAAGAGGGGAGTTGTAACGGTTTATTTTTAGTACTAGGGGTTAAAGCCTATTTTTGCTAAGGTGTGAGAAATAATCATTAAGGTAGTACAATGTGCTCTATGAAAAATCATTAGTATGTGGTGAATTGAAACAAACCAAAATTTTATTTAAAGTTTTTTTTTTTTGGTCATTGACCCATTTATAAAGATACAATAATTGTTGTCACCGCCGCAGGGCTTATGTACATATTTGTGGGTTTTGATATGAACCGTAAATTTATCTGAATTAATTTTTCCTGGGCGTCAAACCCCAACATTGCTCTCTTCGAAAAATAAATGTAACTAGTGTGTTTGTAAAATTTTCTAGTTTTATTTGAGACGTCCCACAACACCCCTTCGTAATTTGCTTTTCTTTTGTTATAATTTTTTTTTTTTTTTTATTAAGTTCAGTGGAGAGTGAGGTCCCACCGAGATCGCGGAGGCTTCCGTTTTGGCCTGGCTACAAAACGGTGGCGCCCCTTATTACCCCCCCTACTCTTCGGCATTTGAGCTAGGGCATTTGCTCGCTCTCTCAAGGCCTCTCACCCTCGGCTGAACTTTGTTGCCGTTAATTCCTTTTTTTTTTTTTTAATTAAAATTAAATTCTTATTTTTTTTTTATAATTTGGCAGTAATTACCTTTTCCTTTCTTGCTAATATTTACTAAAATTAAATTCTTTTTTTTTAATCTTTGGGCAAATAAAAGCGTAGCAATACCTAAAAAGAGTAAGATATGTTAAAAAAAAACTACAAAGTCGTTTTTGCTTGTTTCCTATGTTATTCAGGTGTTAAGTAGGAAAAATAAACATCTAAACTTTTTTACAACGTGTATAGGGCAGATTCCGGTTTCAGTCTCAAAGTCGCAGCTTTATCTATTTTTCCTTTAATATCAAACTATATGATTCAATTCCCGCACATTCTTTGTTTTCGAGAACCGTTGCATGTAATAAAATGCATGTGTTCTCCTAAACCTCAGTGGGTAAAGATAATTTCCAAGAAGGGTTCTGTTTCGAGCGAATTTATGTTTTAAGTATCTATAGAGAATATTTTCTTTTCAATTCAAAACTTGTCGAACTCAGAAATATTTATGGTTATTTGCTTTTAAGTCGGGAAGTACCATAACGAATGAAATTTGATCCAAAAAGGAGTTAGGTCTATATTACAGGAAAGATGTTCTATAGTTTGATTTAGTGTTTTTTTAAGACAATTTAACCCCCTGCTTTCGCCAAATACGAGCCACATGTTGACGTATTTCTTGGGAAAGTTTCTTCCAGTAAAGCAAGCTTTCTAAATACAAATAAGATAAAATATATGCTCTGTATCCTTATCCGGACACCCTGTATAATAAAATACGTTACTCGTTCGACCGCGCGCTTCTAATGGTGGTGGCGTGGTGGTAGTATGGTAACAAAATATGTATGTTCTTAAAGCCATACAACAATTATAAAAAATTCTAAACCTGTGTATTCTTATACTTTTTTTTTAATTTGTAACAAAATTAATATTATAATATTTGCATTTTTCATGAGAACGTGAGCAATTAACTATGGGAAAGCTTAATACTTTTCTATAGACAATTAAATTTTACATATATTGCTGACATAAATTACGGGATGTTACACTTAAATTAAACAAGTTATTATCATTTCAAACTTGTAATTATTTTGTCGTACTTTTTGGACACCTTGTAAGTAAGTGAACTTTTCATAAGTGCAACATAAAACCTAATTAGTAAGTAGACTCCAGTGTGAGTTTGGTTTAAAAAAAGGAAATAACATATTGAAAATTTAATCATGCAAATTATTATTACATTTTCACAAGATAGGAAATATTTCAAAAACCCTGGGATTTAACTACAATAAACCCCGATGAAACTCATTTTTATTTTGATCGTAGAAACGGAAAATAAAATAACACACAGGGCATTCTCTTAAAAAAAATACAACTTTGATGCGTTTCGTGTCTTTGGGACAACCTGTACGTTATGAAAATGATTTTAAAATGATTTAGCGTCAACATATCGCGCAACAATACATCGAACGACAATTCACCGCCGACAATTCATCGCAGAGACAATTCATCGCTACGACAATTTATCGTGCGACAATTTATCCTTAAGAGGTCCCTCTGGCCCCTATACACCCCGAAAACTTTTTTCTATCCAAAACAAATAATTTAGCTGTAATATGTCGTGTCGAATAACGTGAATAGCCCTGTATATTTGCTCATACCCTACGACTTGTGTAAAAACTTTTTTTTTATATGTTATAAAGTAGAACCTATACATTACTTTGTCACACAAATGGGCCACCCTGTAAATGCCGGTTCTCTTGCGCCTATAGTCAGCGCTGTATTAAATCTAAATCGTTAATTGAACATGATTCAATCAAATTCAGTTGGAGTCATTTGCAGAACGCTCTGTAACTGTGTCTATATTTATATTTTTCGATTGATTTACTTATATCATTCTTATTACTAACTTAAACTGTAAATCTCAAACTTTTTAGTTTATGAAGCGTCGCTTATACAGGGTGGTGCATCGATCCACGCATAGGAAATCCCATGCAAATTTTGAGATGGTAAAATATTGGCTCCCTTGTTTATTTAAGGCCGATAATTTATTTATTTTTTTATTTTTTAATTTAGACAATATGGGTTACAGACTTCTAAATGTACCCACGACGCCATCTACAACTTCCTCGAGGTTTATTTAGGGCTAAATCAGGGTTTCACCCCGGCGGCGGTATTCTGTGATCTATCCAAGGCATTTGATTGTGTGGATCACGGAATATTGCTGGCGAAGCTGGAGAGGTATGGCTTTCGGGGTCTGGCTCACTCCTGGTTTAAATCTTATCTGGAGGGTCGAAGTCAAACTGTAATGCACGGGGGAAGAAGGTCCTCTGTTTTGAGGATAGACTCAGATGTACCGCAGGGCTCTGTTTTGGGGCCTATCCTGTTCTTATTGTATATTAATGATCTTACAGACCTTGATGTCTCGAGGGAGTTCACCCTTTTTGCGGATAACACGTCAATATTCTGGAAAAATGACGCTGTTGAACTTAGGAACACCATAGTGAACGACCTTAAAATTATTCAAGAGTGGTTTAACGCTAACCGCCTTTGCTGGAATCTCAGTAAAACCCATGTTGTTGGATTTAAGTGTAACATGGCAGGTTTACTTTTGGATGGACACTCTTCTACCTGACACACCAGTCACTAAGTTCTTGGGAGTCCTTATTGACAATGAACTGCGTTTTGAGGATCACATATTGACACTGAGCAAAAAACTCTCATCGGGATGTTTTGCTGTTAGGATTGTGAGGGAGGAGCTGGGCCAGCAACTGGCTCGTACGGTTTACTTCTCGGTGTTTGAGTCACACCTTAGATACGCCATACAATTTTGGGCTGTTTCCAACCAGGGTCTCCTTAATATGCTGTTCGTCTTACAGAAAAAGGCTATACGCTTTATTGTGGGTATCAAACAGAGAGAATCCTGTAGGGTACACTTTGTGGCACAGAGAATCTTAACTCCGATTTCACTCTTCATATTGGAGACATCCTCGCTGAGCTTAGGGGTCCTGCTCCCCTGCGCGCCACTCGTCAGGCTCTCCTTCTGCCTTTGCCTATTCCGAGATCTACCTTGGTAAAAAAATAATTGATTTTTGAGGGTCGGAACACCTTTAACCATTTGTCATCTAGCCTGAGAACGCTTAATTCCCTAAGGGCTTTTCGTCGCTCACTGAAAAGCCTACTTATAAGTAACGCCTATTATACTATGGATGAATTTTATCAGGACAGGCTCTGACTCTAACATTGGCGTGCTTTTGGTGTTTGGGATCCGTGATTTAAAATTAAATTTAATTTTAGAATTTTTTTTTTGTTGTAATTTTTGTAATATTAGTTATCTTGTTTTTATATTTATATTTTATGTTTTTATTGTTTTAGTTTTAACTTGTTGTGTGTAGGTATGGTTCTGGTTCTAATGATTACTATTACATTATTACCACACTGATAAAACTGTGCTCCCTTAATCAAATAATCTGATTTATTTGGTGAATAATTATTGGTAATAAATAAATGTGATTTTAGTTAACTAAGTTTTATTTAACTGAAATAAATGAGAGTATTTCGTTTTATTTGCAAAATTATTTGACTGTTGGTGGATTTGTGTCAAATCATAGAATCCTTCAAACAAATATCTTACCAAAAAAACACTAAAATAACAAAATCTAAATAACTAATTATTTAATTGAACTAATTTTTATTTAGGAACTAAATCCCGTTAATCGCTAGTTAAATCACCCAATAGAGAACTATTTAAATGTCTAGGTCATTTAAACTAAATAATTATGTATTTACATTAAATCCTTAATATAAAACGACCGAATATTTACAAATAACTAATAATTTAATCGAAGTACATTTCAAGTTAAGAACTAAATACCTTTAACTTTAATTTAAATCATTCATTGCCGAGCTTTTCAAACAATTTGGTCATCCAAACAAATAATTAAGTATTTAAATGAACTCCTGTCGCCTACTTTGGGCTTTGAGTAATTTGATTGGTTATACAAAAGTGGCCTGATCAAACATCATCGCATTTTAGGTTATTGGTGTTCGATTTTGTCTTGTAGAAATTTATGAGTGAGAGTGAAATCTTCTTTGTTAGTGGCACAGAAGTTAGTGGTTTCATCAAAAATTAAAAAGAAGATATGGGGAATAAACGTAATATGAATAATTATTTAGAAGATTGGGGTATATCGAGGGGTATATCCCATCTGTTAGATACTTTTCAAGGTAGGAAACTATATTTGAATATTTTAGTTACGCATGAAACGAGTTAAAAAAGTAAGATAAGAGGCAAAGAAAAGATACTTGTAATACCTAATTTGAAATTTCGAACACAAAATCTTTTTAGAAAAATGTAGCCAGGTATTTATAAATCATGGCTACCTAGGTTACGAATAGGATAGTTTTTCCCAATTTTCACCATAATTCAATACCCATCAAACCTCCTAACGTAAAAAATATAATATAATTAATATAATATTAATAATTATTGTAGGTACCTATAATTTGCAAATTTGCCTTTATTTAATTTTTTATCAAAGTTATTAACTTCTCTATAATGTTTCATTGACGTATATTTTAGGGGGAACAACTAATGGTGGGTTTATACAGCAAGATAACATAACATAAAAATAAAATAAGAGTTGAATCTACAGATCTGCCATAAGACGTTTATAGAAACACATAACATGACATAAAAATAAGAAATAAAATAAGAGATGGTTATCTTTTAAATTTTATGTTATTTTTATGTAAAAATCGTTGTGCGCGTGCGTATAATTTGTCATAACCTTTATTTTCGGCAACAATGTGTTTTTTCTGTTGGTTTGCCTTATTATTTGAACACTATAAACAATTTGATAAGGTTTGTGATTATTATGGTATAGGTACTGATTAAACCATATTTAATAGCAACATTTCAATATTTCTTATTTTTATGTGACGTCTGTATAAACACGTACTTGGATAAAATAAGAACTGATTTGAATCAACATTCTGATCTATTGGAAATTTAAAAGAGGTATTTAAACCAAATAAATTTATACTTGGTTTAAATAAATATAAAAGACAAGTTAAACAATTATGTACTTGAATAAGAAAACAATCACTTTGATTGAAATCATAGGTTTATTTAAATCAAATCACTTAAATTGTTTAATTAAATAACGCTGTTGTTACGGCAAATACATGTAAAACAAAAGTAAAATAAATATGTACTTGATAAAATATATATAAATATCAATCAAATAAACATTTTGTTAACTTAACTTTTAACCTATTTACCTTAAGTCATTGAAACGGCTTATTTAAGTTAGGTTAGTGTTAAGGAAATAAATATTTACTTGAATTTTGTATTTAGTGATTAATTCCAAATAAAAAGTAATTTGTATCAAATCAGATGATACTAATTGAGGCAAATAATCCCTTGGTATTTTTCAAATACATATTTGTTTGGCTAATAGGAAACAAATATTTATTTGAGTCAATGGCAAATTTTTTTGACTCAAATAATTAATTTTATCAGTGCATTTTTCACCTTATAGTAAGTTAGGAATGATTTGTCGACAAAAATTATATTTTTTTTTTTACCAATCAAGTACTTTTTTAATTGAATTGAATTGAATTTAGCTCTATTAAAGGGAATACTTTGACGAACTAACTGACGAAATTTTAGCGCGATTTATTAAGTCATTAAGGGCTTATTTAAAAAACGTCAACCTATAATTGGCGAAAATTAACAAATACGGTTCTGAAGCTTTATAATAAAAACACCAGTAAATGTCAGTAACTGACAAGAAGGATGTATTATGACAATACATTTGTTTCCGGGTAAAATATGCTGTGAAAATAGGTTAAAAGCTTCAAGGTTTAAGCGGAGGATTCATTCGAGCTCCAGCTTTCAGAGAAGCAAGAGCTTGAAGTCTGTGGTTTAAGCTTTTTAATACAATTTGGGTTGTCTCTCTGTTATACAAACAAAAATATAGGGGAGGAGATAAATCAATAAAACAATTTTGGTAAACAAAAAGTATTTTATTTTTCGAGAATTTGACTTTCTAATGCATAATAAAACAACTAAATTACATACTTAACTAATTATTTAATTAAATGTTCAAACAACCCCCCGTTTGCTGCTAGACAATACCCCAAACGATCATAAAATTCGTTTCGAACATTTCTTAATTGATAGACGGACAGCCTTTCACACTCTGCAGTAATAGCATTTTTTAAATCCTCCAGCGTCTCGTATTTAAAATTTTTGTAGATGGTTGTTTTAGGTGTCTCCATAAGAAAAAGTCATTCGGCGAAATATCGGGAGACCTAGCTGGCCAATTAATTGTGTAATTTAGTCCAATAACGTTTCCTATAAAAAACATTTTCTAAATACTCCCTAATTACTGCGGAGTTATGAGCTGGGCAGCCATCCATCTGGAACCAAATTTCTTGATTTTCTCGAACAACTTCATGCAACGCAGGCGTAATTTCGTTTTGAAGCAGTCCAAGAAAATATTGAGCGGTGAAACAAATATTTTGCAAAAATTCCCTGTCATTGTTCGCCCTCTCCATCATATTTAAACAAAAGTCAGCCCTTCGAATCATGTCCCCATCTCTTAGTTCTTGAACTCTATGGTATTTATACGGATAATATTTATGTTTATGTAGTACTGGTAAAACGGTTGTATGATGTTTCCCCACTTCGTCTCCAATATGCCTAGAACTTATAATTCCGTTATTTTCTTCCACACTTAACAAAATATTTAAGTCTTTATCATTATCTGCAGGATTATCACCTTCGTCTTCTCTTTCGCATTTACATTTATTGAGAAGCGTTCCACTATATTTAAATGTTTTAATTATTCTGGTTATGGTGGATATTGCTAGAATTGGCCTCTCTGGATAATGTACTGCAAACATATCCGATACTTTTCTGCTGCTGTTTCCTGCATAATACCACTTAACTATAGCAATCCCAACAAACATATTAAGTAATGTAGACCAGAACGGAAGGAAAATAATACTAAATTGGCAAATATTTGCTAATTTTTGCCTTAAATGTTTTCTTAAAAGTCACAAAAGATTCGAACTCTAAAATCTAAGTCAAGATTTGGATATCTACAACTTAAATAATTTGTTATAGGTTAATCTACTTTTAGTTTAATTTACCTAGTTAAAAACTACAAATAAATTACCTCTTTGAGACATTAAAAATATTTAATCCTAATAAGGAATATGATTAAGTCATAATTTACTTAATTGTTACTTAATATATGTATTCATAATTAAGGAATTTTTTGGCTATTACGCTAGGTAAACATTACCTAATTATTGCCTAAAAAAAGTCCAAATAATTTACTGACCATGTAGTTTTAGAAACAAGTAATATTTTGGATAATTTTGCCATATAAATGTTTCCAAAGTTATAGACCTTTTGTGGTTAAAAATTAAGCTACTTCATAACTTTCTGATTAACCGCAAAGGCTAACATTTCTTGTACAATTGACCTGTTAGAAAAGTTGTCCTGATTGAGGTCGTAGATTACATATTACAAATTACCTTCAAGTTACATGTTCCCTTTATATATCTTTAACGATATTTGTTTATGTTTTCAGTTGTGTCTGTATTTTCTTTAGCGGGGTAACATTTGCAATGCCAAAACAAAATTCGAATAATAAGAAAATAAAAGCATACTACACAATATTACAGGATCATCAAGAAAAATCATATTAACGCGAGTTGCAGCAATGATTTTCAGCCTGAAATTACATCAATAAGTTCCATAGACACGGCCAGTGGCGCAACCAAGGGGGGGGGGGGGCTATCGGGCTGCAGCCCCCCCCCCCCGAGCTAGCTTAGCTCGGGTCGTCTAACTACCTGATTACAAGAAAAATAAACTCATTACTACTTAACTTTGGTAAAATTACACAAAAATTGAAACGAGTCTGGCTGCTTTCGTGATTTTCTGTTGTGTTTTTATTTTTCTTACTTGAAAACCAAGCATCATCATTGAAAAAAGGGCGTGGCACCCAAAAATTTTTCGCCTGCGCCGCTATTTCTTTTCCAGCCCCCCTCAACTTATTTTCTGGTTGCGCCACTGGACACGGCTATCCCTAAGGAGTGTGAAATAGGGTCGAAAGTAGAAGACGACCTAGACGAATTTATTTCTTTAGGTCCAAAAGAATCAAATTTCGAATTTGAAACACTCGATGATCAACTTTTGTTATTAGATGAATGAAGATAATGTTAAAACGGAATCGAATCGTTTAACGATCAAAATACTATTGGAGAGAGAGACAGTGAAAACGAATCAGGTTCATATCAGACAAAGGCTGCAATGGTCCAGACTACTCCGGACGATACTACACTACTCGAAATTCAAAACGAACAGATCGGTTCCGGTATTGGGTAGCGCGGATCCTACAAATTGCCCGAAATTTAACTTTGACTGATAACTAGAAATGTCTTATTTAGGGACGATTTAACTTTATATTCGATAAATGATTGCCAATTTAACCTCGGACCAGGAAAACATGTTCTCAAAGTTAATAATAAAGGGAAAAATAACTTTAAGGTTAAAAATATAAAAACGGCCATATTTAATAATTATTAGTTTTCCTGTTTATGGACAACTATAAAAAAACAATAATTAAAATTTTAAGAATTACATAAGGTACCTAACTGAAAAATCCATTAGACTACTTTTTAAAACTTTAGGTACCTACATATAATGAAGACACTCTGTTTTTAGGTTAATGGTAAAAATATTTAAAATTATCGTAATAATAATACATAGAAAAACGCATATTTTAAGGGCGCGTTTTGTTTTTCGAAGCATCACCACCATAATTCACTAACACTTTTCTTTCGCATCCATTCGGTACAGAAAAATGATAAAACTTAATTATAAAATTATATCACTTTTATTAAACAGGAAAGAAATTATTCAATTCTGATTCAATTATATCACTTTATTGTTGAAGTTATAATAAGCGGCAATTCCAAATATCTACTTAAGTCGAATCATTTTATAATTTATTTTGTCCTGTTGGAAGTGTTGGCATAATACCCGAGTCAAGATAGCATTTGACCTAGACAAAAATAATATAAAGCTGATTTTTGATAGAGATCATGCCTGAGGGCTAAATTGCAATATACTAAAAGTCCTGGAGAATTCTCCTTCCGCAACCCCCTTTCTTCGCCCCCCAACCCCCCCTTTTTTAATATTTTGGTGATTTTTTTGAAAACTATCAACTTAACGGAAAAATGTCAAGTAAGCATTTTTGAAGCTGATGAAATTCCCCTTCCAATGTCGTATCGCAATCTATATTCAGTAACACATGGCACCCACCAGTGGCGTATCAAATGAAAGGTTACTTTTAAAAAATATACTTTTTGCTATTTATTCTCAGTTTTTTTGATCTAAGCATAATTTTTTTAGAAGAACCACATTTTTCTCTAAACAACCATTAAAAGGTGGCCTACTTGCGAATCTTTTAGAAGTTTATTGAATATACTTCAGCCAAAAAAAAATAAAAGTTTATCCGAGACTTTACGTAAATCTGGAGCAAATTAATTTTTACTACCAATATAAAACCTTTTTGAGTCTGATATTTAATTTTCTACGTATACAATGTATGCTTAGCAAAATGTTAAAAGTCACTCTAACCCCCTATTAACTCCTATAATATAGAATTTCTAAGCCTGCCCCAAGATTATCAATTTGCCAAATAAAAGGTGCGCGTAGCGTCCCGCGCGCAGTGACCCTATTGTTCGAGCTTGCATTAATATTTCAAGGTCGAATAAACCGGTTTTACTATTTATTATATGTCATTTGTGCGGCGGCATTCTTTGAAAGATCTAGTCTTCCGATATTTCTGTGCTGGTATTTTTTCCTATTGTTTAATTGAAGATGGAGAAATGTGTTGTCTTATCCATTGTTATTTTTAGCACATTGATCTAACTGAATCCCGTAGAATTGGAGATTCCAAAAACCTACATACATTTATAGAGTGGTTTAGGAATCATTCTCCCTACAAAGAATGTAACAAATTATACTCAATATCCACTGGAATAGTTGCAGATAAAACTATTAATTGTCATGTTGCCGAAGAAGTAGGACTAAAATGTCTTAGCGAAGTAGAAGGAAAACCATTTTCAGACATAAAAATATCCGTCAAAAACAAAGCAAGATCCTTGTCGTTTATGAGTGGCACAGTAAGAATTCAAAATGCAATCGTCCCGGTTTTGACTCCTCAATTATTCCTACGGCTATTTTGTGTTTTAAAATCAGAACGCGACAAATCCGAATATTTCAGATATGAGTTATCATCAGAACCACCTTCTCTATTTCATGGGACCTATATGAGAAAAACACAAAAGTCTGTTCTAACTTTATTTTTTCCCGAAAAAACAGGTGATATTGATCTGAATCAATCAATGGATTTTGTGATTGACAGTGGCTTTCTGCTGCATATTGTAGTATGGCCAAAGCTTTGCAACTTCAAGGATGTTTTTAATGCATACGTCCGATATGTGGTTAAACATTATCAAAAATCAATTGTGGTTTTCGACGGGTATACACAGAGGGAGCTACCACAAAATCGGAAGAGCAGAGAAGACGTGGAAAAAATAAGTGTAGTCCAAATATTATATTTATCGAAAACACCAATATAAATACTGCTCAAGAAGAATTTCTTTCAAATAACGAGAACAAGGCCCGCCTTATATCTGTGTTAGACGCATATTTAAAAGATGCGGGGGTCACCGTCATTCACGCTGTAGATGATGCAGATGAACTAATTGTCAGTACAGCTCTCAAATTAAATAGCAGCAATAAAAATGTTATGGTTGTAGCTACGGATACAGACGTTCTTGCAATGCTCATTGGTAGTGTACTTCATTCAGCCACGAGCCGAACGGCTGGAAAAGTATATACAATAACTGAGGTACAAACTGCAATAGCAGATATGAAAGAAGTTATTCTGTTTGCTCATGCAGTTTCTGGCTGCGATAAAACATCTGCCTTATACAGAAAAGGGAAAAAAATTGTATACATGCAGTTACAGAAAGATCCCAATTTAAGGAATAAAGTTTGCAAGATATTTAATGTACCTAATCAATTACAAGAGAATGTGATTCGGTGTGGGGAGGAGTTTGTCAGATCTCTTTATCCTGATGGCCCAAAATTTGGAGGTATTAATGACCTTCGCCATCATCTTTATAATAAAGCAATAGCAAGACAATCACCTTCTGCACTCCTAGAGCTATCCAGTTTGCCGCCCACAAAAGCAGCCTGTGCACAACATTCGCTGAGAGTATACCTGCAGGTGAGCAACAAATAAATAAAAATTAATGTGTGTCTTTATATTTCTGGTAGATGCTCATGTAGACACTCAGGCCAAAAGTGTAGCACATTTTGTTTCCCTTGCAATGGCGAAACATGCAATAATATTGTGGAAACCGTTATAGAAGATTCTACTCTTGAGAAAGATGTTTAAAATGTTGTTTCGAAACTAAATAAAAAATAAATTAAACACCAGTTTCAATATTTTTGGTTCTGGGGGGTTGTTCGATACATCAATGGATTTGCAATTTTATCACCTTCAAAAAAATAGGTAACGATATTTTTCGCCAAGCTTATAGTTTTTGGTTAAAATTTTCGAGCATTGAAGTATATTCGACGTGTCCTCCAAAAAGTTCAGTTAATCTCGGGGCGGACTCTCTTTTGATACACCACTGGTGTGTACCACGTGGTACTATATGCACTCGCAATACGTCGCTGGAAAGGAAATTTTGTCAGCTTCAAAAATGATTACTTGACATTTTTTCTTAAAGTGGATAGTTTTCGAAAAAATCACCAAAATATTAAAAGGGGGGGTTTGGGGGGCGAAAAAAGGGGGTTGCGGAAGGAGGATTCTCCAGGACTTTTAGTATATTACTATTTAGCCCTCAATTATGATATGTACCAAAAATTAGCTTTATATTATTTTTGTCTAGGTTTACCCAAAATTTGAACTATCTTGACTCGGGTATAAGTTTTTGTCCTTTCTTTCTAATGCCAGATATAATATATTTTCTCTTATTTTTGTCTAGTGTCTTATTGCTCCTATTTAGGTTATATTTAGGTCAAAAGGTTGGTCTCACTTTCCACATTTAGACGTAAAATAGGTCTATATTTACTTCACTTCGTTTTAACTTATTGGACGGAAAAACCCTATCAACCTATTTTCGACCTTCAAATTACTTGAGTTTCTTTCCCCACATTGGGCTATAGGAAAACAAAAAATGTAGGTAAATTATCCCTATATATAATTGGTCATGCAAAATATTTCACCCGTTTAGAGGTCGAATAAAAGTAAATTTATCTTAAAATGTTTGTTGGGATCTTTTCAGACGTAGAATAGAGCTGGATTTATAAACTCGAAAAGTTGGCGAGGTTGAGGTTCAGTTGGTGTTGGAAATATGAGTTCAATTTAAACTAAAGGGAACACTCAGTTCCATTTATACACTCGTTCATGTTGTTCATGTAAAGCTCATGTAAGGTTCCAAAACTTCCCGGGTAGTTCGAGATAATCAATTTTTATGCTCGGAGTTAGGAATATCTAACCTCACAAACTTGATCGTAACTTCAACCTCACCAACTTTTCGAGTTTATAAATCCAGCTTATAGTTCATAACGAAATAATAATTATTATAATTAAAAAAATTGTCAAACTTGGTTTGAATTTGACACTGACATAATCAATCAAAATATTAAAATTAAGACCCGTATTATCCATTATAGGAAAATAAAAGATTATATTATTATTTGTTAAATAACTTTGGATAAGACTGCATGAAAATTATTAAAATTTTGAAACTGGGTTTAGTTTCCATTATGGGTAAAAATAAAATTACTTGTTATGTTTCACTATTTATTCAGTTACCTGACACGCGTGTTTCGACTCTTTCGGGTCATTTTCAAAGAGTACAAAGATAAATATTATTCCTAAGGTATTTAAATAAACTCTAATGTATGGTATCAATAGGTAATAAAATAATTAAAATTACGGATTACAATGGATGGGTAGATTGTGGGTTTTTCTTATTCTTATACAGGTGGATGTCAAAATGTTTTAATTTATTTTAATTTAATATGCTGTTGAGTTGATAATTGGGTTAGCACTTGAAGGTATTTCTGTTTGATTATTAACAACATTACTTTTGTTTTTTATTGCTTTTTTAATTTTGACTCTAAAAGGTTTAATTTTCTGCTCTTGTTCTGTATAGGTTTTATTTTATTTGAAATTGAATGATTTTCTATTATGCAGTGGTCTGCTATACCTGTTATATTTTCTTTTTTAAGATAGAAGTTGTATGTTCCTTAAGTCTAGTTTTAAAATTTCTGCCAGTTTGACCAATATAGATAGCATCGCAGTTGTCGCAATTTATTTGGTAGACCCCGCTTCGTAAAAGTTTGTCCTTTGTTTATATTTTAGAATTACATAAGTGACTACCTAAATTGTTTTTATTTACCTGTATGGGAGTGATGTTGAAATTTTTTAGTTTTTTACAAATTTTCTGGCTTGTATTACCGGTAAAACGAATCGAACAGTATTTAGATTTAATTTTGTTAAGGGGTCAATGATAGAGAAGTTTTTGTGTTTTTTGTCTTAGATTTTTCTTTAGTTTAGTTTATTGGATTCTTTAAAAAGTTTAGATAAACTTCTGCTCTAAAATAAATTGGGGAGCCAATATATGACCACCTTAAATTTTGCATGGGATATCCTATGTTGCGCCACCCAATGCACCACCCTGTACATATATTTATTTATTTATTTTCCTATGTCGGGGAAGGTGCTTGTTCATATGACCTTTTTCAATGCAACGATCACCACACTGATCACATTTAAACTTAGTAACTTCATCTGGACCCTTATGCCGGAGAACGTGCATCATCAAACTTTTTTTATACTTTGTTTCAAAGGCACACTGATCGCATTTAAACATATCGACTTCCCCTGGATTCTTATGCTTGAGAAGATGCATCCTCAAATTACTTTTAAACTTTGTTTGAAAGGCACATTGATTGCATTTGAACATATCGACTTCCCCTGGGTCCGTGTGCTGGCGACAGTGCAGATTTAAACTACCTTTGTGAATGCTTTGATAATCACACTGACTACATTTAAACATGTTAACTTTCTCTAGATCCTTATGCCGGAGAAGGTGCGATTTTAAAGCACTTTTCCAAATACTTTGATAATCACACTGACTACATTTAAACATGTTAACTTTCTCTAGATCCATATGTCGGAGAAGATGCTTCGTTAAACTACCCTTGTAAATGCTTTGATAATCACACTGACTACATTTAAACATATCGACTTCCCCTGGATCCTTATGCTTGAGAAGATGCATCCTCAAATTACTTTTAAACTTTGTTTGAAAGGCACATTGATTGCATTTGAACATATCGACTTCCCCTGGGTCCGTGTGCTGGCGACAGTGCAGATTTAAACTACCTTTGTGAATGCTTTGATAATCACACTGACTACATTTAAACATGTTAACTTTCTCTAGATCCATATGTCGGAGAAGATGCGTCTTTAAACTACCCTTGTAAATGCTTTGAAAATCACACTGACTACATTTAAACATATTAACTTCCTTTGGACCCTTATGACGAAGAAGGTGCAACTTTAAACTACTTTTCCGATTGCTTCGATAATCACACTGACCACATTTAAATGTATTAACTTTTTCTGGATCCTTATGTCGGAGAAGATGCGTCTTTAAACTACCCTTGTAAATGCTTTGATAATCACACTGACTACATTTAAACATATTAACTTCCTCTGGATCCTTATGTCGGAGAAGGTGCGTCCTCAAATGACTTTTAAACTTTGTTTGATAAGCACATTGATCGCATTTGAAGCTATTAACTTTCTCTGGATCCTTATGTTGGAGAAGGTGCCTGTTTAAATTACCTTTTTGAATACTGCGATAATCACACTGATCACATTTAAACATATTAACTTCCCCTGGATCCTTATGCCCGAGAAGATGCATCCTCAAAGAACTTTTAAACTTTGTTTGATAAGCACATTGATCGCATTTAAACCTGTTAACTTCCGCTGGATCCATATGTCGGAGAAGGTGCCTGTTTAAATTACCTTTTCGAATGCTTTTGTAATCATAATGATAACATTTAAACTTAACTTTCCCTGAACCCACAAGTGTGTATAAACTTCTTTGCCGAAATGTCCCCAAGTCATTCTCAACTTTCATATTAAGTTTCTGGCTAACCCGATTATCACGCTGCTGTTCGATCTGTAGTCTGCAATCTTGATGTTCGTCAATGCTGTAATAGAGAAACACATTATTGTTAAGCTATATTAATTGTACCAGTTAATTTATCAGCAATATTACCATATACAGAAACAATTCTTTAAATGTCTAACCGAACAGGTGATTTTTCTCCGATCAGCTACATAAAAAAATCAAACGTTCAGAATGAGCGAAAAGAAATACCTGATTTTCAATCTAAACTACTTTGGACCGACTAAACGCGATTTACACATTGTGGAATATTCAATAATTATAACCATCACTACTGAAGTAGAGAAAAACCGCATAATTAAGGAGAAAGGCGATTGAAAACAAGATTTGGATCTAATGTGAGGTGTGGCATTATAGGTAATTTGGAATGAATTAGTCTCCGTATAATCGATTTTCGTGAGCCAGACATCAGTCTTTTGCTCTCGTTTTTTTGTTGTAGATATCTAGTCGATAACAATCTTAAAAGGTTTTGATTTTGAATTTTGTATTTGATTTTCTTCTGATCTTCTTCTGTTTTGATTTTACGTGCTTTTCTTATTTTCTTCAATACATATCTGTATAATTTATCAGGGGGGGAGTGAGTCTAAAATAATGGGTTTGTCATAAAAAGTATTTAATTTGTCCATTCGTAAGTCCCTGCGCAGTATGTCTGTCGGTACATGTCTTTCAGCGTCCGTTATTATGCGTAAAACTATATTTTGTAATATTTGTAATTTTTTCAGTCTCGTCTTATTTACGGTGCACCACGTAGATACACCGTATGTAAGTACAGGTTTTATTATTGTCTTGTAGATCAACGTTTTCGTCTTGACGCTTATTTTGCTTCTTTTGTTCAATAATAAATAGACTGCACTTAATCGGCCTTGTGCCTTTACAAGTCTCTCTGTAACGTTCTCGTTCCACAATAATTTCCTGTCAAACATGAGGACAACATATTTTATCTTATTCCTCCAATTAATTTGTGCATTGCCCACTCTTGTTTGGGGTAGTTTTGTGATAGCTTTTGAAAAGTAAAATACTTGGGTCTTACCATCATTAAGACAAAGTTTTCAAGAGTCTAACCATCTCTGAAGGAGATTGATATGGCGTTGCAAACAAAGAACTACAACCCAGGGCAACTTCGAGGTTGCAGTAATCGCAGTATCATCAGCGAACAAAAACAATTGGGTGCGCGAATTCCGCGGAATATCACTAGTATAAATATTGCATAGTAGAGTGGCTAGTGGCGACCCCTGCGACATTCCCGCTTAATGTCTCTGACGCTTAAAATTGTATGTTCTGATGATGCCGCGAATGCCCTGTCCTAGAGGTATGAAATCAAAACTTTTATTAAATAATTGGGCATATCCAACTTTAATATGAGACCATTATGCCAAACTTTATCGAATGCTTTAGAAACGTCAAAAAAGACTGCTCCCGTTGATTTGCGGTCGTTAAATCCTCTCAGTATGTTAGTCGCTACTCGCGTTGTTTGGCGCACCGTGCAATGAGCAGCTCGAAATCCAAACTGCTCCGGTGGTAAAATATTGTTGTCCAATATAAAATCGGTTATACGATTTAGCATTAGTTTTTCAACAATCTTAATAATAATAATAATATAAACTTATCGGTCTGTAGCTGACTGCTAACGTTAAATCTTTACCTGTTTTTGGAATTAGTACCACCTTTGGACTTTTTCCAAGTATCGGGGAAGCAACCTCTTTTGAGTATAGCCTGGGCTATGTTTACTACATCCAAAACTGTATTTTCTGGCAAAATCTTCAGAACTGCGTTCCTAATACCGTCGAAACCGGGCGCTTTTTTTGCTTTAATATAATGTAAAGCAGACCGAACTTCCTCAGATGTCACTTGCGGAATGTTACCTTCGCGAAACTATAAAATTATAAATAAATTCTTAGATTACTAGTCTCACACATAAATAAAACTTTGATTTTTGACAGACAACCATTTGATTGGGCCCCTCATTTTCGAAGAAAATCTAACTAGATATCTGCAGCAAAAAAAAAACGAATTAATGCAGCAATTGAATGGCGCAACAATTGGTTTCTACAAGATGGCTGTCCAGCTCACAATATCAGAGTGGTGATGGAGATTCTTAGACACTTCAATTCTAACCATTGCTCGGCGAGGTCACCAGACCTTACACCTCTGGATTTTTGTTTATGGAGATACGCCAAAAACGAGGTATATGAATTTTTTCCGCCAGAGAATATTTCTTGCCAGAATCAACACCTTCAAAAAAGTAACCCGTAATGCATAATTTGATTATTTTAATGTTTATTCATTTATTGCCAAATATATGAGTAACCCCATTACATTACTACACAATGGCTCTATCTATATTAGTATAAAATTATATCAACAAGGTAGATCACAGTTTTCAAGGAACCTTAAATCTAAAATCAAATTTAGGAGGTGACAGATCAAATGTATCAATGTTCCTATTATAATTAGGTATTTATTTATTTATTTATTAAACGGAAAGCGGTCGAGACCGATGAGTCCGTTATCGAAATATAGTCAATTTGGTTGTATATCTTCCATTCACACATAGTGCGCAAGGACATTATTTATGTCTTTCGTTGTGGAGTCCAGACGGTTTTTGAAGCTGTTCACGCTTGTGGCACTCACGATTTCTTCACTCAAAAAGTTCCACTTGTGTACGATTCCGTTGCTTAGAAAGTTCTTTCTTGGTAGTTTATTGGATCTTTCCTTGTTTAATTTCTTAGAGTGCCCTCGTAGATGTGGGTTTAGATTCCGAGAAAAAATCGTATGGATGTCGCCGTCATATTGGTTATTTAGTATTTTATAGGTTTCAATCAGATCTCCTCTTGTTCTTCTCTCTTCTAAAGATGTTAGCCCTAGTTTCCTCATTCTGTATTGGTACGTGGTGTTGTGGAACTTCTGTGGTATCTTGCTAAATCTTCGCTGCACTCCTTACAACAGATTTATGTCTTTGATGAAATATGGACTCCACACCGAGTGAGCGTACTCAATTTTGGGTCTTATGTACGTTTCGTAGAGCTGACGAATCACCTGGGGACCAGTATTACTGAAAGCTATTCTTGCCAGGTATGAGAATGAATTGGCTTTCTTCACGATTGAGGTAATATGTTTTTCCCATTTCAGGTCACTGGATACTATACTATAATGCCAAGGTCCTTTTGCGAGTTGACATGCTGCAGCGCTTTACCATTTAAGACATATACGTTTCCTGGATTTTCGGGACCTATAGGGAGCACTACACATTTATCAGCATTAAGATTCATCTGCCATTTTTATGACCATGTCTCAAGATCCTCTCTCATATCAGAACACTGGCTTAGCGCATCGCAGTACAGTTTGGTGTCGTCTGCAAAAAAACGCGATGTTCGTCCTAATGTTCTCAGATAAGTCACTGGTATATAATAGAAACAAGAGGGGTCCCAGCACAGAGCCCTGCGGAACTCCACTAATTACGTCCGGTAAAGACCAACGAGAAATAGTTCAGGAGATCTCAGTGTCCTATTAGGTACGTTAAGTTTAATTGTTTTGAGAAGTTGCGGGCAATGTATCACACCATTAGTAATCCTGCAAAAAAAGCGAACATCGGAGACAATCCTTCTCCTCTCCAGAGTATTCAGTGACCAAGCGTTTAGGACAGTCTCGTAGTTGTAAGGCATCCCCAACCTATATGC
The DNA here is from genome assembly GCA_963920685.1 of Polydrusus tereticollis. Classification (NCBI taxonomy): domain Eukaryota; kingdom Metazoa; phylum Arthropoda; class Insecta; order Coleoptera; family Curculionidae; genus Polydrusus; species Polydrusus tereticollis. Next base: position 110,560,406 of record OY987332.1, on the reverse strand, counting down.
ACAGTGTCTGACAAACTTTTTCAAGTTTTCAAAGCGCTTACTGACAACTCCCTACAACTTCTCAAGACAAAACCCAGCATCTTATAAGCTTTTTCAGTAATAGTATTAATATGGTCCGAAAACCTCAGAGAGCTGTCAAAATATATCCTCAAATATTTAATTACAGTCTGTCTAGATAATTCTGTGGTGTTCATGTTATAAGAGGTGTTAATCTTGGGTTCCTTCCTACTGGCGAGCTACTAAAACTAGTACAAGAACATTTGCTAACATTAAAAGATAAATTATTGGCAGTTGACCAGTTCAGTAAACTATTTATGTCCCTCTGTAACAGGTTCCGTTCCGATCCGATCGGCCTACAATATGTCTGCAAATTTTAAGGTCGTCCGCGAACATCAAGCATAAGAAGGATCTCAGATCTGATACTACGTCATTCACAAAGAAGTTAAAAAGTAAAGGAAAGCAATGTGTCCCCCGAGGCACCTCCGATGTTACCGAAATTTCTATTTTCTAATCTAACCGTCTTAACTCTGGGCTAAACCACCTTGGAAAATTTATGCTTCTAATTCTCCGCACGGGCACATAAAAAGGCACACCTTTATACAACTCACAGTAAAACCTCGATATGGTCTCCGGTAAGGATAAATTAGCTTCCTTTTCTTTCATTATGGCGCCCAGGCGTAATTAAAGCCTACTATGAAAAAAACCGTAATATTGGATTTTAGAACTTAAGGAAAATATAATATCAGACTTGAAGTAAATAACCTGAAAACTCTTGACGAGCTCTTTCCAAAAAATCAATATAGTGTCCACAAGATCATCTTCAGATTCTTCTTTAAAAAGTGTCAATTTATTATTCTTAAAACCACAGCACTTGTATTTGGCGAGCTACAGAGATAAATCTAAAATTCACATTTTTAGTTTTCCCTAATTGTCTCAAAAACCAACAGAGTTAAGTCAAACTTTCAACTAATTTGCAATAAAATTATTCTAAATCATAACTGGTTTGAATTCCCCAAAAGAAATGTAATCCTACGCCCATCTAAAATTTTGTTTTAGCATCTCTTATACCTAAAGAGAAAATAATTTATCCTGTAGCACCCAATACAGAGTACCTAAACTTAAGCAAAGTATACCTGTTTTCGTTTGTTTCAGATTCGTCCTTCTTAATGTCTAGTTCTTCGTTTTTCAATTTCCACTCTGTATAGTTCAAATTATACATTTCATCGCATCCATTTACTGCTTCACTCTCTTCCGTTTTAACCTCTGATTTTGTTTGATCCAGAAACATTTGTTTGTCCCTGTAAAACATAAAAATATCCTCTTATAGGTGGGCCAAAAATAAAAATCAGTTCTTGATTGCTTTTACAACATAAATAAAATTATTAAAGTAAGGAAAGGCATTAAGTATTAAAAATCAGATATTGATGAACGGTAATAGAAAATATTTAGATACAGTTCCAAGTACAAATCCAATTTTATTGGTAATTATTTTAAATCTACCTCTAAATTTAATGGGTCCGCCAATTCGACATGGATGAGCCTAACTACTTTTAATGAAGCACAGACAAATAAAATTAAACCCCACGAAAATTTTGTACTTTATTTCGTACCAAGCGATGTAGATAGATAAATGAAAATTGTATATTTCGTGGAAGTATTGAAAAATAGGAACTTAGTTTTTGTGTTTATCGTCATCAGATTGATTGACAGTCTCTGATGCAGTGGTCAACTTCCAAATCCAATCCAAGTTACACTTTGCGACTTGAATATTTATACAAGCAAAAAAACAAGCTTAGCGGCTTTTTACCATTTCTAAGCTTGGGTTGCATTATTAGATGTCAACAATAATTGTTCATAGAATTCTAAAACCATGTATTTAGGAAATGGTCTTGATTTAGATGTTAATGCCATTACAAAAGGAAAAAGATCTGGAGATATGATATTGAGAAAGTTTTTACAATCATCAAGTCGTCAACAAAAATACACCAGGTATATGAAAAATATCTTTGCAAGGTATTATGATTAAAATTTACAATGTTACTTATTTATTTTATTTTATTTATTTATTTATACATGCACTGTTTAACAGTTTCCCAATTACAAAACAGGTACAAACGAAAACTTACAAACTAACCTAATTTTACTACACAATTAAACCAATATTATTTAACAGAAAGCGATTCAGATTTACATAACATGTACATGAAGAGAAAAAAGAACATGACAATTAGAACACAGTAAAGCAACAAAAACACTCTCAAAAAATCTCTTGTCGATAAAAGTGACTCTTGATTGCGCTTAACAAAAATATCATAAGCATTAACATTATAATTATAGTAGGCGCACATCGAGTTAATAGGTGCAAACTTATAAACATTAGTACGATGCTGTGGTATAGGTGAAAAGTATCTGTGTTGCGAGAACTTAACGTAGGAAAACTAAAATTTACTTTTGCCAATTCCCGTCAGATCACCGAAGTTAAGCGGTGTCGAGCGCGGTTAGTACTTGGATGGGTGACCGCTTGGGAAACACCGCGTGTTCTTGTCTTAGGGAAGAGTGTAAAATGAATCGACATCAAAACATCAATATGAGTTCCTTGGAGGATAATCGAAAATATTTCTCTTTGATATTTCTATTTAAGCTAAATAATAATCTAATAAACTGCCCTAAATTACTTCAGCAGATTAATTTTAATATTCCGGCATATCGCTCTAGACAGCATGATCAGTTCTACCTTAATGTACCATATACAAATGTTGAGAAAAAAGCACCATTATATCAGGCTTGTAACAACTTCAACAACATTGGGGCTGGTTCAGATCTTGATATCTTTGGCAATACCCTCGATACATTTAGGAAAACAGCAGCACGCCTTACTTTGCGTCGAGTTGTTTAATTTCCACTTATTGTTACTACTATACTGTAACATTGTCAAACCATTACAAAAATTTCTTGTTTTTCCTTTTTTAAAACTAGTCTATATATACACACATTTATAATGAATGAAATTGTCATGTACTAATAATGCTCAGTTTGTTGAGTATTTAGTTTTAAGTAGATACCTTTTGGTTTAGTTTGATTGGTTTGATTCTTAGCTTAATTTAGGTATATTAATTACTTTAATACTATGTTGTGGCATTTACTGATAAATTATCTTATCATTAGGTAGGTTTCCTACCTGTTGGATAATAAACGATAAATAAATAAATAAATAAAAAAAACCATCCTATTCACGCCGGACAGGCCGGATGAGATCGGATATCTCGTAGGATGAAGGTGCCGTTTCACACTCCCCAGTCGGTAGACCGCACGATTAAAAACGGTACGGTTCAAGATGGCCTCAGATACGCCGAAAAACCGTAAAAATAGTAAAATAAAAAAAAAAATACTTTTGCCAATAGTTCCTCACAAACAATACTACCGTTGACAAGCTTGCACAAAAACGACTGTTACGTTTTATGTCTAAACTTATGAGCGAAAATCTTTGCAGCAGCTGGTCATGGGGAAACCCTTGAATGGGGTAAATAAACACCATCAGTTCTGAACCACAGAGCCTTAGCAAATTGTCTCTGCACCGACTCCACATAATTTATATGAATATTGCAATAAGGGGACCAAACAACTAAAGCGTATTCCAGCTTAGATAAGACGAAGGAGAAAAATAAAGCTTTAATAGGCACCGTATTGTGGTGCGTATAACTAAACCAAGTACTCGATAGGCAGCGGAGACGGTATGTTAAATGTGAGGAACAAAGGATAGTTCCTTGTCAAAGACGACCCCCAAATCCTTAAATACTTCAGGTCACGCTAGTGTATTCCCATCAAGGACATAATTAAATAAAATGGTGGTATTTTTATTTGTGTGTGTGTGTGTGTGTGTGTAAGTTTCAATGGCTCTGGATGTAATCCAATAGGCCAGGCATGTTTTTTTTTTTTTTTTTTTTTTTTTTAATTTTAATATATGCATGATATTGAATATTGGTAGTTAGCTTGTCAAATTTGGCTTTACAACTTTACTCTTTAGATCTTGATTCAATCGTTTACATATAATTCTTATCTTAACTATTTTTTCCATATACACATTACTGTTAAACAGTGCTCTCTTGTTTTTATTTGTCTTTTTTATGATATTTTTATTTTATTTTTATTTTTTTACTTTTTTTTTTTCCTTTTTCGTTTTTTTTTTTTTTTTTGTTTTATTTCTTTGTATTTATTTATTTTATATATTTTTTTTTTTTTTAATCTTTAGGAGCTCTCATTCAGTCAAAAAAAAAGCTTTTGACTTCATGAAATGGTTATATATAATGTTATAATTTTTTTCGTCGGTCAGCAGATTTGCAAGATTAGTTGGTAGAGGAGTTTTTGAACTGTTTAGCTGATTATATAAATGGTTTATGTTATCTGTGTTTAACCTACATTCAAATAAGATATGTTGTGGATCGGCTATTTCATTACAGGTGGGGCAAAATCAAAATCAAAATCAAAATCAAAATCAAAATTTATTAATGTTAGCATACAACACAGTATTCACACACGTCAAAAAAAATTTAAAATAAGACAAGGACTATTTAAAGTAAGACAAGGACTATTTAAAATAAGACAAGGACTATTTAAAACAAGACAAGGACTATCTATTATCATGGTACATAACTCCTTTAAGAATTTGTGTACATTTTTTAATAAAAGTATTGAACGTGCACTCATTAGAGTTGACATTCAAAGAACTCCTCAAAGCTATAAAAGGCCTTACTAACTAGGATCTCCTGACATTTAGTTTTAAATGATTTAAAAGGTAACAATTTCAGTTGAAGTGGTAGCTTGTTAAATAGTTTGACTGCCATAAAGGCCGGTCTACCTTGGCACTTCTTCAATCTGCAATATTTGGTTACCAGATGGTGTTTGTTTCTGGTATCATAATCATGACAGTCCCCGTGGGCTGTGAACTCTTCTTCGCGTTGTTTTATGAAGAGAAGGCCCTGCAGTATGCAGACCGATGGAAAAGTAAGCACGCGCAAGCTAGAGAAGGCACCCCTACAGTCCTCCCTGTATCCCAGTCCACACACAATTCTAAGGGCTCTTCTTTGAAGGCCAAAGACCCTGGATGCATGAGGCGATCCTCCCCAGGCAAGTATTCCATAGGACATGATGCTATGGAACAAGGAGTAGTAAGCAGATAACATCGTATCACGCGACACACATCCCGCCAAGTTGCGCAGCACAAACACACTGCTCCTAAGTCTTCCACAGACACCATCTACGTGCACATCCCAATTTAGTTTGGCATCAATATTTACTCCAAGAAACTTTGTTGATTGTACACCTCTGTGGTTGACTTCCCTAAGCGTGAAAAGCATATGCTGCGTTTTGTCCGGGTTTAACAAAAGTTTGTTGGCCAGGAACCAGTCCTCTACTGCTGTGCGCGCTAGTGACAGCCGCTCCCCAGCTTCCTGCTCCGAGCATCCAGACACACAGACCGTGGTATCGTCAGCAAATAGCACACATTTAGCAAGCGGGGCACATGCTGGTAAGTCGTTTATGTAAATCAAGAAAAGGACCGGTCCTAACACCGATCCTTGTGGGACACCAATATCCAGCCGAGCTTCCGCCGACAGCACTCTGCCCATTTTCACACTCTGGAAGCGATCCTGAAGGTATGACTGTGTCAATTGTATACTGTTATCGCTAAAATTATAATATTTTAGTTTTTCTAGAAGAATATTATGATTGACACAATCAAACGCCTTACTTAGGTCGCAAAACATAGCTGATAAGTACTGCATATCCTCGAAGGAGTCCATTATAGCGTCAAGCAAGTCCATAACTCCAAGGATGGTGTTTTTACCCTTTCTGAAGCCAAACTGCCTATCTGTAAACAAGTTGTTATCCTCAAAGAAAGAAACAACCTGTAGAGCCATTGCCCTTTCGAACACCTTCGAGATGATTGGAAGCAAGGAAATTGGTCGAAAATTTGCAGCGTCATTCTTATCACCCTTCTTGTGGATAGGAACTATGAGAGCCCGTTTGAGGACCCCAGGAAAGATGCATTCGCGAATGCACATATTGAGCAGCTTTGTAAGGGGGATAATAACAATATTCTTTACTGATTTTATTAATTGAACAGTTAGACCGTATATGTCTGAACTTTTTTTATCTTTTAATTGGTCAATGACATCCCTCACACTAACAAAACTCACCTCTTCAAAAACAAATTCATTATGTGAGAAGCGTGTGTCTTGCAGGTGTTGCGAGGGGTTAATATTAGTCTGAGGTAGGCCCTTGATCAAGTTGTTGGCTATATTTGCAAAAAAATCGTTAAACATTTGTGGTGTTATCGTACAGTTACTCTCTTTTTCTACCCTCCTGTTATTCCTTTTTGAGTTTATGATATTCCACATGCATTTTGTGGGATTACGTGCTGTTCTAATAGACCTATCATTTGCCAATTTCTTTGCCTCCTTTATGGCTTTACGATATGATGTTTTATATCTTTTGTACTCATCCCAGTCACTCGCTCTTCCATACTGCTGACACACATTACTCAAGAAACACAAGTGCTCTCTCATACCACGGATCTCTCCGTTGAACCATGTTACCTTATTAGGCTGATTAGATTTTACTTTATAAGTTTTTTCAGGGAAAGACTGCATGTATGCCCCCTCCCTACAAACCTCTGAACCTTCTCCTCAGTGCCGACATTCACATCCTCTATCCAATCCCAAGAAATGTTCTCCATAGTATTGTAGAACATATTGAAACCATTCTGTGTCAAGGGTCTAAATTTATTTTCCGTCATCATAACTTTTTCAATTTCAGTTCCGAAACGTAATATCTGGCCGAAATGGTCAGAAATATTATAATTCACTATCTCTACTTTGAGAGAGTCGGACCTGAAATTAACAAAGACATTGTCCAAGCAGGAGTCTTTCCGGGTATTTTCAAATATTGTTTGTTGAAAGCCGTAAGTTCCAAGAAAATCGGTCAGAGATACAGACTCTTTCTGACGGGTGCCAAATAGCACATTAAAGTCTCCTACCAGAACAACGTCCCTCCCCCGTCCTATCTGACCCATGATATTTTCAATTGCAGTCAAAAAAGTGCCAAAGTCACCACTAGGCGCTCTATAGATACATATTATAAATACATTCTCCAATAAAATTACACATAATTCTATACATTTTTCAACAATAAACAAGTTAAAATTATCAAGAACCTTGAACTCAAGGGGGCCTTTGACTAGTATCATCGTTCCACCTCCAAGATTGTGTGATCGGCATGAGTAGGCCGCAACATTGTAGTCCAGAATATTTAGATTTTGTATCTCGTCTTCAGTCAACCAATGCTCAGTCAGACACACAACATCTGTATTGCTATCCAACAGAGCAGCCTCCATTTCATGTATTTTGCTTCTTACTGAACAAACATTATAATGAAGAATGCTTACTGTGTTTTCTGTTCCATGCTGGTCTGCCAGCCCGAAGCCCTCTGCTTCCCTTTGTAGTGCTCTTCTGTAACCCTGTTTTGGCGCTGGAGGTTCCGAAAATGGTTTATCAACACCCCTTTTGGCCATAGGTTTGTACTCAGTTGGGGTTATCTAAGAGGCCTATTCTAAATTTATAACTAGGGCAAATAATATGATTTGACCGTAGTCTGGCTATAGTCTGTACGAGTTTTTTGGAATGTGTGTTTATAAACCATGGTTTACTGCTTATCTTCGTTTTAATTATACGGAAGTATATGCCTTTGGTCGCCGATTCATATTCGGACTGCCAGTTGTTATACATTGTTTCTCTAATTGTTCTATAAAACTCCGTCTTTGGAGTTTTATAATTTTCATCCACATTTCCATCATTAGCTGCTTCTTTTGCCAGTTTATCAACTATTTCGTTTTCTTTAATTCCTATATGTGCTTTAATCCATACTAATGCAATTGTTTTACCTTGTCTTATAGTTTCGTGGTTTAGATTTAGAATGTCTAATATTAAATTGCTGAATTCTACTGCTGGTGATATGGTTTTAAGTTTTTGTATGGCACTTAGGCAATCGGTAAATATTATGTATCGTTTACAGCTATTCTCCACACATATTTTAAAGGCTTCTTTAATTGCATAGAGTTCTGCCGAGAAGTTAGATGAATATTTGGATAGCTGACTTTTTATACTAATGTTTTTGCTTGGGTAATATACTGCGCTTCCTACTTTATTATTTGTTTTAGATCCATCTGTAAATATTATTTCATGCTGGGGCCATCTTGTTATGATGTCCATTTTAAAATTTTTATTTCGGATAATTTCGGGTTGCAGTCTATACTCTCCTATGGTGTCAATGTTAATTATGCTGGAATATACTTCATATTGGGGTAGGAAGTTTGGTAGTTTGTTGCTTGTATAAATGTGCCTGGAGAATTCAGATATGTTAATAAATCCTTCCACTTGAAGGGGAACGTTTTTTGTATTCCAGTATCTATGTGTTAAGCATAATGTCGTGAGTTCGTTGATTTTATTTAGTAAGTGACTATTTTTTGAGTGAAGGTTAATAATGAATTTATTTGCCATATATTGCCTTCTAAGCGCTAATGGGGGTTCGCATGCTTCTGCTTCCATAATCACAATTGGAGTACTTGGTAAATATCCTATGCATATTCTGATACATCTGTTTTTAATTACTTCCATTTTTCGTAAATGTGTCTTGGCAGCGGAACCATAAAAAATACTTCCATAATCAAGAATGGATTTTATTAGACTTTTATAAAATAAAAGTCCTATATTCGGGTCTGCTCCCCATCGGTGCCCACAGAATGTTTTTAAAATATTGATAGCATTTTCTGTTCTTTTTAGAGTATAATGAATATGTTCTTTCCAATTCAGTTTTTGGTCTAGTATTATCCCTAAAAATTTAGTGGATGTTTTATGTGGGAATCGATATCCAGATAAGTTTATGTAGTCAGAAGGTGGCCTAAATCGTTTCCTGGTTAAATTGACAATAACTGATTTGTTCTCGGATATTTCCAGACCATTTTCCATTGTCCAGGTTTGTACTTTGGCTATGGCTGTACCGAGTTCTGCCTGGCTTCTTTCTATTGAATTTGCCGTTGTATATATACATAAATCGTCTGCAAATTGCAATACCCTTACATTTTGTTCAAATATTGAATCAAAGTCTGCTGCATAAATCAAGTAAAGCAAAGGGCTTAAGATACTGCCCTGCGGGAGGCCTTGATAACTTATTCTAGGTCCAAAGGATTTGTCCTGGATTTTAACAAACGTGTTTCTTGAACTGTACAGGTTAATTATGTTATACACTATGTTGTTGGGGATATTCTTTGCATTTTTTCTGATAATATGTTAAGATTAACGTGGTCGTAGGCTCCCTTGATGTCCAGAAAAGCTGCGGATATGGAGTGTTGTTTTGTGAATGATATTTGCACATCGGTTACAAGGTGGGCTATACTCTCTTGGGTAGAATAGCCTTTGCGAAAGCCGAATTGAGTCTCCGGTAATTTGCTGTTTTTTTCTAGCCAATGTTCTAACCTATTTTTATTAGCCTTTCATACGTTTTTAATACACAGGAAGCCAAGGCTGTAGGTCTATACGATTCTGCACTGTCTGGTGGTTTCTCTGGCTTTAAAATGGGAATAATGGAATAATCTCTCCAGTCCCTAGGGACGTCAATTCTGTTTTGCCAAATATTGTTATATAAATCCAGTAATATATTTTTTGCATTTGTAGACATATTGAAAATGATTGAGTACTGAATATTATCCATTCCGGGGGCCGAGTTGTTGTTTCTTTTGAGTGCTCTTTCTAATTCAACTATCGAAAATGGATTTGACAGATAACTGTATCGCAGTGAACCAGGAGCTTGTGTTTCGATTTTAGGGAGCGTCACCCAGCATGGTACTATTCTTTGGTGAAACTCTTCTATCCACTTGCTATTATTTGTGTCGGTTGGGATCCTGTTGTTTTGTTTTCTGTTTTTGTATCTATTGACTTTGTTCCAAATCTCTTTCAAATTTGTATTTTTGCTTAAGGAAGAGCAATAATCTCTCCAGCTGTTTCTCTTTGCCTTTTTAATGATTTGTTTCGCTTCTGCATCTGCTTTCTTGTATTTCAATAAGTTTTGTAGATTGGGATCGGATCTGTATGATATGTAATCACTTTTTCTTTTATTAACTGCTGCTTGACATTGGTCATTCCACCAAGGTTTAGATTTTGTATAATTGCCTTGTGTATTGTATTTTGGAATGTTTCGTTCCGAGATCAAATTCAATTCGTCAATAAATGTTATATAGTTTTCTGATGACTGTCGACTCAAAATATTTTCTGTATCGCGATGAAAGCTTATCCAATTAGCTTTTTTTGTGTTCCATTTTTTTCCATTAAATTTTGTGTAGCTAGGTACTGTAAAGTTACAATCTATAATAATTGGTAGATGGTCTGATCCACATGGATCTAACATTGTGTCCCACTGCATACAGTTGGCTATATCGGCTATATCTGGGGTTGCTATTGTAATGTCTATGGCTGTATCTTTGCTGTAAAATTTACCAATATATGTAGGTTTACCGTTATTTAGATAAATCAAACTAGCTTGGTGTAAAGCTTCAAGGAGATTATTTCCAGCTAGGTCATTAGAATCACATCCCCAAGCCAAGTTGTGTGCATTAAAATCTCCTCCCAAAATGAAAGGTTTAGGGATATTGTTAAAAAAATTTAGCCATTGGTGTACAGTTATTTTAGTGTTGGGTTTAATGTATATAGATATTACAGCTAGAGATGTTCTGTTAGTGAGTTTCAAATTTATTCCTACTATATCTATTCCTAAACCAAAGACAGGTAGATTCATAGTTTCATATGCTATATTTGACCTAATTAATATAGCCGTGCCGCCCTTACCATCAGGCCTGTCACAGCGTTCCGTGTTAAACCCTGAGAAATTTATATATTTTTGTGGCTTAAACCAAGTTTCTGATAAAAGAGCCAAATCAATACCTTTTGTACTTAATAAATATTCCAGATTACCCTTGTTTGAAACAGCCGATCTGCAGTTCCACTGACCGATAATTAACTTATCCATCTAATATGAATGAGTCAATATCTAAATTTTTTTTAATAACTTCTACTATATTTAATTTTTGGATATCAAAACTTTTTTGTTCTTTTAAAGAGCTAACCACATACATGACAATATCTAGTATTTTTTGAGTAAAAACCTCTTGGTTAGACGGGCCTTGTGATTCTGATGTATATATAGGATCATTTAGAATTCCCCCCTTTTGGAGAGGGAGGTTCAGAGGTCTTATTATTTGGTTATGTTCCAGTCTTGTAGAGTCTGGAATTGAGGGGCGAGGTCTTTTGATGTTTGGTTTGGATACGAAGGTATATTTACTGCCTGTAGGGGATACTTTGCCCAAACCAGATGGACTGGCTCTGGGAGTGATAATAATATTCTCAAAATTATTTTTTTGTGTTAAAACTAAATTACCACTATTAACTAGTTCTGGGTTAGTACTGTCTTCATCCCGATTTGAATTTAAGGCATCAGCGTAGGTTTTTTTTGGAACTTTCGAGTTTGCGTCACGATAGGATAAATTTTCCAGGGCCATTGTTTCTTTTATGTGTTTTTGCCTAGTAAATTCCGGGCAGATTTTGAAGTGAGAAGTTTGATGGGGACCTGAGCATCCGAAACATTTAATTTCTATTTGTGTAGTGGTACAATCTTTCGTTCTGTGCGATTCCGCACATTTTTCGCACCGAGGGGCACTTTTACATTGTTTAGCTTGGTGCCCATATCTACAACAGTTATAGCAAAGGATTACCTTACGTGGCCGATGGCTACGTATTTCGGCAAGGTCTGCGTTTTAAAGGTTACTATGATGGTTTGAGAGGGGACTCGTTTGTTTAATCCGTTTTCATCAATAATTGGTTTTAAGTTTTCGTCCAGTTTTTTATATGTAATTCTTTTAACTTCGTTTACGGTGAATACTGAGTGCAAATCAAAAGGTTTTATTTGGGATTTTAGGAATTCCTCTGTGAATTCTGTGTCTATCTTTTTGATTACCCCTGTACGCATTATAAAAAAATTTGGAACATATGGATTTAATTGATGATTATTTCTTAAATTGGTTGAGTTAATTAATATGTTTGCCGCTTTATAGTTTTTAAAAGACACTCGAATTTTTTTCCTGCCAAGCGACTCTATTTCTTTTATTTGACCGTCTATTTCCGGGTGATTTGCGTAAATTAACATATTTATTTTTATTGCGTTTAATTTACCTGCAAAATTCGTATCTATCGGTTCAATATATACCTGATAAGGAGCCACATTCCTTTCGTTAAAAAGAATTATTTCTTGTTTTTTTGTCAATGGATTGATATTTTGATCAGATTTGTTTATTAGTTAGGAAAATTTATGCTTCTAATTCCGCACTGGTACATAAAAAGGCACACCTTTATACAACTCACAGTAAAACCTCGATATGGTCTCCGGTAAGGATAAATTAGCTTCCTTTTCTTTCATTATGGCGCCCAGGCGTAATTAAAGCCTACTATGAAAAAAACCGTAATATTGGATTTTAGAACTTAAGGAAAATAAAATATCAGACTTGAAGTAAATAACCTGAAAACTCTTGACGAGCTCTTTCCAAAAAATCAATATAGTGTCCACAAGATCATCTTCAGATTCTTCTTTAAAAAGTGTCAATTTATTATTCTTAAAACCACAGCACTTGTATTTGGCGAGCTACAGAGATAAATCTAAAATTCACATTTTTAGTTTTCCCTAATTGTCTCAAAAACCAACAGAGTTAAGTCAAACTTTCAACTAATTTGCAATAAAATTATTCTAAATCATAACTTGTTTGAATTCCCCAAAAGAAATGTAATCCTACGCTCATCTAAAATTTTGTTTTAGCATCTCTTATACCTAAAGAGAAAATAATTTATCCTGTAGCACCCAATACAGAGTACCTAAACTTAAGCAAAGTATACCTGTTTTCGTTTGTTTCAGATTCGTCCTTCTTAATGTCTAGTTCTTCGTTTTTCAATTTCCACTCTGTATAGTTCAAATTATACATTTCATCGCATCCATTTACTGCTTCACTCTCTTCCGTTTTAACCTCTGATTTTGTTTGATCCAGAAACATTTGTTTGTCCCTGTAAAACATAAAAATATCCTCTTATAGGTGGGCCAAAAATAAAAATCAGTTCTTGATTGCTTTTACAACATAAATAAAATTATTAAAGTGGGGAAAGGCATTAAGTATTAAAAATCAGATATTGATGAACGGTAATAGAAAATATTTAGATACAGTTCCAAGTACAAATCCAATTTTATTGGTAATTATTTTAAATCTACCTCTAAATTTAATGGGTCCGCCAATTCGACATGGATGAGCCTAACTACTTTTAATGAAGCACAGACAAATAAAATTAAACCCCACGAAAATTTTGTACTTTATTTCGTACCAAGCGATGTAGATAGATAAATGAAAATTGTATATTTCGTGGAAGTATTGAAAAATAGGAACTTAGTTTTTGTGTTTATCGTCATCAGATTGATTGACAGTCTCTGATGCAGTGGTCAACTTCCAAATCCAATCCAAGTTACACTTTGCGACTTGAATATTTATACAAGCAAAAAAACAAGCTTAGCGGCTTTTTATCATTTCTAAGCTTGGGTTGCATTATTAGATGTCAACAATAATTGTTCATAGAATTCTAAAACCATGTATTTAGGAAATGGTCTTGATTTAGATGTTAATGCCATTACAAAAGGAAAAAGATCTGGAGATATGATATTGAGAAAGTTTTTACAATCATCAAGTCGTCAACAAAAATACACCAGGTATATGAAAATATCTTTGCAAGGTATTATGATTAAAATTTACAATGTTACTTATTTATTTTATTTTATTTATTTATTTATACATGCACTGTTTAACAGTTTCCCAATTACAAAACAGGTACAAACGAAAACTTACAAACTAACCTAATTTTACTACACATTAAACCAATATTATTTAACAGAAAGCGATTCAGATTTACATAACATGTACATGAAGAGAAAAAAGAACATGACAATTAGAACACAGTAAAGCAACAAAAACACTCTCAAAAAATCTCTTGTCGATAAAAGTGACTCTTGATTGCGCTTAACAAAAATATCATAAGCATTAACATTATAATTATAGTAGGCGCACATCGAGTTAATAGGTGCAAACTTATAAACATTAGTACGATGCTGTGGTTTAGGTGAAAAGTATCTGTGTTGCGAGAACTTAACGTAGGAAAACTAAAATTTACTTTTGCCAATTCCCGTCAGATCACCGAAGTTAAGCGGTGTCGAGCGCGGTTAGTACTTGGATGGGTGACCGCTTGGGAAACACCGCGTGTTCTTGTCTTAGGGAAGAGTGTAAAATGAATCGACATCAAAACCATCCTATTCACGCCGGACAGGCCGGATGAGATCGGATATCTCGTAGGATGAAGGTGCCGTTTCACACTCCCCAGTCGGTAGACCGCAAGATTAAAAACGGTACGGTTCAAGATGGCCTCAGATACGCCGAAAAACCGTAAAAATAGTAAAATAAAAAAAAAAATACTTTTGCCAATAGTTCCTCACAAACAATACTACCGTTGACAAGCTTGCACAAAAACGACTGTTACGTTTTATGTCTAAACTTATGAGCGAAAATCTTTGCAGCAGCTGGTCATGGGGAAACCCTTGAATGGGGTAAATAAACACCATCAGTTCTGAACCACAGAGCCTTAGCAAATCGTCTCTGCACCGACTCCACATAATTTATATGAATATTGCAATAAGAGGACCAAACAACTGAAGCGTATTCCAGCTTAGATAAGACGAAGGAGAAAAATAAAGCTTTAATAGGCACCGTATTGTGGTGCGTATAACTAAACCAAGTACTCGATAGGCAGCGGAGACGGTATGTTAAATGTGAGGAACAAAGGATAGTTCCTTGTCAAAGACGACCCCCAAATCCTTAAATACTTCAGGTCACGCTAGTGTATTCCCATCAAGGACATAATTAAATAAAATGGTGGTATTTTTATTTGTAAATGACATAACATTACATTTAGAGACATTCAAATTCAACCTATTCTTATTACAACAGTCGTTTAAAATATTCAGATTACGTTGTAAGTTTAGGCAGTCAGTTTTATAACAAACTGTAGAAAACATCTTTAAATCATCAGCATACAGCAAACATTGAACTGAGAGTGTATCAACAATGTCATTAATGAAAATCGTAAAAAATAGTAGTCCTAGGATAGAGCCTTGGGGTACTCCAGATGTTGCAATATAATCAATAGATTTAACCCCACCATAAGCCACAAAGTGTTTTCGATCTTCCAAGTATGATTTAAAAAATAACAATAGAGTGTCTAAAAATCCAAAAGTTTTAAGTTTCTGTAGCAAAATAGTGTAATCAAGCCGATCGAAAGCTTTGGAGAAATCCGTATATGTAACGTCTGTTTGGCGGCACTGGTCAATCGTGGTTGTCGATCGACCTTTAACAAATCCATGTAGTACAGGACATATAGAATTTTTAATATTTGAAAAAATAATATTATGTAACAGTACCTAACTAAAAAACTTTAGAAAAATTAGAAATTATTGAGATAGGCCTATAGTTGGAGATATCCATTTTATCACCTTCTTTGAAGACTGGACAAACTTTGGAGCATTTCCAGATGTTTGGCATTTTACACAAGTTAAGACATTTGTTAAATAATATTGATAGAGGATGAGCAAACACTCCTGCGCAGTCTCTGACAACAAACGCAGGTATTTTATCCGGACCAGTGGTTAACTTGGGTTTAACCTGCCTAATTGCGTTAAAAACGTCAGTCTCGTTAAAACTGCTAATATTTATACTAGATGTGGATAAATTTTACTCCTTTGTGGACGACATCAGATACGAGCGTCTAAAGAAATCGGCAAAAGCATTGACAATATCATCAGAGTTGGATAACGTGGAGTTGCCGAGATGCATTCCGCGAGCAACTCCTGAAGAGCCTCTGCTGGAGTCAACAAACGCCCAGAATTTAGTAGAATCCTTATTTACGCTATTTTCGATTCTAAGCATAAACACCTTGTAGGATTATTAATGTCAGTTTTTATTTGACGCCTTAATCGAGAAAATTTTTCATAGGCTAACCCATCGCCAGTTCGTTTATATTTCCGCCATTCAATTCAGTCGAATATTGCGTTTAATATTAATCGTAAACCAAGGCGGGTAGGTACGACGATTTAATACACCAAACTTTGGGACGCACATAATAATAATAATAATAATAATAATAATAATAATAATAATAATAATAATGTCTTTATTGTAATTTAAGAAAAAGAAAATTACAAAAGGCGAAGTTGAAGCAAAGCTTCCTCACTTAACCTAATATTCTATAATATAATATCTATAACCTAATAGTCCATGACGTAAGTACTAATCACTAAGAGAACAATAAATTTATTGAATTTATAAGACATGGACTAACAATAAATTTACAGTTAATGTGTAACAACACGTAATTTACCTAATTGAAGTATTATAAGTAAATATAAGTTGACTATAGCTGGCAACGTGGAGGTCACTGAGGGACAGCATCATACATGTAGACTTTTTATTGTGTACCGGAACATATTTGTCTAATAAGAGGACGAATTGCATTTTTAAATAGATTAGTTGCAGCAGATTTTAAACAAATGGGAACTTTGTTGTAGATTAAAGAGACTTGATAACTGAATGAGCTTTCAAACAGAGTGGTTTTGTGCAACGGAGGAGTGATAGTATATTTATGCCGAAGGTCCAAGGCATGAGAGTCATATCTAAATTTTATTTTTTGATATAAATAGTCCGGGCATTTTTTAACGATTATTTTAGTAAACATTATTAGGCTATGGAACATTCCTCTCTCTCTCATGTTAAACCATCCTATTTCTCTCATTGTAGCACTCACCCCTCTATCATACTTTCTTATTCCACCTATCATACGTATACAGCAGTTCTGAATCATCTGAATACGTCTGGCATCCCTCTGCAAGAGACAGTGCATCACAAAAAGTGAATTGAGATAAGACCAGGCTATCACATAACGATTTTTTGAGATCAGGATTCAGAAGGTGCCTTTGGTAGTATATAAGTTTTAAATTTGCAAATGCCTTTTTTATGCAGTTATTGACATGGTCGGTAAACCTCAGGTTCACGTCAAGTAGCAATCCAAGGTTTCTAGCGATGGCTGAACAGGATAAGGTTTGACCACCAAGAACAACGCGAAACATGTCTCGACATTGCTCCCTGCTCTGAGCAGGACCAAACAGAAGTAACTCATACTTTTTAGGATTTAGTTCGAGACAATGTTGCGTAGAGATTTTTAGCAGATGATCTAGGTCAGCTGATAGCCTGTCAATAGCCTCAAGAATGTTTTCAGGGCGAAAAGATAAGTACAGCTGGGTATCATCCGCATACATCTCAAATACGTCATAGATTTTATCATAAAATAATTCACAACAATCTTCAAGATCAGCTAAATGATTAAGAAAAGACATACAAAACCTGATAATTAGCTTACGATTTAGACTACACAGTAATACAAGATTAAAATCAAGTTTAAGATTTAAACACAGTACAATGTGTGTACACACAAAAGTTTTACAATAACCAATTTTGGCAACTTAATTCTACTTTACTCTAAATTTAGTTTTGTGCCACTATTACTATTTTCATCTAAACTTATTATTAATGGTTGAACATTAGTACTCATATACATACTAGTATAAGAATTTTCCAATTTCCAAAATTCATTTAATTAAATATTTGAACAAACTAATAAGGCTTGTAAATCGCATAATTAAATTTCGACATTTTGTCTGATAAGAAATGTAGAAAAATAATGTTCTACCCTAGAATACACAGTAGAATGTTTTACCTACCCCTCAATTCCGAAATCCTTACAGAAATGCTGCAGATTTCTGAAATACACCTATTTTTATTTTTTATAGGAGTGAGAATGAGAGTGTAGGTATACCTAATCGAAATGCCAAAAAGTTACAAATTGGGCATGGTACTCAGAGTGCCAGCTTAAAAAATTATAACTAAAAACTTACAGGGCCTTTCATTTAAAAATCAAAAGATGATAGCAGAAACTTCAAAGCTAAGGTTATCGGTTATAAGAAAAAAATGTAAAATCATGTCCATTTAACAATCTAAAATTAGAAAATAAGCCAGTGGTGCTGATAAGGATTTTTTGGAGGTTCTTCAGGCTCAGCCGGTGGATGATTAGCCCTTAATCAGGGTCTAAGGGTTACACTGTTTTTGCTTAACATTCAATCTTTAAGGGGTGAAACTCGCGAGTAACATTTGCTTTTGGAGGAATACAATGAGTCTGACGTGCTCTTTATTACCGAACATTGGCTAAGGCAGGGTGAGGTGATATGCTTGCCGAGCTATGTTATACTGAATTCTTATTGTAGGTCTGAATCTCTTAACGGGGGTACAATGATTTTACTAAATGAATCTTTTTTAGAAAATAACAATTTTTAATGTGTAAAAAAATTTAATAATCAACTGTCTGAAAAATCGTTTGAGTTTTCCTTGATATTCTCAACGATTCTAAATTTGTATATTTTTTGTATTTACTGCTTACCCTTGGCCGCGTTAGATGTGTTTTTGTTAAGCTCAGACTCGATATTAGCACAAATACCAGATTCTGCCCAAATAATAGTAGCGGGCGATTTTAACATTGATTTTGATGACAAAAGCTCCCTTAATACATTGAGATTGTGCAATATGCTGACCTGCCATAACTTGAACATGCATGTAGGATCTCCAACCCCGTTTTCTCAATTTTCATCATCTACTATTGACTACATGTGTTCAACATTTAATTTGGATAATTTTAAGTGCATGGTTGTTAATGCCGGCTTGTCTGATCACGAAGCCATGGTGGGTAGTGTCACTTTGGATAGTAAAATGACTGGCAGTTCAAGGTATAGGTACGGCAGATTGGTTAGTGGAAGCAATTATGATCGTTTTAGACGGATCTATGCTGGTGCTTGTTGGAGTAGCGCTATAAACTCACCTACTGATGACAAATTCGTTTAATAGCGCCTTTCCAAAACAAAAAATTAAAATTGAAAATAACAAAAAACAATGAATAACTAGGGATCTTAGAACCTCAGCAAAGAACCTTCGCTCACTTTATATGATTCGAAAATTTTGAATTGAATTGAAATTGAAATTGAAATTGAAATTGAAATTGAAATTGAAATTGAAATTGAAATTGAAAATTTACAAATAATAACGTATTTCATCAATACTTCAATAAATACCGCTGGCTTTACCGTAAACTGATAAGAATGGCTAAAGATATGTATTATTCCGAGCGACTTGAGATATCGGGAAGTAGACAGAGGGAGAGTTGGTCTATTGTCAATGACATCCGCCACAAGGGAAGGCACACTCAACTGTCTGGGGGACCACAGCTATCACTCAATGATATTAACAACTATTATTGTACAATTACCGGTAAATTGACAAGCAACATAAATCCTGCTACTGACCCAATGACCTATTTAAATAAGGTGCCAGTAAAAAAATCGTTTTATTTTTTTTCTACAGACGTATATAAACTTAAGAAAACGTTTACGGAAATAATAAAACAAAAATTCAGCAGGAGAAAATAAAATATCCATTAAAATATTCATCGAACAGGGGATTTTAACCTTGCCCTGCCTGTTCAGACTGGAGACAGTGCTTCTTGTTCATAAGCGTTTTGGGGCCAGGCCATCTACTCATCATTATCTAACGCGAAATAGCAATGATCTGCCATTGCCTATTCCAAAGTCAACCCTAACCAAGAACTCTCTTATGTATGAGGGCTTGAGGATGTATAATCATTTGCCATCTGCTATGAGGGAGGCAGCTACTCCGGTGATCTTCAGGGGTATGGTCAAGAGTAATCTACTGGAAAAAGCCTATTATAGTTTGAACGAGTTTTTTGAGGACAAATTGTAGTATTAGTAATAGCTTACTTTAAATATGGTCAATTTACATCGTTATATTTTTGCATGCTGCCTTATTCATATACTGTATAATATTTGTAAATGCTATAATATTTTGACTATTAAAACAAATTTTTAATTTTAATGGAAAACTGTAGGTTTGAAAATTTTTTTACTGTGATTTGCAAGGGATATTGTGTATTTAAAGTGAACCTAATAAATTGGTAAGTAAGTAATGGACTGTAACCATCCTGAAGATGCGGTTAATCTAATTTACACTTTATTTCAAAATATCTACCAGAAGGCCAAAACGATTAAGTGCATTCAATTTAATAAATATAAAAAGCTCAAGCCATGGATAACACATGGTATTATACAATCTATAAAAAGTCGGGACAAACTTAAGAGAAGGGTACTGCAATCACATGACAAAGACGTATTAAATCAATACAAAATATACAGAAACACTTTGAATAAATTGATCAATAAATGCAAGAATGATTACTACAAATGTAAAATTATTGAGAGTAAGGGGAATATTAAACAGGTATACAAAATAATCAATGAGGCCACTAACATGAAAAATTCTAAATCTAACAATAACATCGACATTATTGATGTAAATGGTAAGCAATTTGAAACTGACAAGGATATGGCCAACTATTGCAATCAATATTTTATATCCGTTGGAAAGAAAATGTCCGATAAGATTGGGGAAGTTGTTGATCCCAGTTTTACCTATATTAGTGATCATATTCCGATTTCATCTATGTACCGGGTGATCGCGTATAATGTACCCCCCCTGTAATTTTTTTATTTCATTTAATTAAAAAAAAATAAAAATACAGCCGCGTGTGTGACTTGAACTATTATCTCTTCCGGTATAAAAGAAGTAATTAAATTCGATAGTACACAGGGAAAAACAAAAAGTTAAATT
The DNA here is from genome assembly GCA_963920685.1 of Polydrusus tereticollis. NCBI lineage: Eukaryota > Metazoa > Arthropoda > Insecta > Coleoptera > Curculionidae > Polydrusus > Polydrusus tereticollis. Next base: position 110,539,447 of record OY987332.1, on the reverse strand, counting down.
TTTTTAAATTGGAACACCCTGTCTAAAATACATTTTTAAATTCTACTAACATTTCTAAATAACTTTGTTAAATTTAATATACCCTATACCTAAATCCAATAGTTACCCCAATATTTGGATATAAACTCAATATCTACCGATTTTTAATAGTTGGCCATGCATAGAAAATAAAAATGATAAATGTCAATTCTGCCATGTTTATTAATGAGTATTGACATAATATATGCTGTTGTAAGTAAGTTAATTTCTGTTTGTCGATAGTATGCCCTATTCCGAGATAGAAAAACAAAATATTTTAACTTATTATATAAAAAACAATAATAATGCTTGTGCTGCTATAAAAGAAATGAGGCGAGAAAATCCAGGGATGCATCTACCAACTCGAAGAACATTTAGGATGATATGTACAGTGACTCACAGCTTAAATGATGCAATTGCTATTAAAACTTATTATGTGCTGCCAACTTGAAAAAATATATTTGTAGCAGACTTTAAGTATCTTAAATATATATTTGTGACCTTCTTTAAATATTATTACTTTATTTTGACAAAAAGTTTTACACATAAGATAATTAGGGGCTAAAATATAAAATATGGATAAATATTATGTCACAGCTTAAATGATGCACATTATGAAATTAACAAAATAAATAAGAAAACAAAACTCTAATAATTAAAAATAAACTGCTAGTATTTCGTTGGTCCTCCATCATTTTCAATTACATGTTGTAAGCGTCTAGGCATTGATTCGACCAACTTTCTAGTATATTCTGGGGAAATTGTGTTCCATTCTTCCGTAATTTTGACTTTTAATTCATTTTTGTTGGACATTGGGACACTGTTAACTTTTTTTTTAAGTATTAACCATAAATTTTCAATAACATTCAGATCTGGTGACTGGGGTGGTGTTTTAATGACTTGTGGGCAGTTATAAAGCAACCAACTACGGACCCGATATGCCGTGTGTTTTGGGTCGTTGTCTTGATAAAAGCGGTAACTCTCATTAATACCCAATTTTTCAGCACTCGCTGCTAGATGTTGTCTTAATATATCCAAATACATGTATTGGTTCATATTTCCTTCAATAAAATGTATGTTGCCGACTCCAACAGACGACATACAGCCCCACAACATCACTCCACCTCCGCCGTGCTTTAGCGTAGCTTTCATATTTTTTAATTTCAGTTCTTCATTTGGCTTCCTCCACACTGAAATCTTTCCATCGGATCCAAACAGATTTATTTTGGTCTCATCAGCAAAAATTACTGAATTCCAGAAGTCCAAATCCTTGTTAACATGCTCCCGAGCAAACTGTAACCTTTTGCTCCTATTTGTTTGGCTAATAAACGGTTTATTTCTTGCAGTTCGGCCATTCAAATTATTTTTTCTTAATACGCGTCGAATGGTTTCTGGGTTACACCATTTCCCAAATTGTCTTACCACCTCATCTCGTAGTTTTGGAGCACTTTTTTTTTGGATTATTGACGATTTTTCTAACAATCCATCTTTCTTCTCGGTCGTTAAAAATCTTATTTGGAGCCACTCTCGATTTATTCTCGACTCTATTTTCGTTACTATAGCGTTCAACTATATGCTGCACAGTTGATGGACATTTATTCACCATTTTGGCTATATTTCTTTGGCTATACCCATTTCTGAAGTGAGTAATGATTAAATTTCTTTCTTCAATTGTAGTTCTACGGCCCATTGCTAGATAATTTACTATCACTGTCAAAAAAACGCTCATGGAAGAGCGAGCGTGGACAGAAAACAACTGCAATAATAAACCAATGCAACGCCTACTTCGTAAATTTTAAATTGATAACTTTTAAACTGTTCTATTGTATATGCATCATTTAAGCTGTGACATAATATTTATCCATATTTTATATTTTAGCCCCTAATTATCTTATGTGTAAAACTTTTTGTCAAAATAAAGTAATAATATTTAAAGAAGGTCACAAATATATATTTAAGATACCTACTTAAAGTCTGCTACAAATATATTTTTTCAAGTTGGCAGCACATAATAAGTTTTAATAGCAACTGCATCATTTAAGCTGTGAGTCACTGTATATAGGAAATTCCAAGAGACGTCCAGTTTACATAGAAAGAAGAAAGTAAGTGCTACGAATGAAAATAGCGAATTGAACATTCTACTCTCAGTGGAAGAAAATCAACATGTGTCCATAAGAAAAATTTCAAGAAACTTACTAGAAGCTCAAGAAAACATTGCCAATACATCTTACGGAAAAATTTAAAAAACACCAAAACAAATTGCTATTAGCCCTATAAAATAAGACCAACAACCAAACCAACCCCAAGGCAAAGAGCAGATCGGGTAACTTTTTGTCAGCTAATGTTACAGCGTATAAACATAGAAAATAATCTCTTAAGAAAAGTACTGTGGACTGATGAATCAACATTTGTGACAACTGGTATGATTAATAGGCAAAACACGACGCATTAGGCAGTACAAAATCCACATTCGTACAGAGACTTTCAATTTCAGGGCCGCAAATCCGTTAATGTGTGGTGCGGTATTCTTGACAACACCGTTATCGGACCTAATTTTTTTGGGGAAACTTTAAATGGGGAGAGATACTTACACTTCCTAGAAATTGATTTGGAGGAATATTTAGACGGGTTGCCCCTTCGGCGCTTGCAACATATAATTTTTCAGCAGGATGGCGCGCTGCCCCATAATATAGTTAGAGTAAGAAACCACCTTAATGAGAGATTTCCGGAGTATATAGGAAGAAATGCACCGATAAAGTGGCCTGCTAACAGCCCCGACTTAACCCCAATGGATGTGTTTCTTTGGGGTTATTTAAAAGCTCGTGTAGGTCTCCACAATGCAGAAAATATTAACCAATTGAAGAACTTAATAACCAACAAAATAGCCGTTTTAAACCGGGATCACCCTAATTTTACAATGGATTCTTTAGAAAAAATACGCAGAACCCTAGTTAGGTGCCTTGAAGAGAACGGAGGGCCCGTTGAACAGTTCGCCATATAAGTTTTCTGTAGGTTTTGAAGTTATGTTTATCTGTGTTATAAATTAATTTTATTTAAGTAAATATAATAATATTTAATTTGATAATAAGCCACTTCGTGAAAAATTAACTTTTATATTTAAATATCTGGGTAAGTGTTGGATTTAGGTATAGGGTATATTTAACAAAAGTTATTTAGAAATGTTAGTAGAATCTAAAAATGTATTTTATACAGGGTGTTCCAATTTAAAAAAATTTAACTTTTTGTTTTTCCCTGTGTACTATCGAATTTAATTAATTCTTTTATACCGGAAGAGATAATAGTTCAAGTCACCCACGCGGCTGTATTTTTATTTTTTTTTTAATTATATCAAATAAAAAAATTACAGAGGGGGTACATTATACGCGATCACCCGGTACCTACGGCCTGTCACTGATAATGATTTGATTGGGACCATCAACTCTCTCAGGAATAACTCTGCGCCGGGTCTAGATAACGTAACAATAAAGGTAATAAAGTTTGTACATCTATATATTCTGAAACCTCTAAAACATATTATCAATTTGATTTTTTAAGTCAGGTATAGTTCGACTTCAATTTAAGGTATCAGTAGTGACTCCAGTGCATAAGGCAGGTGATAGGGACAAGATAAATAACTTTAGACCTATAAAGTGTAATTAATAATTTTGGTAAAATATTTGAAAGATGCCTTAAAGAGAGACTTATAAAATTCTTCAATGATAACAATGTACTATCAAAGAATCAGTTTGGTTTTGTTGGAGGAGTCAGCACTTGTGATGCAATGTATGAACTTATAAAAAATGTAACAACAAGTCTTGATAAAGGTGAGAAATGGCAAAGGCCTTTGACACGGTGCCGCATGATGGGCTTCTGGACATACTGGAAAGAAATGGTGTCAGGGGTGCTGTGTTGGGGGTCTTTAGATCGTACCTCTCTGACAGAAGGCAGATGGTAAAGATTAGAAGCACCCAGAGTGAACCACTAAATGTAATGGTGGGTGTTCCCCAGGGAACAGTGTTGGGTCCAATTCTGTTCATTGTCTAGATCAATCTATTACTTAAACTTGATTTGGGCGGTACCATTGTCTCATACGCAGACGATACTGTTTTGTTCTACTCGGGTAAAGACTGGGATAATGTTATTTATTATTTATTTTATTTATTTATATTTCTTTATTTCAGATCATATAAGTTTGAACATTTACAGTAAAAAACAGATATAAAATGAAATGACGTCAAAAAAAAAATAGTCTAGCCTACTTATTTACCTCTAAACATTCTACATACTTAAGTAATCATTTACATTGTATGGCTCTAGATCTATTAGCAATGCTTTTACCCTTTGCTTAAACTTTTTTTCATTTGATATACCTTTTATCTCATCACTTAATTTATTGTACAGTTTTATACACATATAGTAGGGTCCCTTCTCGAACAAGGTCAGTCTGTGTATCGGATAATTTATATTTCTAGAGCGAGTGTTGTGTTCATGTTGAACATTTGTTGTAAATCTCCCTCTATTTTTGTAAAAAAATATAATTGCCTCAAAAATATAGAGAGCATACATAGTTAATATACCCTTAGATTTAAAAACTCCCCTGCACGATTCTAAATACGACATCCTATACATCAGCCTTATGATACGCTTTTGTATGACAAAGATGCTCTGTGCTTTTGCATTTAACGCCCAAAAGATAATGCCAAATCTTGCTGTAGACTCGAAATTCGCAAAGTACAGAGTTCTCCTGGATGTTTCATTCAAGTATTTTAGAACCATCCTAAAGCAATAACAAGTTTTGTTTAATTTATGACTCAGTTCTTCAATCTGTCTCGTCCAGTGTAAAGACTCATCAATGTAGACTCCTAAAAATTTGGTGTGTTTTTGTATTGATACTGGTTTTTCATTAATATTTATCTCCTCGGGAGTAATTTTTTTATTTTGTTTTGTTTTAAAAATTACTACACTGGTTTTGTTTTCATTAAGTATTAATTTGTTTCTATCAAACCAGCTTTTACATAATTTAAACAATTGATTTCCCCTCTCAGTAATGTCTAACAAGTGTTGGCCGCCAACCAACAGGTTTGTATCATCAGCATATGCTGTTATTTCAAACTGAGGATTACTAATATCAAAATTTACATCATTGATAAAAATGATAAATAAAATGGGCCCTAAAATGCTGCCTTGAGGGATTCCTATTGTATTCCGCGAAATTTCGGATCTACAACAAATATTACCCTGTTGTATAGCTACTCGTTGAGTTCTATTACTAAGATAGGATGTGAACCAATTTAACGCGTTTTCCCTTATACCATACAAAAACAGTTTTTTTAAAAGCAATTCTCTATCCAGGCAATCATACGCTTTTGAGAGGTCTAAAAAAATCCCCATTGCCATATCCCCTTGCTCAAGATGATTCAAGACTGCCTGTGTGAATTCGAAGATTGCTGTTTGTGTTGATCTACCGACTAAATACCCGTGCTGATTTGCAGATAATATATTAGACTCGTTCAGAAAAGAAATTAATTGATCACATATGACTAATTCAAACAATTTCGAAAAACCCGGAAGCAAGCTTATAGGCCTATAGTTGTCCATTGTGTTTGGATCTCCTTTATTTTTATATAGAGGCTTAATTAGTGCTAATTTTAATTGGTCCGGGAAAACACCTTCTCTAAAAGAATTATTTATTATAAAGCACAAAACATCTGCAATCACTGGAATGCTGAGTTTAACTATATTTGTTGGTACTTCATCATCACCGCTACTCTGTTTGTTTTTTAATTTTACTGAGAGTTTTATCAGGTCATTTGGTGATATTGGCTTTATTACAAAGAAATTATCATTAACTTTAATATTTGACCTCCATTCTGTGTGGTTATGATTTTTTAAAAGCTCAGGCACTATTCGTAATAAAAATTCATTGTAATTACTAGAAAATTCCTCAGCACTTCCAGTGGTTGGTAATGTCATACTTGTTTTTGATTTACCTGTGCTGTCTTTGAAAATTGACCACATGCACTTGTTTTTATTATCTGAGCGCCTAATTCTATTCTCATAATTCTCTGACCTACATTTCACTAGCAATTCGTCATATTGTTTTTTTACTGTTTTATATCTATCGCTATATACATTACTATGCTGCTTTAAAACTAATAAAATGTCCAACCTATTTTTTACTTCTTTAACTTGCTCATTATTTTTATAAAAGTATTTGTTCTCTATCTTCAGGTTCACTAACTTCTTGGGGAAATTTTGGTTAAATAACGGAACATAGATATTCATGAAGGTCTGCCACTGACTATTGACGTCGGATCTGCTACTGTTATAAACATCTATCCATTGTTCTTCCTTAAGACTCTGGGAAAACATCTGTTTGTTGACTTCGGAAAAAAACCTTTTGTAGACTAACTTTTTCCCAGTTTCCCAGCTTATACTAAAACAGATTTCTTGCGCAGTATGGTCTGATATAACTGTTTTTAAAACGCTGCTGGCAATGTCAGATCTTTGAATATTGTTAAAAATATTGTCTATGCAGCTTTTAGAAGTTAGTGTAACTCTCGTATTTTCCATAATAGTTGGAAATAACTGAAATGAACTCAATAATGATAAAAGAGTGGTTCTGTTTTTATTGTATACTATAAGCTCAATGTTAAAGTCCCCTATCAAAAACACTTCTTTTTGTTCACTCACTATTTGCAACAATAACCGTTCTAATTGTCGAAAAAACGTGTCTATGTCGCCTTTGGGTGGTCTATAAATCACAACTATAATGTATTGTTGATTTTGCACTATCCATTCTATACCCGCACACTCCAAATGTCCTGCTACTGTAAGTGAATTAATTTTTGTCCTGTTTTTTATTTTTTGATTTTTTTGGACATACGCAGACGATACTGTTTTGTTCTACTCGGGTAAAGACTGGGATAATGTTAGGGGAAAGGTTATGACAGGGGTAGCATTGGTTAAGGGATGGTTAGATTCTCATAGGCTTTCACTGAACTTGGATAAGACAAATTATATCGCTTTCTCCTTGACTTCTGCAAATCGACCAAATTTTTCACAAATTATTATTGACAACATGAATGTTGCTATTAAAGGGGTATCAAACACAAAGTATCTGGGAATAGTTGTTGACAGACATTTAAAGTGGGAACATCATGTTATGAAACTCAAGAATAATCTAAGAAAACTGATACATAAGTTTTATTTACTGCGCGACATTTTAACCAAACAACTCTTAATAACAATATATAAAAATCTTGTCGAATCCCTTATTACATATGGTATAATAATATGGGGTGGATTGTGTAATACAGCGCTAAATCAATTTAACGTTGTCCAAAACTTTATTCTGAAAATAATAAATAAAAAGGAAAAGCGCTATCCTACAAGATTGTTGTACAGTGTGGATGTGTTGAATGTCAGGTCTCTGTACATTATGTCAACATGCTCATATGTACACAAGATGCAAAATTTTAAGAAATACCCAACGCATAGCCATGCGACAAGGGGTTAGAGTATGGGCAGGCTCCAAATTCCTATGAGTAATAAGAATATTAATCAGCGATTTATAACCTATCTTGGTCCAACACTGTATAATATGCTGCCTGTTGATGTCAGAGGGTTACAGAGACTGAAATCTTTCAACTTGGCTTGCAGAAGGTATATATTTGACAATAATGTTCAATTTAAAGATAAATTTTGAATTAACACCAGTCTAATTCAATATTAGTTATATATACTCCATTAATTTAGGTGCTAGCATGGTTATGATTATGTAAATGTTGTTTATTTTTTTTCTGTTTTTGGGTTATTTCTGTTTTTTTTTTTTTTCTTTCTGTCGGTTGTTTTGTTTGGTGAGACATCTTCATCATCACGATCTATTCTCTTATTTATTTATTTTATTTATTTATTCTGACTACGTTACTAATATAATATAGTTTGTAGCAAGTCTTACAAAATAAAACAAAATTAAAAATTCAGAACAACAGTAAGTACAGTTAAAAAATAGAGAATAAGAAAATAACACAAGAAACAAAACAAAAAGCAATGTTACTAACAAAAAAAATTAAATTAAAAGAGCAATATAGAGTCTTGAGTCAGATGGTCAAGTTAAGGGCTTCCTGAACGAACTCCTCAATGGAGTAATAAGCCTTCTCAATTAAAATTTCCTTTAGCTTATTTTTAAAACGATCATTTCCCAAATTCTTCAAGTCCAAGGGTAGGATATTGTATAGGTGAATCTGTATTGAATTTTTTTTAGATTTAGATTGGTTCAATTAAGAGATTAGCAGAGCGAGTGCGATAATTGTGGTTCTCCGCATGAGTCCGAAACTGATGCCTCCCTCTATGCACTTCCAATAGCTGATAGAATATATAGATGGAAGGGAGTGTCAAAATCTCTGCTGTCCTGAAAAGTGGTCTACAGTGGTCAATTATACCAGCACCACAAAGAACCCTAACTGCTCGCTTTTGGAGTTTAAATACTCTCCCTGCACTAGAAGAATATCCCCACAAGGTCACTCCATACACAAGGCGAGAGTGAAACAGTGCAAAGTAGGCATTCCTAAGGATATTCCCAGAAAAACAACGCCGGAGCCGCCTCAGAAGAAACACCACGCTGGAGAGTCCTCCACACAAGAAGTCAACATGACAAGCCCATGTCAAAGAACTATCCAGCGTGATGCCGAGCATCCTGACCGGTCGAGCATTGGCGTTAGCAAAAACGGAAAATTCGAGGGTTTGAGATTTAATATATAAATTATAAATTATAAAGAAGTTAAATAGTATATTGTATTAATTAATAAGTATCTACTAGTTTTTATCTGCACATACAACTGTTAAATCAGTTAGGTGCATTTATAAATCTGTTATATTTTATATAGTACTGCATATTGTAAACTTGTATTCTATGTAATTATCAGTAATATATCAATGTTCAATTATATTGTTCTGATAGGTACTATTAGATTTTGTTATTGTTTTCAATGTATTTATATTCTTGTAGTTAGTTTGATGTGTTTATATATTTTTGCTTATATTTTTATTTGCTTTGTATATGAGAATAATGATCTTTTTACAATAAAGCATATTTTGACTTTGATATCTTGACTATTCTTAAACTTGCCCGAAACAGCGCTGAGGGTGTTGGTGTTGGACTGAATAAAGTTTTGAGATCAACAAACTTACCTAATTGGCCCCGTTTCCTTATTGGCACTGTTCTCTGTTTTTATTTTGTGTCCTACATTGTTTGGGTTGTCTTGCTTATAAAAAACTTTTTCTTTTGTATCGCTGCATGGATCCTTTTCTTTCTCCGCGAAATCACACATGTTCATAAACAATTAATTCAGGAGTAACGCAAACTTATTGGTTTCCAGAAAAGCAGACCGCAAAAAATAACAAAAGATTGTGTTTATTCATTTAAGTAGAAAAACTATGTTTACTTTTAAGAAACCACAGGAAAATAAGGGTTAAGTTAGATAGAGATAGACAGAAAGTTAGGTTATTTGCTACCTTGTCATCTTTCTGGCATTCTACTAGAAGTGAATTAGAATAAACAGCCAGCTTAGCGCGCACCTGGCATAACCTGATGCTAACTTGCACCGTCGCTCTTAAGAAAGACTTAAAACGAATCCAATTTTAAATTAGTCACAACCGATTATGAAAAACTCTAGGTACGTGTCCTATTTTGCAGTCTCGATTATCTTGTTTTAAGGATGCCTAAAATTATGTATCTAGGAGTAAAAATGCCATTCTCGTACGAAGACATCATTTTCCTACGAGGTGCCCATACTATTTTTTCTGAAATAAAAAATCAATAAAAATATGTGGGAAATCTCCTGAATTCAGATAGAACACATAAAAATAATTTGACAAGTTACTATACATTTTTTTGTCCTACGCCCCCCCCCCCCCCTACGGAGATCGCATCTGAAAATCGTTTGTTTTTAAATACCTTTTGAAGTATTGTAATTTAATAATTTTTTAATATGATATGGTACTATTGATATAAATTCTATTTGAATTCGATTCAAGAATTATTACACTTATTATAAAATGAAAGACACATGATTTTGCACATAGATACTGGATAAATTAATTGTTTGTTTTTTAAATCTTAGTTTCTCTTTTCGATCCTAGGTGTACGCCCCCAGTCGCACCCCAAACACAGAGCGTGACAATATGGGCTCTTTCAATCACCATAGGCTATTTTTTTTATACCCTGTACGACGTACGATAAAGGCACAACAATAATATTTTCGGACAACTTAAACCCTAAACTAAAAAAAAGGTACTCTAAATCGACATCGATAAGATGAACTGTTTACGAAAAAAAATTTTTTTCTTCAATATTATGGTTTTTATTGAATAATTTTGTATGTCGGTTCAACATGAGCTCCTTCTGCTATTATACATTCCCTAGCTCTAAGAATTCAAGATTGTTCGACCCCCCACAATGCCACAACATTAGTCCTTATTTCGCGACAATGAAAAGTAATTATTTATAATAAGTTTTTTTGATTGTTTATTGGTTTGGCAAACAAAATCTAAAGGATTAAGGTCAGGTGATCGAGGAGGCCAAGCTACTGGTCCTCCTCTTCCTATCCATCGATTTTCGAAGTTCCTGTTTAGGTGTTCTCGAACTACTAGACTAAAATGTGGCGGGGCCCCATCATGCATGAACCAAAATATATCACGTCATATTGGCAGAGGTAGATATTCTAAAAGTTCTGGCCCACACGTTAATGGGTTCAAATTAATGCTGATGTTGCGTAACAATATAAACATGGGGATTTTCCTCTACCAATAAATGCAAACTATGGGAGTTTATTATGCCGTTTATAGAAAATCCAGCTTCGTTCGTAAAGCAGTGAAATGTGTATCGATTCTGTGACGATATAAAACTCCCATCCTCCGCGGAAAGTCTACAGGAGGAAGCGCATTGACTTTTTGAAGATGGTACGGATGCAGCGGTTGCTGTCTAAGGATTTTAGAGACCGTCGATTTTGGGCAATCAAACTCGACATCCAATATTCGGACACTTGTAGAAGGATCTGCTTCTACGGCATTTATGATGTTTTCTTTAACACCCTCACCGCGATGGACTTGATTTCCACAGTCGTGGCTCGCTTTGTTAAACTTTCCTTAAATAATTTACGACACTTTACATACTATCATTCGAAAAGTATAAGTAAGAAAGAAAACATCGTAGCTGTTACCCATCTCTCTCAAACGACGATCCGCTCTTTCAAAGGTTTTCCTATCAGGAATTCTTCTATTTGGAAATCGTTCTTTATAAAGCCTTCTGGCTTCTAAGGCATTACATGATACAAGCCCATACATGAAATGCAATGTAACGTAAATTCCATTACTAATTAACTAACCAAGAAGAAAAAGAAGAAAAAAGATCGAAACTTTTAAAACAGTCTATTTTCACCCGACACTGGCATAAATATCCTTATTTAAATCGATACATACCAAAAAACCCACAGCAAGAAAATGTTTTTTTTTCATTTTATTGATGTCGTTCAAAAGAACTTTTTTTTAAAATTTAGTGTATAAGCCGTCATACAGGGTGTAAAAAAATAGCATTACTGTGTTAGACCTAGTCTGTCCCTGGCAAACTAAATAAACCGAATATATGATTAAAAAGGCCCATTTTAAGTAGACTTACGCCTAGCAACCATATTGTCACGCCCTCTGTTTAGGGTGCGACTAGGGGCGTAAACCTAGGATCGAAAAAAGAAACTAAGATTAAAAAAACAAACAATTAATTCATTCAGTATTTATGTGCAAAATCATTTTATAATAAGTGTAATAATTCTTGAGTCAAATTCAAATAGAATTTGTATCAATATAAAAATATTAAATTAACATTACAGTAGTTTGTCAGATGCTTATGGTTACAAATACTTATCGGGGGCTAAATATTAATTAATACAACACTGAAGATCACCTAAAAAACCTACAAAAACAATGCAGATTAAAATTGAAAGTGCACAGTAAAATAGATAAAAAAAAACAACTTAAAACGATACATTTAATTGTGTTTATTTATCCGCTTGGCAGTTGTTTTTTATCACGTTTTTTTTTTGTGGGAATCTCGGCTTAGCTGATGCCATTAGAAATGACTATTTTTTGTTGCTAAATTACTTTTTTTTTTTTTATGATAAGGCACAGCACTACAGGATAAATCCTTTATGGCGCTCTAGGAGCGGTGCGTGTGCGCAGGAAACGATTCACGTTGGTCTTGAATCTTTGGAGATTATACTCGTTGTGATTTGTGACGTCAAAAATAACAGAGTTGGACTTTCTATTCCTCATTTTAAATTGCGCTAAGGAACAAAAACTGCATAAATTGTCAATTATCACTTTGTCGACATGAAATCAAAATTTAAATATAAATGCTGGGCCACCAAAGGCTTTACTAACTACTATTGCATTGTTTGTCTAAATGCGTTTCACCCTAGTTGCTTGGAAAGGGACTGGAAACATCATGAAAAAGTAAGCAAACATAAGGTATACTGCTCAAGAGAGTGCAAAGAGAGCGCGCCGGACGATAATGGGAATTGAAAGAAGCTTTGCAGCAATTAGCAATGGTTGAAAAAGATAATCGCAGCCTAAAGAAAACAATTACCCAGAAAGAAGAACAAATGGATAGTGTGCAAACTAAGAGGGATGAAATGATGCAACGGCTGAACTCGGAACTGACCATGTTAAATAAAAGGATTGCCGATAACTCTGTAGAAGCAGAACAAAAGTATATTGACACTCTGAATCGAAAAAGAGAAGAAACCAGTCAAATGAAGAGTGAGATAGAAAATATATTGAACCAGAAGGCGACTCTGGAACAAGAAATTGTCTCCCAAACCAAAAAAATAATAGAACTCGAGGAGGATGTCAAGGAATTAACTACATTAAGCAAAAACATGGTTACAACCATAAGAGTGTTAGAGGATGAAAATAAAATGTATTTAAAAAAAGATAGAAAATATACAGGGGTCGTTGGATATTCTCGTTGGCGAAGAAAGTTCAACTGGGAAAGCTCAGGGTAATATTGTGAGCCAAGAGCTTTTCACAGATACATGCAATTTAACTAATATTGGTAATAGTCCTAAACTTGATGATTAAGCTTGAGCAAATACGCATACCAAAAAGGAGGAAATATGCACATATATATGCAAGTCTTTTTGCCAAAATATGCATATAAAATATAAGAATATGCCAAATAAATTTTTAATAAAACACATTGTTAGAAAATCAAAGTACTAAGTATATTAAAATGAAAGTAGGCGTCATTACATTAATTTCTGAACAGATAGGTAGGGTACATGTTTATGTACTAAGCTTCGTAACTATATAATGTTATGAAAACAATAAACAACCAAATATTTTTCAAAATTTTCAATTAGAAATTTATGCCTTCTATCCGAGTACATATATTTGTATACAGAAAAACTTCTTTCTACGTCCACGGAAGTAATTGGAGCATATTTTAAGTTAACTAGTATATTCGGATCTACTTCAAAATTATCTACAAAACCACCAGACAGTATCCTAGCTACACTTTTTAAAAAAATAAATCCGTCATTTTTCTGCAAAACACTTCGACATTTTTCCTTAATCTTGTCCCCAATATTTCCGCTCACACTGTAACAAGATGTGGAAACACAGTTTGTAGATTCAGTTAGGGATAACTTATTTGATTCTAATTGTGTTATGATTTCTGGCACACAGGTATAATTGCTTTTAATAAATGCGAGCTGTTGATGCAATATTTTATTTTCAAATAACTTTTTTGCATCAACAAGAGCCTGCGACTTCTCGTCGGATAGTTCACTGATTACTTCTTTCAAAGCAATAAAATGTTCAGCATAAAAAAAAGCTGCCTCCAACCAGGTACCCCATCTTGTTATTACTGGCTGAGGGGGAAGTGGGACGCCAGGAAGTTTTTCTTTGTAGTATTGAATCCTTAGTGGTGCTTTAAGAAATATTTTTTTCATGTTTGATATTAATTCGTTCACAAGTGGGAAGTGTTTTCTAATTTCCTCTGCCACTCTATTAATACCATGCGCCAAACAAGTTACATGAATTATCTTTGGATAGAATATTTTTAAATTTTCTCCTGCTTTAATCATATAAGGCGCAGCATCTGACAGAAAAAGCAACATTTTTTCAATGGGAATAGCATCAGGAAGGAAGAAGTGCGCCAATGCATCTTGTATAAACCTAGTCACTGTTAAAGCGTTCGTTTTTCCAACTGCTTGGAGGTAATTAAAAATCCTTTTGAGTGAGATTCTTCGGTAAGAACTCCAATTATTAGATGAGCCATATAACGCCCAGAGGAATCTGTGGTTTCATCCATACAAATATAAAAATAATTATTTGAAATTTCTTCTTTTATTTTTGTCAGCACCATTAAATATAAAGAGTCTATATTATTTCTTCTCAAAGTTGTCTGGCTTGGTATATTAATTTTGCAATATTTTTGTAGAAACGAACGAAAATTGTCATTTGACAATTTTGCCAATGGTATATTTGATGCCACCAGCGCACGGCAAAAATCTTCATTGAACACTTCTTGTTCACTTAATTTTCTAGAGGGTAGTTCAAAACATTCGGATAAAGATAATTGCACTTTCTCGCCAGGGACTTTTATTTTTCGTACCTTAGTGGCATGGGAAGCTGTTTTCACATGTTGGTCGATTTGAAATTTCTTCTCGCATGCAACCTGCAACCAAATTGAGCAAAAGTTAGGCTTGCTCAGCACAGACGAAAATAGTTTATTTGTCTGAAGAGAAATGTGTGTCTTGGGTCAAGTATTAAATTACTTTTAACAAAGGCAGTAATCAAATCATTTATTTCAAGTTCTTATAGAATATTCATGACAAGAGATTAATGGTTTTTTATCAAAGCGCGAAATTTTATATTAAAATCATATTATTATTCATTTCTTGCAATAGATAATTTTTTCAGTTTGGAAAAGTATTTTTTTATATCAACTTATTCTACAAATAACAGCAATAATACAAACCATTTTTCCGCAGGCTGTACAGTAGACTTTATCCATATCGAGATACAATTCTTTGTTAGGTTTTATCCAAATGGAAACACTGCTTACTTTCGGCATATTTTACGTTTAAGTTCGGAAAAACACTTTTAAGCAACTTTTTTTACACTTAACTAACACTCGATCTAACCCGTACTAAACACAGAACATAACCAGATAGTTTACTTGTCGAAATGCCTAATCTTGCCTTGGAATTCGAAGAAAACAATTAAAAAATTTTTCTTACTTTAAGTATTATATTACCTTAATTACAAATTAAATTCGAGCCCATCCTACCTTCAAAGAATAATCGAGGGATTAGGGATCGTAAATTGTTAAACACCATTAATATAATACCTACCTGTTAGTATAATTAAGGTGATATCTTGGGCCCAAACTCTATTATTTATTACTTGATAATAGCGATTCCGATTATACAGGGTCGTTGGTATGTATGGAAACGGTCGATTATTTCTTAAAGTATAACAGTTAGCAAAAAATATTTTAGATAAAAGTTTTAGGGTTCTTTAAGGTGTATTAGAATTAAAAAAAAATAAGTATACAGGATGAGTCAGAAAACCGTAGGGAAGCAAAGTTACTTTTTTTAAATGGAACACCCTATATTATTATCTTGGAATATTTTTGGATTTAGCATGAAATAACAATTATTTTTTAATAAGTGCATTATAAGTCTAAACCTAATAGTTTCCGAGGTATCGACTTTTGAAAAATTACATTTTTCAACTTTGACAGCTTCTAGTTTTCTAACGGTACGTTTTAGAGTAAAACGGCTTACATGTCCCTATCTTACTTTTTTATGATCTTCCCAAAAACATCAACTTCCGGTTAAACCGGAAGTACTGTATTTCCGGCCTTTGAGTTACATCCGGTTTAACCGGAAGTTGATGTTTTTGGGAAGATAATAAAAAAGTAAGACAGGGACATGTAAGCCGTTTTATTCTAAAAGGTACCGTTAGAAAGCTAGAAGCTGTCAAAGTTCAAAAATGTCATATTTCAAAAGTCGATATCTCGGAAACTATTAAGTTTAGACTTATAATGCACGCATTGAAAAATATTTGCTATTTTATGTAAAATCCAAAAATATTCGAAGATATAGGGTGTTCCATTTAAAAAAAAAAGTAACTTTGTTTTTCTACGGCTTTCTGACTCAACCTGTATACTTATTTTTTTTTAATTCTAATACACCTTAAAAAACCCTAAAACTTTTATCTAAATTATTTTCTGCTGACTGTTTTACTTTAAGAAATAATCGACCGTTTCCATACATACCAACGACCCTGTATACTTAATATAATAAAATAACTTAAAATCAGCATACATAAGCCAGTTTTCAAAAAATATGCAAAAATTCGAATTTTTGCATAAAATATTTAATCAATAATCAAATATGTACTATACTAAAAGACTTAATGATACAAATAAAAATAGGGCCCAATGGAAGACTATTAATGAACTTAGCATTCATCAAAAAAAAAGTGTACATACTTCTGACCTTCACTCAAATGTTTTTAATAAGTATTACTGCTCTGTGGCTACAAAACTAACGGAAAATATTTATCAAAATCAGGACCCCATGTCCTTCCTGCATTTGAGCGTTGAGGAGCCTCTGGTATTATCCGATACGGATCTGTTGGAGGTTTTGGATGCTGTTCGGGAGATCAAGGGCAGGAATGGGAATGCATCTGGGTTAGATAACATATCAATTAAAATCATAGAAAACCTGCCATACAATGCGATGGACTATTTTGTTCAGTGCATGAATGAAAGTTTTCAAACAGGATGTTACCTCGAGTGTTTGAAGACGGCAATAGTGATTCCAATACATAAGGGTGGCGATGCGACGTGTCCCTCAAACTTTCGCCCCATCTCTTTATCATCCACGGTTTTTAAAATACTTGAGAAGATTGTTAAAAAGCGTATAGTTGCACATTTAAATACAAATAAGTTATTAAGCATAAGTCAGTTTGGTTTCCAGGAGTCGCGGGGTCCGCAAGATGCAATGTTTTCATTCTTTGAAAGCGTTTATTGTAGCTTGAATGATCGCGACATTGTGGCTGCATTTTTTTGTGACTATTCAAAGGCGTTTGATTGTGTGAACCATGATATTCTTTTAAAAAAATTGCGGCGGTATGGTTTCGGTAGAGTGAGCTATAACTGGATTTTGTCATATCTTAAAAATCGTTATCAGCTTGTTAATTTTCAAGGAAGGATGTCCCGCCCATCGCAGACTCCCTGTGGGGTCCCACAGGGGTCGGTTTTGGGTCCAATTCTCTTTCTCTTGTATATAAATGATTTAGCAAGTATTAATATCAGTGGAGTATTTACGTTGTTTGCAGACGACACCACTATTGTTTGGCGGGGCAAGAATGAGAGAGAGTTGAAGGAGACAATTTCGCGGGATGTGGTTATGATAAAGGACTGGTGTGATTCGAATTTACTTACATTTAACATTTCTAAGACAAATATTCTAACTTTTAAATTTCACTTTGACGATCTTTTCATTTCGGGGACACACATCGAAAATAGGTCAGATACAAAGTTTTTGGGAATCTGTATTGATAGCGGCTTAAAGTTTGGAAGTCATATAACTACTTTAAATAAAAAAAATTGCAAGGGGCTGCTATGCTGTACGGGTGGTCTCGAATGAACTTGGCATTGTTGCAGCAAAAGCTACATACTTTTCATCGAGCTTTTCATTTATTGAGTCACACCTGACTTATGGGATAGCTTTTTGGGGATACTGTAGTCAACAGTTGTTTAATTCAACATTTATTTTACAAAAAAGAGCTATTCGCTATATATGTAAGGTTGGGCCTCGAGAACATTGCAAACCCCTTTTTGTTAGACTTCAGATTCTTACTTTAACGTGTCTATTTATTGTTCAGACTGCATCTCTTGTACATAAAAAATATTTCGGTACTCTCATGGAAGGTGCTTATAACACTAGACAAAATTTTAATATTCCACTTCCCATCCCTAAGACTGCATTGGCAAATAATTCTATTCTTTATGAAAGTAAAAAAATTTATAATCACATTCCTCAATCTATTAGAAACATGGAGTCTTTGAAACTTTTTAAGAGGAGAATAAAGTGCCTGCTTGTCAATAAAGCCTACTATAACCTGCAGGAGTACTACAATGACAGTTTTTAAATTGAGCAATAATTAATGAAGGTGATATAGACACACTTTATGTGTATACTTTGAGTGTGCACTTCTCTTTTAGCTGTCTGACTGAAAGATAATGTGGTATACGATAAAGGTAATTTATTAATTATTGGATGTGCCCATTGTTAGTCCGATACACTTTAAATATTATATTATACGCATAACTTATAGTTTTATATATTTATATCTTTAGACTTTCACGAATAATTGTTAAATGTTTGTGTACTTAAGTGTATTGTGAAGGATGATCATATTGATCATTGTTACATTAGATTTTACTATTTTAATTATTGTATGCTGTTATATTATAGTGAATTTAGAACTGCATAAACTTTGTTAATGAGAATGCGCAATTCTTTCAACAATAAAGCATATTTGAGTTTGAGTTTGTAGCATGTCGTGTCGAATAACGTGAATAACCCTGTATATTTGCTCATACTACAACTTGTGTAAAAATATTTTTTTATATGTTATAAAGTAGAGCCTATACATTACTTTGTCACACAAATGGACCACCCTGTATATGCAGATTCTCTTGCGCCTATAGTCAGCGCTGTATTAAATCTAAATCGTTAATTTAACATGATTCAATCAAATTCAGTTGGAGTCATTTGAAGAACGCTCTGTATCTGTGTCTATATTTATATTTTTCGATTGATTTACTTATATCACTGTTATTACTAATCTGAAATTTTTTAGAATCATTAAGCGTACCTAGCTTATATATTTATTTATTTATTTTACTACGTCGGAGAAGGTGCCTGTTCATATGAACTTTTTCAACCTAGTAACTTCATCTGGATCCTTATGCCGAAGAAGATGCATCCTCAAATGATTTTTATACTTTGTTTGAAAGGCACACTGATCGCATTTAAACATATCGACTTCCCCTGGATCCATATGCCGGAGAAGGTGCTTCTTTAAATCACCTTTGTGAATGCTTTGATAATCACACTGACTACATTTAAACATATTAACTTCCTTTGGATCCTTATGACGGAGAAAGTGCTTCTTTAAATTACTTTTCCGAATGCTTCGATAATCACACTGACCACATTTAAACGTATTAACTTCTTCTGGATCCTTATGCCGGAGAAGGTGCATCTTCAAATTACGTTTAAACTTTGTTTGATAAGCACATTGATCGCATTTAAACATATCGACTTCCCCTGGATCCTTATGCCGGAGAAGGTGCTTCTTTAAATCACCTTTATGAATGCTTTGATAATAACACTGATTACATTTAAACATATTAACTTCCTTTGGATCCTCATGTCGGAGCAGGTGCTTCTTTAAATTACTTTTCCGAATGCTTCGATAATCACACTGACCACATTTAAACGTATTAACTTCTTCTGAATCCTTATGGCGGAGAAGGTGCATCTTCAAATTACGTTTAAACTTTGTTTGATAAGCACATTGATCGCATTTAAACCTGGTAACTTCCCCTGGATCCTTATGTCCGAGAAGGTGCATCTTTAAACTACTTTTCCGAATGTTTTGATAATTAGACCGACTACAAATAAACATATCCTCTGGATCCTTATGTCGAAGAAGGTGCCTCTTTAAATCACTTTTCCGAATGCTTCGATAATCACACTGACCACATTTAAACGTATTAACTTCTTCTGGATCCTTATGCCGGAGAAGGTGCATCTTCAAATTACGTTTAAACTTTGTTTGATAAGCACATTGATCGCATTTAAACATATCGACTTCCCCTGGATCCTTATGCCGGAGAAGGTGCTTCTTTAAATCACCTTTCTGAATGCTTTGATAATCACACTGATTACATTTAAACATATTAACTTCCTTTGGATCCTTATGTCGGAGAAGGTGCTTCTTTAAATCACCTTTATGAATGCTTTGATAATAACACTGATTACATTTAAACATATTAACTTCCTTTGGATCCGTATGTCGGAGCAGGTGCTTCTTTAAATTACTTTTCCGAATGCTTCGATAATCACACTGACCACATTTAAACGTATTAACTTCTTCTGAATCCTTATGGCGGAGAAGGTGCATCTTCAAATTACGTTTAAACTTTGTTTGATAAGCACATTGATCGCATTTAAACCTGGTAACTTCCCCTGGATCCTTATGTCCGAGAAGGTGCATCTTTAAACTACTTTTCCGAATGTTTTGATAATTACACCGACTACAAATAAACATATCCTCTGGATCCTTATGTCGAAGAAGGTGCCTCTTTAAATCACTTTTCCGAATGCTTCGATAATCACACTGACCACATTTAAACGTATTAACTTCTTCTGGATCCTTATGCCGGAGAAGGTGCATCTTCAAATTACGTTTAAACTTTGTTTGATAAGCACATTGATCGCATTTAAACATATCGACTTCCCCTGGATCCTTATGCCGGAGAAGGTGCTTCTTTCAATCACCTTTCTGAATGCTTTGATAATCACACTGATTACATTTAAACATATTAACTTCCTTTGGATCCTTATGTCGGAGAAGGTGCTTCTTTAAATCACCTTTATGAATGCTTTGATAATAACACTGATTACATTTAAACATATTAACTTCCTTTGGATCCTTATGTCGGAGCAGGTGCTTCTTTAAATTACTTTTCCGAATGCTTCGATAATCACACTGACCACATTTAAACGTATTAACTTCTTCTGAATCCTTATGGCGGAGAAGGTGCATCTTCAAATTACGTTTAAACTTTGTTTGATAAGCACATT
The DNA here is from genome assembly GCA_963920685.1 of Polydrusus tereticollis. Taxonomy (NCBI): domain Eukaryota; kingdom Metazoa; phylum Arthropoda; class Insecta; order Coleoptera; family Curculionidae; genus Polydrusus; species Polydrusus tereticollis. Next base: position 110,518,478 of record OY987332.1, on the reverse strand, counting down.
GATCGCATTTAAACCTGGTAACTTCCCCTGGATCCTTATGTCCGAGAAGGTGCATCTTTAAACTACTTCTCCGAATGTTTTGATAATTACACCGACTACAAATAAACATATCCTCTAGATCCTTATGTCGAAGAAGGTGCCTCTTTAAATCACTTTTCCAAATGCTTCGATAATCACACTGACCACATTTAAACGTATTAACTTCTTCTGGATCCCTTATGCCGGAGAAGGTGCATCCTCAAATGACGTTTAAACTTTGTTTGATAAGCACATTGATCGCATTTAAACATATCGACTTCCCCTGGATCCTTATGCCGGAGAAGGTGCATCCTCAAATAACTTTTAAACTTTGTTTGATAAGCACATTGATCGCATTTAAACCTGTTAACTTCCCCTGGATCCTTATTTCGGAGAAGGTGCCTGTTTAAATTACCTTTCCGAATGCTTTCATAATCACATTGATCACATTTAAACTTAACTTTCCCTGAACCCATACGAAGGCGTTGTGTGTATAAACTTCTTTGCCGAAATATTCCCAAATTATTCTCAACTTTCATTACAAGTTCCCGACTAACCCGATTATCACGCTGCTGTTCGATCTGGAGTCTGCAATCTTGATGTTCGACAATGCTGTAATAGAGAAACACATTATTGTTAAGTTATATTAATCGTACCAGATAATTTATCAGCAATATTACCATATACAGAAACATTTCTTTAAATGTCTAACCGAACAGGTGATTTTTCTCCGCTACTTTTCTCAGCTACATAAAAAAATCAAACGTTCAGAATGAGCGCCAAGAAATACCTGATTTTCAATCGAAACTACTTTGGACCGACTAAACGCGATTTACAAATTGTGAAATATTCAATAAACATAACCATCACTACTGAAGTAGAGAAAATCCGCATAATTTAAGAGAAAGGCGATTGAAAACAAGATTTGGATCTAATCTGAGGTGTGGCATTATAGATTATTTGGAATGAATTCGTCTTCTTATAATCAATTTTCGTGAGCCAGACATCAGTCGTTTGCTCTTGTTTGTTTTGTTGTAGATATCTAGTCGATAACAATCGTAAAAGGTTTTGATTTTGAATTTTGTATTTGATTTTCTTCTGGTCTTCTTCTGTTTTGATCTTACGTGCTTTTCTTATTCTCTTTAACACATATCTGTATTATTTATCAGGGGAGAGTGTCTAAAATAAACCGATTTGTGAATGTGTTTGCTCGCGTATGGTATTTTGTAATAAGTCCCTGTGCAGTATTTATTATTTACTTATTTATTTATACATACACTGTTTAACAGTTACCCAATTACAAAACAGGTAGGTACGAACAAAACTTACAAACTACCTAATTTACTTACATAACTAAACAAATATGATTTATTACACAATATTACACAAAAGATTTATACAGAACAAAATCATAAAAAAAAAGAAAATTAAACATCAAAAAGTCAGTCGGCGATAAAAGTGACTCTTGATTGCGCTCAACCTGCAGGCAAAAATGTCAAAGGCATTAGCATTGGAGTTATAGCAGCCGCACATCGAGTTAATAGGTGCAAACTTATAAACGTTGGTAGGGAACGGTGGTGGGTAGAAAGTATCTGTGTTGCGAGAATTTAAAGTAGGAACCCTAAAATTTAGTTTAGACAACAGCTCCTCACAGACAATATGACCGCTGACAAGCTTGCTCAAAAACGACTGAGATAGGTAATCACGTCTTCTATCCAAATTTATAAGCGAAAATCTTTGCAGCAGCTGTTCATGGGGAAAACCCTGAATCGGATAGACACCATCCGCTCTGAACCATAGAGCCTTAGCAAATCGCCTCTGCACAGACTCTATAGAATTTATGTGGATAATATAATAAGGAGACCAAACAAGTGATGCGTACTCCAGCTTAGATAAAACGAAAGAAAAAAATAAAGTTTTAAGTGGAACCGTATTTTGAAAATCTTTTGTTGTGCGTAAAACAAAACCAAGTAATTTATATGCAGCGGAGACGGTATGTTCAATGTGAGGAATAAAAGACAACTCACTGTCAAAGACGACCCCCAAATCCTTAAACGCTTCGGGTCGCTTTAAAGTTTTACCATTGATGTTATAGCCAAACAAAAGAGGGACATTTTTTTTCGTGAACGTCATAACATTACATTTTGAGGCATTCAAACTCAATCTGTTTTCAATACACCAGTCGTTTAAAATATCCAGATTACGCTGTAGGACCTGGCAGTCAGCCTCGTTAGAGACTGCAGAAAATAACTTTAAATCGTCAGCATAAAGCAGACAATGAACTGAGAGTCTATCGACAATATCATTAATAAACAGCGTAAAAAATAGTGGTCCCAAAATAGAGCCTTGGGGTACTCCAGAAGTAGCAATATAATCTGTGGATCTAACACCACCATAAGCCACAAACTGTTGTCGATTCTCCAGGTATGATTTAAAGAATAACAACAATGGGTCTGAGAACCCAAAAGTTTGAAGTTTCTGCAATAGAATGGTGTGATCAAGCCGATCGAAAGCTTTAGAGAAGTCAGTATATATAACGTCTGTTTGGCGGCGCTGGTCAATTGCCTCTGCCACGAACTGAGTAATACACATTAGATTAATAGTTGTCGATCGACCCTTAAGGAATCCATGCTGAGCAGGACATATAAAATTTTTAACATTTGAAAAGATAATGCTATGTAACAGTAACTCAAAAACTTTGTAAAAATTTGAAATTATTGAAATTGGTCTATAGTTGGAGATATCAGTTTTATCATCTTTTTTGAAGACTGGACAAACCTTGGAGCATTTGCAGATGTTTGGCATTTTACATAGATTAAGGCACTTGTTAAATATGATTGATAGAGGACGTGCGAAGACTCCTGCGCAGTCTCTGATGACAAACGCGGGAATTTTATCCGGACCAGCGGTTAATTTGGGTTTAATCAGCTTAATTGCGTTGAAAACTTCAGTCTCATTAAAACTGGTAATATTAATAGTAGATGTGGATATATTCGACACATCATCATCTGTGGAGGAGCCAGAAGACACCAGAAATGAGCGACCAAAGAAATCAGCAAACGCATTGACAATATCTTCAGAATTCTGTAGCGTAGTGTTGTCAAAATGCATTCCACGAGCAACTCCCACAGAGCCCCTTCTAGAGTCAACAAACGCCCAGAATTTATTAGGATCCTGATTTACGCTATGCTCGATTCCAAGCATATACACCCTATACGATTCGTCAATTTCAGTCTTAATCGAGAAAAATTTTCATAAGCTAAACCGTCGCCAGTTCGCTTGTATTTCCGCCATTCAATGGTCTTAAGTCGGATATCGCGTTTAATGTTAATCCTAAACCATGGGGGGTAGGTACGACACGACGATTCAATACGCCGAACTTCGGGACACAAATCTCAAATACATTATAAATTTTATCGTAAAATAGTTTACAACAATGGTCAACATCGGCCAAGTGGTTCAGAAAAGACCAATCAATATCCAGCAGTAACTCGTACATAACCGGGTAATCAGCTCCACGAAAATTATACTGACCTGCCTGTTTTTTAGGAATGAGAGCATTAGAGTTAATACTGATACTGTAGGGAAATGAAATCGATAAAGGAGGGTGAGGGTCGTCGATTCTAGTGAGAATGATATCCGACTCACTGACACTGCAATGCCTGTTAAAAACGACAAGATCTAACAGCCTGCCATCGGTATTTAAAACATAGTTAAACTGATTTAGCCCTGTCAGATTAAAGAAGTTATTTATAGCATTTACAAAATTATCTGATCTTTCATTACGTATGAAAAAATTTGCGTAATTAGTAATATTGAAATCTCCCAATATGAGTGTGTCAGCGTTATTTATAAAATCTAATGAAGATAAGAATTCAAACATTCTATGATATTCTTCAATTCTTAGATTCGGTGGTAGATACAACAATAAATAAGCTTTTTCTATCACAAGATACCTTAACTCCCACTAAATCAATTAATCTCGATATATTCGCGGCAACGTGATCCAAATGAAGGCTCACAAAAAAATCGCTCACTTACCGCCAGCAACACACCACCGCCTCGACCACAACCAGCAGCTACAAAATCTCTATCACGACGAAACAGATTAAAATTGTTAGGGCAGACTTCAATATCGTTTACCGTGGTATGTCTGTTGGTACATGTCTTTGAGCGTCCGTTATTATACGTAAAACTTTGTTCTGTAATATTTGTAATTTTTTCAGTCTCGTCTTATTTATGGTGCACCACGTAGGTACACCGTATGTAAGTACAGGTTTTATTATTGTCTTGTAGATCAACGTTTTCGTCTTGACGCCTATTTTGCTTCTTTTGTTCAATAATAAATAGACTGCACTTTATTGGCCTTGTGCCTTTGCAAGTTCAATAACGTTCTCGTTTCACAATAATTTCCTGTCAAACATGAGGCCAAGATATTTAATCTTATTCCTCCAATTAATTTGTGCATTGCCCACTCTTACTCTTGTTTGGGGTAGTTTTGTGATAGCTTTTGAAAAGTAAATTACTTGGGTCTTACCATTATTAAGACAAAGTTTTCAAGAGTCCAACCATCTATGAAGGAGATTGATATGCTCCTTCTACTATTATGCATTCCCTAGCTCTAAGAATTGAAGACTGTTGGAACCTCCATAATGCCTCAACATTAGTCCCTACTTCACGACAATGAAAATTAATCGTTTTCAATAAGCTTTTTTGATTGTCTATTGGTTTGGCATAGACTATATACCGGGTGTCAACGCATCTATTAGACAAGTCGCGTGTTCTACAGCGTTAGGTGTATCAAAATGAGATTTGGTATGGGTAAATGGTATAGGAAGAGGAGAGTTTTCGAATATTTTTTACTTTTCGATCACTTCCGGTTTCACCGGAAACGGCTCTGGTTTCGAATTTTTAAATGGAATACCCTGTATATTTTTGCATTTTTGGATTTTTGAGACAATTCTGGATCAGAATATGACCTTTTAAAAAAGTTTTACGCCTACTTGAATTTTTCAGAGCCACTTTTAATATTGCATCTAGATGGCCATGATCGGACGCAAACTAATCTAAGGACCTCAGGTGTTATCAGAAAATTACAATCGCAGCGTTTTAGTTGTTAGTATGATAGATAGGAATAAGACAAGTTGGCAAAATCACATTTTCGTGCCTAACTATTTTTTTTTCAAATGGCGACCCTTTTTTGACAACCACTTTCTGAAAAGAGGATTTTTTGGCGAATCGAACAATACTAATTTATTTGCGATTAGATTAAAAATAAGCTCATAAATTAAATATTACTAAGCAAAATACTGAATATTAATTTATTTACTTTCGTCAAGTGTGCCATGGATAGCCATGATGCATAATATTTTACAGTTGTTTTTATTAAGTCTTCTTAGGAAAACAAAACACTCACTTAGGTAATGACAGTGACAAACGCTTTATGGTCAGATGTAAAAGTTTCCTATTTTTCATTGAATTTCAGTTTAATTTTTCGTCGAAATGATGTATACTCAAAGTGAAAAAGTGGATATGTTATTATTATTTGGAGAATGTCATAGAAATTCAAGGAATGCTGCTGAACTGTATGCTCAGAGATATCCCAACCGGCAACATCCAGCCCATCAGTATTTTCCGTATGTTGAGAATCGTTTTAGGCAAGAAGGAAATCGGGCGCAAGAGACTGAGATTAACGTTCTTCTTATGATTGAGGTTGATAAAACGGTGTCTTTAAGAAAAATTAGCCAAGAACTGCAGATAAGTCACGAATCAGCAAGAAAAATACTGAAAAAGCACGGATATCGAGCATTTAAATATCAGTTACACCAACATTTGTATGCTGACGATGGAGATAGACGGGTAGTGTTTTGTGATTGGCTACTTCAAAATCATAGAGTTAACCCAAATTTTATCAACCACATTTTATTTACCGATGAATCAAGATTTACAAATAATGGTATGTTTAATAAGCAAAATACTCGGTACTGGGCCCAACAAAATCAACATGAAATGAGAGAGGGCAATTTTCAAGAAAGGTTTGGCGTCAATGTCTGGGCTGGTGTCGTTGGAAACAGAATAATTGGGCCGATATTATTTCAAGGTCACTAGATACTTCAGATTTCTTCAAAATGAAATCGAGCATCATCTTGATAATCTACCTTTAGCAGTAAAACGGCGAATTTACTTCCAACAAGATGGGGCACCGCCTCACAATACCAGATAAGTTATTAATTACTTAATGGAGCATTTTAATAATAAAGTTATTGCAACCAATGGTCCAGTACGGTGGCCTGCTCGCTCACCGGATCTCACTGTGCTCGATTTCTTTATTTGGGGGTATGTTAAAGAGAGGGTCTATACCACAGCCTCAGCCACTCTTGAAATCTTAGAAGAAAGAATTCTACGGGTATTTAGAAGTATAACGCCTGCAATGTTACAAAACGTGTTGAGAGAAACAATTGAACGAGCTGAAATATGTCGTGAACAAGGAGGAATGCACTTTGAACATTTATTACAGTAAAATTTGTAACTTAATAAAAACAACTGTAAAATATTATGCATCATGAATATCCATGGCATACTTGACGAAAGTAAATAAATTAATATCCAGTATTTTGCTTAGTAATATTTAATTTATGAGCTTACTTTTAATCCAATCGCAAATAAATTAGTATCGTTCGATTCGCCAAAAAAGAAAGTGGTTGTCAAAAAAGGGTCGCCATTTGAAAAAAAATAGTTAGGCACGAAAATGTGATTTTGTCAACTTGTCTTATTCCTATCTATCATACTAACAACTAAAACGCTGCGATTGTAATTTTCTGACAACACCCGAGGTCCTTAGATTAGTTTGCGTCCGATCGTGGCCACCTAGACGCAATATTAAAAGTGGCTCTAAAAAATTCAAGTAGGCGTAAAACTTTTTTAAAATGTCATATTCTGATCCAGAATTGTCTCAAAAATCGAAAAATGTAAAAATATACAGGGTTTTTAAAAATTCGAAACCAGAGCCGTTTCCGGTGAAACCGAAAGTGATCGAAAAGTAAAAAATATGCGAAAACTCTCCTCTTCCTATACCATTTACCTATACCAAATCTCATTTTGATACACCTAACGCTGTAGAACACGCGACTTGTCTAATAGATTCGTTGACACCCGGTATAGTTTTTAAACAGCCCAACGAAACAAAATCGAATGAATTTTTGGATACTTGTAGAATGATGGTACGGATGCAGCTGTTGCTATATAAGCCCACTCTATTTTCAATTGACACTGGAATACATATCCTTATTTAAATCGGTACGTATCAAAAAAGCCATAGCAACAAAACTTTTTTTTTTCATTCATACCTATTATCGATGTCGATCAAGAGAACTTTTTTATTAGTTTAGGGTTGAAGCTGTCATTCATTGTGTAAAAAAATAGCAATATTGTCACCAAGGAAATACCTAATTAAAAAATAATATTCCACACTTCTATAATCAAGTAAAATAGTTCATTGCACTGTAAATTAAATCCGGTGGTCGATTTAATAAACAAACTTGGAAATTGAATCTATGGAGTATTATATCTCATCTAAGCGAAATCAATTATTTTAAAAACATGCCAAGGATTCCCGCGGACTCATCAAGTCAGCGAAAATCGAGGTAGATGACCGACGACGCTTGAGGTCGAGCGAGTAAAAGGGACTCGACGTCGAGACAGTAACGAGTTCGGTCGACGGTTTAAGGGGATTCCTTTTGTGATACACGGTGTACTATGCAGGGCGAGAAAATAGTCATCTCAATATGAAAGACACTGATACCGAATAAATCAATTATTTGTAAGAAATGACGCAGCCACGATATTCGATACGTCAACAGGTCTCGTTCAGACCCATAAGGATTAGTGTTACTTAATATATAGCCAGGCCCATTAAGATTATTTTATGTTTACGTTACCACTAAGAGTTAAGAGTACTTAAGAGTAGATTTTAAGTGTTAATATGGAAATGACGGGAAACGGGTAGTCTTACGTAGCAAACAAAATAAGACGGTTTGTTTTAAGATTATGTACGAACTTTTTACAATAAAAGTAGTTTTTTGGTGTTTTTGACGTTTTCTTACATCTTTGTTTTTTAAAATATTAGTTTCTTTTTTCTAGGTTTACGCCCCCAGTCGCAGGGCGTGATAATATTGTGTTAGAGCTAGTCCGTGCCTGGCAAATTAAATAAGCCGAATGTGATTAAAAGGGCCCCTTTTAAGGAGACTTACCCAGTAACCATCATATTAAAAAATTATTAAATTACACCTAATACTTCAAAAGTTATTTAAAACAAACGATTTCCAGAGGTGTCCTTTATGAGCCCGTATCTCCGTAGAGATGGGGGGGGGGGGGCGTAGGAAAAAAAATAGTAACTTGTGAAATTATTTTTATGTGTTCTATCTGAATTCAGGAGATTGTCCACATACTTTGGGACACCTTGTATAATGTATATGTAACTTTCCCGGCCTAGGCTAGGATGTGCAGGTTGAAGTTTTGTTCAAGGACGGTGGGCGGCAGTGGTTCGTCATATAATTCTAACATGTACGGTTCTGGGCGGAATGAAGCGGGCAACGTGATTATAATATTAGCCATCAAACAAGAGATATGGCTGCTCCGTATCCTTATCCGGACACCCTGTATAATAAAATACGTTACTCGTTCGACTGCGCGCTCCTAATGGTGGTGGCGTGGTGGTAGTATGGTAACAAAATATGTATGTTCTTAAAGCCATACAACAATTATAAAAAATTCTAAACCTGTGTATTCTTATACTTTGTTTTTAATTTGTAACAAAATTAATATTCGAATATTTGCATTTTGCATGAGAGTTACATACACGAAGAATGATGACCATGCTAGTCCCACACGTCCTACGCCAGACTTCATGGAAACCAAGATGCTGCTGACTTCTCACTTTTAAACTTGTATTATATATTTTATATTAAATTAGATCCATTCTCTTTCTTGTCGTTGTTAAAGTCGCAAGGCTAATCTTCAATTGTAATAAAATCTTTTTTAAAAAGAAGTAGTTCGTATATCTGAACATAACTTGAGAACGTGAGCAATTAACTATGGGAAAGCTTAATACTTTTCTATAGACAATTAAATATTACATCTATTGCTGACATAAAATACGGGCTGTTACATTTAAATTAAACAAGTTATTATCATTTCAAGCTTGTAAGTAATTATTTTGTCGTACTTTTTGGACACCTTGTAAGTAAGTGAATGTTTCGTAAGTGCAACATAAAACCTAATTAGTAAGTAGACTTCAGTGTGAATTTGGTTTAAAAAAAGGAAATAACGTATTGAAAATTTAATCATGCAAATTATTATTACATTTTCACAAGATAGGAAATATTTTAAAAACCGTAGGGTTTAACTACAATAAACCCCGATGAAACTCATTTTCATTTTGATCGTAGAAACGGAAAATAAAATAACACACAGGGCATTCCCTTTAAAAAAATACAACTTTGATGCGTTTCGTGTTTTTGGGACAACCTGTACGTTATGAAAATAATTTTAAAATGTACCCTTAACAGGCCCCTACACACCCCGAAAAGTTTTTTTTTATCCAAAACAAATAATTTAGCTGTAGTATGTCGTGTCGAATAACGTGAATAACCCTTATAAAGTAGAACCTATACATTACACAAATGGGCCACCCTGTATATGCAGGTTCTCTTGCGTCTATAGTCAGCGCTGTATTAAATCTAAATCGTTAATTGAACATGATTCAATCCAATTCAGTTGGAGTCATTTGCAGAACGCTTTGTAACTGTGTCTATATTTATATTTTTTAATTCATTTACTTATATCATTCTCCACACTAACTTAACTGTAAATCTTAAACTTTTTAGTATCATGAAGCGTAGCTTATATATTTATTTAATTATTTTCCTATGTCGGAGAAGGTGCCTGTCCATATGACCTTTTTCAATGCATCGATAATCACACTGATCACATTTAAACATAGTAACTTCATCTGGATCCTTATGCCGGAGAACGTGCATCTTCAAACTTTTTTTATACTTTGTTTGAAAGGCACACTGATTGCATTTAAACATATCGACTTCCCCCGGATCCTTATGTCGAAGAAGGTGAATCTTAAAATTACTTTTTTCAATGCATCGTAAATCACACTGACCACATTTAAGTATATTACGCTCCTCTGGATCCTTATGCTTGAGAAGGTGAATCCTGAAATTACGTTTAAACTTTATTTGATAAGCACATTGATCGCATTTAAACATATCGACTCTTCCTGGGTTCTTATGCCGGAGAAGGTGCTTCTTTAAATCACTATTCTGAATGCTTTGATAATCACACTGATTACAGTTAAACATATTAACTTCCCCTGGATCCTTATGCCGGAGAAGGTGCTACTTTAAATCACTATTCTGAATGCTTTGATTATCACACTGATTACATTTAAATATATTAACTTCCTTTGGATCTTTATGACGGAGAAGGTGCTTCTTTAAATCACTATTCTGAATGCTTTGATTATCACACTGATTACATTTAAATATATTAACTTCCTTTGGATCTTTATGACGGAGAAGGTGCTTCTTTAAATCACTATTCTGAATGCTTTGATAATCACACTGATTACAGTTAAACATATTAACTTCCCCTGGATCCTTATGCCGGAGAAGGTGCTACTTTAAATCACTATTCTGAATGCTTTGATTATCACACTGATTACATTTAAATATATTAACTTCCTTTGGATTCCTATGTCGGAGAAGGTGCTTATTTAAATTACTTTTCCGAATGCTTCGATAATCACACTGACCGCATTTAAACGTATTAACTTTTTCTGGATCCTTATGCCAGAGAAGGTGCATCCTCAAATTACGTTTAAACTTTGTTTGATAAGCACATTGATCGCATTTAAACATATCGACTCCTCGTGAATTCTTATGCCGGAGAAGGTGCTTCTTTAAATCACTATTCTGAATGCTTTGATAATCACACTGATTACATTTAAACATATTAACTTCCTTTGGATCCCTATGTCGGAGAAGGTGCTTATTTAAATCACCTTTCTGAATGCTTTGATAATCACATTGATTACATTTAAACGTATTAACTTCCCCTGGATCCTTATGTCGGAGAAGGTGCCTGTTTAAATTACCTTTCTTAATGCTTTCATAATCACATTGATCACATTTAAACTTAACTTTCCCTGAACCCATACGAAGGCGGTGTGTGTATAAACTTCTTTGCCGAAATGTTCCCAAGTCATTCTCAACTTTCATATTAAGTTCCTGACTAACCCGATTATCACGCTGCTGTTCGATCTGAAGTCTGCAATCTTGATGTTGGACAATGCTGTAATAGAGAAACACATTATTGTTAAGTTATATTAATCGTACCAGTTAATTTATCAGCAATATTACCATATACAGAAACAATTCTTTAAATGTCTAACCGAACAGGTGATTTTTCTCCGATCAGCTACATAAAAAAATCAAACATTCAGAATGAGCGCCAAGAAATACCTGATTTTCAATCTAAACTACTTTGGACCGACTAAACGCGATTTACACATTGTGGAATATTCAATAAACATAACCATCACTACTACTGAAGTAGAGAAAATCGGCATAATTTAGGAGAAAGGCGATTGAAAACAAGATTTGAATCTAATATGAGGTGTGGCATTATAGGTAATTTAAAATGAAATCGTCTTCTTATAATCCATTTTCGTGAGCCAGACATCAGTCTCTTGCTCTTGTTTTTTGTTGTAGATACCTTGTCGATAACAATCTTGAAAGGTTTTGATTTTGAATTTTGTATTTGATTTTCTTCTGATCTTCTTCTGTTGTCCTACCTGATCAATTCTTCTGTTTTGATCTTACGTGCTTTTCTTATTCTCTTTAACACATATCTGTATTATTTATCAGGGGAGAGTGTCTAAAATAAACCGATTCGTGAATGTACTTGCTCGCGTATGATATTTTGTAATAAGTCTCTGTGCAGTATGTCTGTTGGTACATGTCCTTGAGCGTCCGTTATTATACGTAAAACTTTATTTTGTAATATTTGTAATATTTTCAGTCTCGTCTTATTTACGGTGTACCACGTAGGTACACCAAATATAAGTACAGGTCTTATTATTGTCTTGTAGATCAACGTTTTCATCTTGACGCTTGTTTTGCTTCTTTTGTGTAATAATAAATAGACTGCACTTAATTGGCCTTGTGCCGTTGCAAGTCTTTCTGTAACGTTCTCGTTCCACAATAATTTCCTGTCAAACAATGAGGCCAAGATATTTAATCTTATTCCTCCAATTAATTTGTGCATTGCCCACTCTTACTTTTGTTTGGGGTAGTTTTGTGATAGCTCTTGAAAAGTAAATTACTTGGGTCTTACCATCATTAAGACAAAGTTTTCAAGAGTCCAACCATCTCTGAAGGAGATTGATATGGCGTTGCAAACAAAGACCTAAAACCCAGGGTAACTTCGAGGTTGCAGTAATCGCAGTATCATCGCGAACAAATACAATTGGGTGCACAAATTCCGCGGGATATCACTAGTATAAATATTGTATAGTAGAGAGGCCAGTAACGACCCCTGCGGCATTACCGCCTTAATGTTTCTGACGCTTGAAATTGTATTTTCTGATGATACCGCGAATGTCCTGTCCTAGAGGTATGAAATCAAATTTATCAAATAATTGGGCATATCCAACCTTAACAATCAAAACTTAAGTAAAATTAAGCAAAACATATACATTTCTGGATTTCCACTGAATGGAGATAATAATAAGGCATCTCCGGACGATTTCGTAAAACTTTGTACTTCCTTGAATGTTCCTGTGACGGTAGACGTATTTAACAATATACGCCAATTTAATACACAAAATGGCATTAAAGTCACCGTTACCTTGAAAAATTTGGAACTTAAAAAACGCATTTTAACTGCACGCTCTAAAAAAGGAAAAATTATCCCCATAAAATGTGGTTTGGGAATATCTGAAGCTTCAACTTTTATCGACGAAGATCTAACAAAGAGTTAGACTACAAGTATGTGTGGCATCGCAACGGCAAAGTGTTGATTCGCAAAAACGATGGTGATAACGCTGTTCTTATAAAAAATGAAGCCGCTTTAAGTGAACTATTAGCTTAAGTTTTTATTTACGGTATAATTTAGGTTTTATTACTTGCTTTATCTACGACTATTTAATAATAGAAGCATAATGTGTTTGTTAAAGTCTGTGCGTTTTAAGAAGTCCGATATCGGATTAAATCACCAAGGGATGTTATTGCTTTTAAAACAGTAAGTCGGTTAAGTTACAATATCTTCGCACCTTCGCTATACTTGATCACACCGAACATCCCACTGGTTTACTGTATTGCATTACTGGGCGAAATAGAATACAGTAAACCAGTGGGATGTTCGGTGTGATCAAGTATAGCGAAGGTGCGAAGATATTGTAACTTAACCGACTTACTGTTTTAAAAGCGATAACATCCCTTGGTGATTTAATCCGATATCGGACTTCTTAAAACGCACAGACTTTAGTACATATATAATGTGGTTCATATTACCATAGTTACTCATATTCCACAGCCGTGGAATATGAGATTTCATATTCCACGGTCCCAACAAAACAAAGTTACCTGAATTACGATAAAAACGCACCAGATCTAGTTTAAGCAGGCGTGAATGGTATTAATACCATAGCAACCGATTGACAAGTAAACGAATCATTTTTTTCCTCAGTCATTTAAGTTTCGCTGTGACATTTTGTTGTTGATTTCAAAGTAAAATATCATGATTTCGGATGACGAAAACGAAATCCAAAGTACCCCTCCAGAAATTCGGGCTGCAATTGTATTTTGTTTAATTATGGTTAACATCGTTGAATTGTATTTTCTAGTTAAGAAATACCATTAATAATAATCCTATTGTAATAAAATGTGTTGCTGTGAATCCATTTTCTAACTTCTTGAATACTGAATAGTCGTAGATAAAGTATAGTATTTGACTCGCGTATAATGGCTATATTACACTCGAATCCTTAAAACACTCGCCTTCGGCTCGTGTTTTAAAATCTCGTGTAATATGGCCTTCATTATACGCTCGTTAAATAATGTACTATTTTTGCTTGGTTTGTATAAATATAATGGCTAATGCAAATAATTTAATTATAGGTCATGTAAATTATACGTTTAAATAGTTTAAGAGATACCATTTTCAAATTGCAATTGGATATTTTGAAAGCGTCGGAAACGCGGCTTTCTGATGATATACAGCGTGTCCAGAAAAGTTCTAGACATATGGGAATTTTTTTTATTGTTGATTTTACGAAAAAAAGCTATTTTTTATAAAAAGTTCTGCTTGATGCACAAATCATATTGACATATTAAAACTTAAGATATCATGTACAGGGCGGCAAAAAAATATAGAAACACAGAATTACGTTAAGAGGGAAGTACCCTCAATTTTTATTTTAGATCAAGTTGTTATAAGAATACTTTACTAAGGACTACAAAACGTGGTCAGATACAATTTTTCGTTGAAATATTTTAATTTACAGGGTACCATCAAAAAGCCTTTGGAAAATATTTTTTTATTTTATTTCTTTAACAGTTACCTGCAACAATTTTTTAACAACTATGTGCAATACTATAGTAACGAATATTGACATGTTAGTCAAAAATCATTTACTATTTTTCGACTTGTTAACAAGAGTTTTTCGTTAGTTTCGTCATGGTTGTAAAGTTAACGCTGCAGGAGAAAATAGAAATTGTACTTATCGTCGGAGATCACTATAAGCCTATTAGGGAAGCCGCACTCATATTTAATACTAGACACCCTGACAAAATGATATGTAGCGCCACTATAGCAAACGTAATGAATAAATTTAAAGCTACTGGTTCCGTCAAAAATGTATTTAAGAAACAACACAACAAATGGTCCACAACAGAAGAAAAGCAACTCAATGTAAAGCAAGCGGTTATCGAAGACCCGAAAATTTCTTTAAGAAAATTGTCAAAAACTATTCCAGTTGACGTCAAAAAGTCTACTGCTAGTAATATTTTGAAAATAAATAAATTTCATCCATATAAACCGAAATACATTCATACGCTTCTTTCTAGAGATTTTGAGTCCCGTCCTATTTCGCGCGTGGTTCCAAGGCGAGTGTGAAGTTGATCCTTTTTTTGCAAGAAAAATATTATTTACAAATGAAGCCATGTTTACTTCCAACGGCGTGGTATGCTCCCAAAATTGTCGGTGGTGGAGTGACAACAATCCAAATTTTATAATAAAATGCCGTAGTCAATATTCATTTAAAACCAATGTTTGGTGTGGCATTTTTAATGATCGGATCGTTGGACCATACTTTTTCCCACAAAATATAAATGCTGCCATTTACCTGGACTTCTTAAGGACCCAGTTGTCTTAATTTATTGACGAACTGCCACTAAATTAAATATAAGACGTACAATTTGGTATCAACATAATTGAGCCCCATGCCATAGTACTAACACAGTAACTGGGTATTTGAATGAAGTATTTCCGCACCGTTGGATAGGCAGACGTTCAAATATTCCTTGGCCAGCCAGGTCGCCTGACATCACACCCCTGGACTTCTTTTTATGGGGCCGATTAAAAGAAATGGTGTATGGGCATAGACCTTTTCAGGATATTGACCATCTTGAAGCAGTAATAACAAACTGTGTCCAAGAAATCACTTCCAATATGATACGGGCGACAGTAAGAGAAATTACAAGGCATACTATAGTTTGCATGGAAAAAGAAGGGGGGCATGCGGAAACATAATTTTTCACTTTAAACTATCCGTTTTTAGATCACTTTTATCATGTAATTGCTAAAATATTGTTTATTATTCACATTCACAATTTATTTTTGCTCTAAGGAAATTAAATGTTTTTAATATTCCTGATAGGCAGATAGGTTGATTTTAGAACATGAAATAATCTCGCATTATTTTTTTTACGTAATTGCTTTCCAACAAGAGGTAATGAATACCCAACGTGTTTTTGATGGTACCCCTGTAAATTAAAATATTTCAACGAAAAATTGTATCTGACTACGTTTTGTAGTCGTTAGTAAAGTTTTCTTATAACTTATAACAATTTGTTCTAAAATAAAAATTGAGGGTACTTCCCTCTTAACGTAATTCTGTGTTTAATGTGTAATTTTTTTACCGCCCTGTACATGATATCTTTTTTGATATGTCAATATTATTCGCGCATCAAGCAGAACTTTTTATAAAGAATAACTTTTTTTTTGTAAAATTAACAATAAAGAAAATTCCCATATACAGAGTGTTATGGAAATGACTTATTATTTTTTAACCCGTAAATATATAGGTCGAGACGAATTGGGGAAAAATTGCTATAAATGGCGCTCGAAGCTAGAAATTCGAGAAAAATGCCTTCAAAAATTTAGGTCCAAAACACCTACACGCCAATGACCCAAACAGCTGATTTGGGTAATTGTTTACTTTAGTGGAAATGTTGAATTTTTCGCTAAAATTTCGTATATAGGCTAATTAAGGGTAGCTGATCACAATTTTCCTTTTGCGTTTAGGCGGCAAATGCACTGGTTTTGAGAAAAAAAATGTTAAAGTTTTTCTAACTCACCGGTATGTTATTTTGCATGTAATCCTAAAATGTTGCTTATTTCCAATAAAATATTACTTGTCGGAGTCATAGTATACACTTCTGAGTTGAAATAAACGAAATATGCCACAAGGAAACTCTGAAAAACGGGATAACTTGTAAGCGAACAGAAAACTCTACGTTATCTGGAAAAAGACGGGGGCTCACTGACAGCTGGCCACCCATGTTGTCAGATTGTTAGTGTATTATAAATTGCCTATACTTGTCAATTCATTTTTATTAATTGAATGAATCCTATTGGCTCGAGCTAGCATATCATTCTCCTGGATGGAAGCCATTGATAATTACAAGAAAAAGAAGAACAATCTGGCAACGTGAGTGCAATGAATCTGAAAAGAGACGGTTCTACTTTGTCGGCGTATTAACAACGAATTTAATTAAATTTGTGCCTTTTCCATTGTTTTTTTGCTAAAATGTTGCTCTTATTTTATGAACAGATAGTTTGGTGAAAGTTTTATCACATATTTTGAAGGGAAAACCATAAAATCTAGGAAATTGAAAGGAAAGAATACCCTAACCTGTAAGTGAAAAACTTTAACATTTTTTTCTCAAAACCAGTGCATTTGCCGTAAAAACGCAAAAGGAAAATTGTGATCAGCTACCCTCAATTAGTCTATATACGAAATTTTAGCACAAAATTCAACATTAATTGCACTAAACTAAACAATTACCATTCCAGCAGTTTGTCTTGTCAAAAACACATGTGTTCAGGGGCATTGAACTATCATGGAAGGCGCACATAGTCCGGTTTTAAGGTATTTTACAAAATTCAAAATACTTCCGATTTTAGAAAAAAAACTATCAAGTGTAACTCTAGACCACCTCAGGAGTGGCCCCTTAAAATATAATAAGTCATTTCCATAACACCCTGTATATGGAATCATTAAAGAAAAGGAAAAAATTTGACCACCTGATCGATCGGACCATAGACCCGTTAATTATAACGCCAAGAGGAGATGACAGTTCCTCAGATGACGAAGAATATTATGATTTTTTATAATTTAATTTCTGTATAATGTATTTTTTGTATTTTGTATTTTTTTTATAATGTTTAATAAAAAATAAGTGTACCTAATACTATGTACATAATGCCTAAATTTTATTCTGTTAAAATAAAACTATTTCCTTTTTACGAATATCCTACCGGCACGCCTTTGTCACACCATTTTCAGTGTTTGTGAATGGATAACAATAGGCAAAACCCATAAATTGACCCAAACCCGGGTGGTACTGCCAATTATGAAAGTGGCTTAAATATTCGTTGGGTCACTCTGTAGTCCCTTTGCATACCTAATGAGCTTTTATTACTCTACACCTTTCTGAAATAGACTATAGATACTGGAATTTCAAGACGAAAGAAGAAAGTTGTAGCTCATGGAAAAAAATTAAATTTTTTATGAAACCATTGAAGAACAAGGGGAGAAAATCAAGGACCTAACAAAAGCCTTAGAATAATTAAACAATACGAAAGACAATATGTTAACAAGCCTGGAAACCCTTGGTTAGGAGAATGAGATGTACGTCAATGGCTTTAGAGGACTTAATTTCGATGTTTTTAAACTTAACGAGGAAAGAAATCTCCATTATACACTTGCGGATCAATGTGAAGATCAGTGTAACTCAGTGCCGGTCAAAATACAAAACCTACCCACAAATAAACCAAAAAAAGCAACAAATTCTTATAATTGGCAACAAATTTTGTGTTACGGGAACAGACTTATTATTTAAACGGTTTCTACCGAATAAATTTGACACAAATTGTCAGTATAAAGACAGAGCCTCACTTGAAGAGTTGGTAAGTGATTTCATCTTACTAGCAGATAAATTTACCAAAAAAGATTTCTAAGTAATATTTACAGGAACAGAAAATGCCATAAGAGGTCGAAGAGTGCAAAATGACTGCCTGGATGCGCTCACAAGGCTTGCTCTTAAAACTAATCTCATTATTATCAACCCACCATTTGCCCGCAATAGACATATTCCTAATAGACCCATATATGACATAAATTTAACTATTTATCAAAAAATCAGTAGTGCCAAGAATAAAACATTATACCTGAGTATGGATAGCTATACACAAACATAAACGACAGGAACTGGCAAGCAATAGCAAATCATCAAGCAAAATTTAGAGTCGTCTCCAGCGTAAGTAAAGAAATTTTAAATTGGTATGGGGAAGAAAACCTACCACAGACAGAGTAACCGGGGATATTTTACAAAATCAGGATACAATCTTTAACTCTAACTAACATATTTTTCATCACCAATTCACCGAGAAAGCCACTTAAGTAGTATGATAATCTATTTTTAAAACGTTAGAGGGCTTCGCACCAAGACAGATGAACTCCTTGGAAACACCTCTACATTCAAGACAGAAATGATTCAGAATTAAATTGTGAACGAGGTGGAGGTGTCCTGATAGCCGTTTTAAAGTTTTTCCAGGCCTCAGTAGTCGACACTATAGCTCAGGTACAGTACGAGAACATTTGGATCCAAGCAAAGATTGAAAATACCAAATTTGTTATAGGGTGTGTTTATTTCCCACCTAACTCAAGTGAACAGTGCTATAGTTCAATTTGTAACACATGTGAAATTTTGAGAAATAAATACGACAATTCAAGATTTTTAATACTTGGAGACTTTAACCTCCCCTCCGTTGTATGGGAATTCAAGGATGATACTCTAACACCTATAAGTCATTCCTCGCCATCAGCCGAAATTATGCTGGACTCGATGAACTTTTTGGAACTTCAACAAATAAATGGGGTATATAATCACAAGAACAGGATCCTGGAGTGTCATCCAGCTCTCTTCCTTTAATTGGTATTGACATGTACCACCCTGCACTTGAGGCAACCTTCGATCTTCAGTGTGTTCTTCCTCTTAAGAGCAAAACTGAGGTAAAAGTTTATCAGTTTTTTCAGGCAGATTTGAATAATTTAAATAAGTACCTAAACCAAGTGGACAGATGGTCAGCATATTTTATGAAAAACTATTTCAGGGCATAGACATGTATGAACCTCGGAAGACGATTAAAGATCACAAGTACCCGAAATGGTTTGACGGTCCCCTACGAAAATTAATTGCGCACAAAAACAAATTGTATCCGAAATTTAAGAGGTCTAGTATGAATTCAGATTGTAACGTATACTCAGATGTTCGTCGTGAAGTCAATTAAACACTTCTGGACTTTCATAAACAATCTCAGGAGGGATTCTAGTGTGCCAAGTGTTATGAGATTTCAAAATCAAGAATTAACGGATCCAAGTTTTATGGCTAAAGCTTTTGCCAAGCACGTTCAATCCGTGCATGACAGCATTGAAGTCATAAATGTACACCCAGTGGAATATTCGAGCTTGCTATCTTTTTACCGCTTCACCGAAGACGAAATCCTCACCAAGTTAAATAATTTGGACACATCTAAAAATAATGGTCCTGATGGAGTTCACCCAATTCTGTTAAAGAACTGCAGTATATTCTTGGCGGCGCCCTGATGTGCATTGTTCCAGAATCTTTCGACCGCGGAATGTTTCCAGATTTTTGGAAATACTCAAGCCTAGTTCCAGTTTTCAACGCAGGAGACAAAGGAAAAACTATCGTGAAATTTCTCTACTTTCCATTATCCCTAAAATATTCGAAGCAATTATAAGCGATGCAATTTTCAGCGCATATAAACATTACATAATAGCTGAACAACATGGATTCTCCAGGGAACGCTCAACATCCTCTAATTTAGCAGTTTACCATAACTATCTAGTGTCCACTCTAGAGGCAGGAAAACAGGTTGACGTTATCTACACCGATCTGTCAAAGGCATTTGATAGTGTTTGTCACCAACTGCTTCTGAGGAAACTTTCTAATATTGGTATCTGTGGAACATACCTCAGCGTGTTACTGTGTGCGGATCTGTTTCTGGCGAAGTGATGGTAACATCTGGTGTACCTCAAGGGTCCCATATAGGCCCAATCTTGTTTCTTCTTTTTTTATAAACGATGTTCTTCGGTGCTTCGAGAACTCATCCTGTCTTTTGTACGTCGATGATCTAAAATTTTATTCCGTCGTCTCGTCACACGACAATCACTTACAAACAGATCTAGACAATTTAGTTGAGTGGTGTAACGATAACAACTTACAACTTAATGTTAACAAGTGTAAAATCTTGCGATTTTTTAAATGTACCAATCCTCATAAGCAACCGTACTCAACCAATAATGTGAATTTAGAAGAGGTGTCTCATTTTAATGATCTCGGTGTAATCTTTGATTGTAGTTTATCCTTTTCCATAGACAGCATTGTTCTGAAGAGTTTTAGATCGTTAGGTTTTATAAAGAGACATACTTATAGGCACATCCATGACACGAGGGCGCTAGAAGCTCTCTACAACTGTCTGGTTCGCAGTATCTTGGAATATTGCTCCGTAATTTGGACTCCGTATTATCAATGTCATATAGACTTGAACGGGTACAAAACAAATTCGCAAAATATCTGTTATATAAATTTAATTTTCCATATCAAAATGTCTCCTACGAAACTAGACTACTCTTATGTGGTCTAGATTCTTTACAACACCGTAGGAGAGAAGCTCTCTTAATATTTCTCCATAATACTGTAAACGGTTTGATTAACTGCAATAATCTATTAAGTGCAATATTATTTCGTATTCCTATATGGCGAACTAGGCAGTCTGAATTATTTTTTGAACAAACTCACAGAACTAATAATTATGGACGCACTGCCTTTATTGAAAGACTGCTAAATAATTATTATAATAGACACTTTCCAGATTGTGATATATTTAGAATTGGTCTTACCGCCTTTAAAAGACAATCCTAGTGTAAAGTTTTATTCTGTTTTTACAATGACTTTACTTACAAAGCTAATTTAGTAATCTCTAAATATAATTGTTGTAGAAACGATTGCTGAAATGCGATTAAAATAATGATATTAAATGCAACCAATGTCTTCAGAATCAATACTACTTTTTGTCTAGATAAAATAGCTGCTTTTCAAATATTATAACTTACTACAGCTATTATTCCAATAGCAACGCAATTCCTCAACGGTCAGAGAAACAGAGAAACAAAATGCATCTAATGTTTGTAGAACGAATAACACTGTCGTCTAGACAAATAACAAAACTTGCAAAAATTATTATTTAATATAACTATACTATTTCCTAAATAAGCGGCCTATCGCTACGGTTAATTAAGCAAAAAAGTGTTCTCAATACCAGTCAATGTTAAAACGTCTATTTTGGAGCTTGTAAAAACGCATATCCTTTGACACGTCTTGCCGCCAGGAAAGTAAGCCCATCGCGGTACAGAAAGCAGACCAAATAACAATTGGTCCAAAGAAAACATTGCGGAACAATAAATAGCCTATTAGAGACAAGGCGGGAAATATGTTACCTTGTGATTGATCCGTATGACAGCGGGGCGTGATTTTCTGGCGACACAGCAAGATTTCGGTTCCTCGGTAGCGACTGCGAGTTAAACCATTGAAAGGTAAACACGTACGTCAAAATTAACGTGTGTCATCGTCCGTCGGACATGACAATTAATTGCATTCGCTTAACAAAAAGCACCAACTAATAAATATAGTAATGTTATAAAAGTTGTCCTGTACTAAAATTAGTAATTAATCATGTATTAAAGAGTTATCTTGTAAACAAGTGCCGAATTGGATGAATTAACGCCAAATTAAATGTGATCTAACTGTCTACTTCACTTAGCCAAATATAGAAAACCAACCAGCGAAATAACCTAAACCCGAGGAAAATTCAAAGCCTCACTTTTAATGTTGGGAGTTAAAAATACAACTTGATTCCCACAGCAATGGACAGGGATATTTCTATTACTTGGAGGAAAAAACATTTGAACTATCAGTGGCCTGGTGTCCACGGTTAAATTTGTATGTGATGTGTTTGTAACAGGCTACGACGGGCAATGTTGAAGACTTTTTGCTTAGGCTAGAGATTGTTCTTTCTCGCCTTCCTTTTGGTTCATACAGTGTGTCCGCTTAAGTTCTGTACATATGGGAAACTTTTTTAATATTAATTTTACGAAAAAAAGTTACTCTTTATAAAACGTTTTGATTACTGAAAAAATAATATTAGACTGTTTAAACTTGAGATAGTATTTACAGGATGATCAAAAAGTAAAAAAATCAAAATTAACCTACGAGAAAAGTACCCTTAATTTTAATTTTAGAGCAAAATGGAATAGGAAAATGTTGATTGGGATTAAAAATTACATCTGTTTCTACTCTTAGTAGACTATTATTGAAAATAAATTTGACATTTCAAGAAAAAATATCATTTTTTGAAATGATTTATAATTAATAATTGTATTTATTATGCAATTCAAGCTAATAAACATTAAAATATGAATTAAAATAAAAATATTCATTAACTTTGCCTCACTATACATTTGCCTCGACATATCCTCCCTCCATTTCAATACATTTAGCCGTTCTTGCAGAAAATTCTCTTAAAACATTTCTAATCATGGCAGGAGTTATATTTGTAATTGTCTCTCTAGTTACCCTCTCCAAATGGTCAACATTTTGAAATGGCCTTTGTAGGTATACATTCTGTTTTAAGTAGCCCCACAAGAAATAATCGAGGGGGCTCAAGTCCGGAGACCTTGCGGGCCAAAAAAGGTCGGAATATCTATCGATAACGTTTCCATTAAAAAGGGTATTTAAGTATTGTCTTACATTCCTCGTACTGTGACATGGTGCACCATCTTGTTGGTACCATATCCGTAGTCTATCGGGTATGTGAAGTCCATGAATAAAATTAAACAAATAATTATTTAAAAAATGCAAGTAACGTTCACCATTTAAATTTTGTCGAAAAAAAAAGGCCCTATTATTCAATTTTTGTAAATTCCGCACCACACATTTGTTTTAAATGAGTACTGATCACGTATCTGTATAGTGAAATTTAGATTAACGTCACTCCTTCAACGACAATTTTGTGAACTTACAGTCCCGTTCGGGGTAAAAGTTGCTTCGTCGGTAAAAATTACATCTCTTGTCATGAAAGGGTTATCTTCTAACTCTCCTTGTATTAAAAAACAAAATTCCAAGCGTCGCTTAAAATCACCTGGCTTCAAGGTATGTATAAATTTTGGTTTGTAAGGCCGAAATTGGTTTTCGTTTAATATTTTTGAAATCGTAGTTTTCCCTACATCATTTGGTAATGTTGTTGAACTTTTTCGCGATGATTTTTTAGGATCTTCTACTACAGACAACATTACTTGGTTCACAGTTTCATTATTTGCAACCCCTTGGTCTACGTTTCTTATTGTAGTTATTTTCCACACTTCCAAAGGTCTTGAATTTAGTCACTATGTTCCCTACTGTTGTAAAAGAAATCATGTTATCAGGATATCTGTAGTTAAAAATTTCGGCAGTTTCTCGATACGTTTTGTAATTTTCACCAACAATTAAAATTATTTCAATTTAATCTTGCATACTCAATTTCAACGGTATATTTATCTAATTAAATATTCAAACTGATGTTTCAGACAAATATGACAGTTAAAATTCAAATTCAGGTGGGAAATGGTGGCAAGATAATGGACATGCCATTAAGAATTAAGATTTAATTTTTTAAGTTTATTTTCAATAATAGTCTACTCAGAGTAGAAACAGATATAATTTTTTAATGCCAATCAACATTTTCTTATTCCATTTTGCTCTAAAATTAAAATTAAGGGTACTTTTCTCGTAGAGGTCAATTTTGACTTTTTTTACTTTGTGATCATCCTGTACATACAATCTCAAATTTGAATAGTCTAATATTATTTTTTCAGTAAGCAGAACTTTTTTAAAGAGTAACTTTTTTCGTAAAATGAATATTAAAAAAGTTTCCCATATGTACAGAACTTAAGCGGATACAGTATATATAATCCTAACTGGTGACTTAAACATAAATTATATTATTTAAACGCCTACAACCATCACAACCAAGGGTTAAGCGGTCTTCTAAACTCATATAATTTGAATATGTATGTAAGTCAAGCGACTCGAGTGACATTACAGTAAACAACATTAATTGACTATCTGTGTACAAATTTTAATAGAGAACTAGTTGATTGTGACGTCATAAATGCTGCTTTATCTGACCATGAGGCAGTCATATGCAAAATATCTATAAATAGAATCCATAACACCAGAACCAGAAGGAGGAGTAGGCTGTTTACCAGGGAAAATTATTATAGGTTCTCGCAACTCTGTAAATTGGAGAGGTGGCGGGATGTGTTGCCTTTTGGGAATCCCCTTGAATTATTTCATGCTATGCTGTGCAAAGTTTTTGAAATTTCATTTCCTCTTCGAAACATTAAATAGAAAGCAAAAAAAAACATGGATAACCAAGGGTTGTAGAATTTCAGCCAAAAATATGCGATGTTTGCACTATATAAGGAAATTTTATTCTCAGAATGATTTTGTCAATGCGTATTTTTGTAAATACAAACCTGTTTATAGAGAGGTCCTTAAAGCCGCAAAACAGATAAACGCAGAATTGACTTTTCTAACAACAAATACAAAGAATCATGGAGGATTGTGAATGAGATTCGTTATATGTGTAAAGCTAGAGCTAGAGATACCTGTAGGCCTTTGTTTCTGAAGGAAAAAAAAAATAACTCTGCCATCGTTATTAATTTTAGAAACGGTGTGTCTTCTTCATAAAAAAAACAAGAGTTCGGTTCACACTGTGCGTAACTCAGTTATTCTTAAGGGCAAACAGCTGTTTAATCACTTACCCGTTAGAATTAGGAGAATCATTGATGAGCGAAAGTTTAGGGCCGAAGTAAGACGGCTCCTTGTTGCGAGAGCCTATTATAGTGTCGAAGACTACCTATTACTGACAATTTTAAACTTAAGCAATTTTGACCTTAACTGTAATTTTCATTTTATCATTCCTACTGTTTGTTTTCAGTGTATTTGCCTATGTGCGGCGACTATGTTTTAATTAATCTTATTTTATATTATTTTAATTTAATTTCGGTTAAACTACTATTGTGCTGTTATTGTACTTATGTTTCCCGTAAGCTTTGTCAACAAGTTTTTCTTTAGACAATAAAGCATTTTGAGTTTGAGTTACATTTGTAGCTTGTAATTTTACAATATTTATTTGTTATTCATGTACCATTTGGAATTTAATTTCTGTAGTGTATTGTACTGATAAATAAATAAATAAAGAAATAAAATTTAAATTAAACAAGTTATTATCATTTCAGACTCGTAATTATTTTGTCGTACTTTTTGGGAACCTTGTACCTATAGGTAGTGAATTTTTCATAAGTGCAACATAAAACTCCAGTGTGAATTTGGTTTGAAAAAAGGAAATACATAGGTATTGAGAATTCAATCATTAAAATTGTCTGTAACTGTGTCTATATTTATATTTTTCGATTAATTTACTTATATCATACTCCACACTAACTTAAACTGTAAATCTCAAACTTTTTAGTATCATTAAGCGTAGCTTATATATTTATACATTTATTTTCCTATGTCGGAGAAGGTGCCTGTTCATATGACCTCTTTCGATGCATCGATAATCACACTGATCACATTTAAACATATTAACGTCATCTGGGTTCTTATGCCGGAAAAGGCGCATCTTCAAACGATTTTTACACTTTGTTTAAAAGGCACACTGATGGCATTAAAACATATTAACTTCCCCTGGATCCTTCTGCTAGAGAAGGTGCATCCTCAAATGATTTTTAAACTTTGTTTGATAGGCACATTAATTGAATTTAAACATATCGACTTCCCCTGGATCCGTGTGTTGGCGAAAGTGCGCATTTACATTACTTTTGTAAATGCTTTGATAATCACACTGACTACATTTAAACATTTTAACTTTCTTTGGATCCTTATGACGGAGAAGGTGCTTCTTAAAATTACTTTCCCGAATGCCTTGATAATCACACTGACCACATTTAAACGTATTAACTTCTTCTGGGTCCTTATGCCGAAGAACGTGCTTCCTCAAATTACGTATAAACTTTGTTTGATAAGCACATTGATCGCATTTAAACATATCGACTTCCCCTGGACCCGTGTGCTGGCGAAAGTGCGCATTAACATTACATTTGTAAATGCTTTGATAATCACACTGACTACATTTAAACATTTTAACTTTCTTTGGATCCTTATGACGGAGAAGGTGCTTCTTAAAATTACTTTCCCGAATGCCTTGATAATCACACTGACCACATTTAAACGTATTAACTTCTTCTGGGTCCTTAAGCCGGAGAAGGTGCTTCCTCAAATAACTTTTACACTTTGTTTCATAAGCACATTGATCGCATTTAAACATATTAACTTCTTTTGGATCCTTGTGTCGGAGAAGGTGCCTCATTAAATCAAATTTCCGAACGCTTCGATAATCACACTGACCACATTTAAACGTATTAACTTCTTCTGGGTCCTTATGCCGGAGAAGGTGATTCCTTAAATGACGTTTAACCTTTGTTTGATAAGCACATTGATGGCATTCAAACATACTCATATTCTCAACTTTCATGTTAAGTTTCTGACCAACCCGATTATCACGCTGCTGTTCGATCTGGAGTCCGCAATCTTGATGTTCGTCAATGCTGTAATAGAGAAACACATTATTGTGAAGTTATATTAATCATACCAGTTAATTTATCAGTAATAGTACCACATACAGTCTAACCAAATAGGTGATTTTTCTCCGATCAACTTAAGCATACAGAATGAGCGCAAAGAAATACCTGATTTTCAATCTAAACTAGGAGTAGTAAAAATCGCCATAATTTAGGAGAAAGGCGATTGTAAACAAGATTTGGATCTAATATGAGGTGTGGCATTACAGGTAATTTGAAATAAATTCTTTGATTACTAGTCCCAAAAAGGAATGAAACTTGGATTTTTGTTTTAGACAACTATTTGATTGGGTCCCTCATTTTCGAAGAAAATCCAACTAGATATCTGCAGCAAAAAAAACGAATTATTGCAGCAATTGAATTGCGCAACAATTGGTTTCTACAGGATGGCTGTCCAGCCCACAATATCAGAGTGGTGATGGAGATTCTTAGATACTTTTGGCGATACAAAAATTCTAACCATTGCCCGGCGAGGTCACCAGACCTTACACCTCCGGATTTTTATTTATGAAGATATGCCAAAAACAAGGTATATGAATTTATTCCGCCAGAAAATAATTCTTGCCAGAATCAACACCTTCAAAAAAGTAACCCGTGTGATAAATGGAACGAGACATGTGACATAATATTGAAACATTTGTTTATGAATTTTCATTTTATAGGTCTGCATAATTTGATTATTTTAATGTTTATTTATTTATTGCCAAATATACAGGGTGTCCCACGGTGGATGGCGTATTAGACGTTTATGGAGAACTAAATAACGGATCATTTTGAAAATTTGGCACCCGGGATAAACGATCATGATCTACAGTTTAAAAATATTTTTGACCATGCGCGGTGTTGCCGCTTCTACTCTAAACCGGTGGCAACATCGTCATTTTAAATAGAACACCCTGTATATTCTTCAACTTTCGAATTCCGTATATAATTATGAGCAACTTCTCTTAATATTTCCCTATACCTATCTGTAGCCGTTTTTTTTTACGAAAAAAGGACTTCCAATACATTTTAATATCTCCCTCCTATTAATCAATATTGAGCTGAAATTTGGGTCATACCTGAACAATGCATCAAGGAATTTGATCTTTTGGTCATATATTAGTTTAAGTATACAGGGCGGTACAGAAATTAATTTATGTCGGTAACTAACAAAAATGCCAGAAAAATTATTTTTTAAATGGAACACCCCCTGTATAATAGGACGGATTTGAAAAGGCAATAAAACTAGCTTTCAGAGTATGTATACTTTGCCTAATACGTAACTTCAAGTTTTCGATTTATTAGCGTTTATTCATAAAACTTCATAAATCGACAAACTTTCAACGGTTTTAATAATAGTGGGATATGGAAACAAAAATTTTGTTACATAGTCACCATGGCAACTTGTTTTATAGAAATTTCATTCTTTTAATAATTGTGATTTAAGTACCTACGTGGCGGAAAATATTAATTACTCTAATACAGTTTTAATGAATTTATTTATTTTCCATAGACAGTGCGATCAAATAATTAGCAGAACCTGCAGAAAATTTAATGAAATGTATCCGAATTTGCCGCAGATGAATAACAAAAAATTTATTCGGTTTCAGAATAATTTTAGACAGTTTGGATCAATTCTGAATGCAACAAATAATAACAAAAATAATAAAAAGTATTACAAATCGAACTAGCTAATAAAATACGATAAAAGTAAAATAAAACTATTAATAAAAATAAATGGACTATTTTTTAAGCAATTGTTCAAAATGTTGGCCATTAACTTCTAGACACCTTAATAAACGGGTATTGACACCATCCGTTGTAGCACTTCGAAATTCATTCGCATCAAGGTCGTTGAACGCTTGGATGACTCGATGTTCCAGTTCTTCTTTCGTATTCACAGGTGTTTTGTATATTTTCTCCTTCAATACACCCCACAAGTAAAAGTCTAAAGGGGTTATATCAGGTGATCTTGGTGGCTAATTCCATGGTCCTAAGCGTCGAAACCATCGATCATCGAATATCCCTTCTAAGCTCCACAGATACTTTAGCGGTACAATGTGCAGGAGCTCCGTCTAGTTTTTCAACTGTTGTGTTTAAAATATCTACATATTTTCCAGAGTTTAGGTTTTCATCGTAAATCACATACCTCACTTGATTATCCATTATTAAGCAGAATACATTGAAACTGAATTAATCTTGAAAACCTGCCTCTCTTGTGACATGGGGATTCTCATTCGCCCAAAAGTGGCGATTGTGACGATTGAAAATGCCCTCCCTCGAAAATTTGGATTTGTCAGCCCATATAATTTTACTTAAGAAATTTGGATCTTCCTGAATTGACTATCTTCAGGCTTGAACCCTGGTAAATTCATAATCATGCGTTCCATGTTTCCTTAGAATTCTTTCTACCGATGAATGTGCAATGTCTAAGTCGTCTTCGGCGCTGCGCACGGAAGCGTGAGGATATGCAAAAAAGTATGCCAGAACATTAATTTATTTTCTTTATTAGAACTCACGGGTCTGGGCAAGTTTCTTGGTGCTTTTAAAAGTGATCCAAACTGTCTAAAGTTGTTCAGAAGCCGAATAAATTTTTTGTAATTCATCTGCAGCAAATTCGGATACATTTCATTAAATTTTCTGCAGGTTCTGCTAATTATTTGATCACACTGTCTATGGAAAATAAATAAATTCATTAAAACTGTATTAGAGTAATTATTATTTTCCGCCATCATAGGTACTTAAATCACAATTATTAAAAGAATGAAATTTCTATAAAACAAGTTGCCATAGTGACTATGTAACAAAACATTTATTTCCATAGCCCACTACTATTAAAACCGTTGAAAGTTTGTCGATTTATGAAGTTTTATGAATAAACGCTAATAAATCGAAAACTTGAAGTTAGGTATTAGGCAAAGTATACATACTCTGAAAGCTAGTTTTATTGGCTTTTCAAATCCGAATTATTATATAGGGTGTTCCATTTAAAAAAAAATATTTTTCTGGCATTTTGTAAGTTACCGACATAAATTAATTTCTGTACCGCTCTGTATACTTAAACTAAGATGTGACCAAAAGATCAAATGCCTAGATGCATTGTTCAGGTATGACCCGAATTTCAGCTCAAAATTGTTTAATAGGAGGGAGATAAAAGGAGAGAAAATTTCTATTTTCTTATCTATACATAGCCCGTCTCAACTCTGGGCTAAACCATCTTGGAAAATGTATGCTATTAATTCTCCGCACTGGCACATAGACACACAATACCTTAACTCACAGTAAAACCTCGATACTGTCTCCGGTAAGGATAAATTAGCTTTCTTTTGTTTGTTGTTTGCGATCTAATTGTTTTGTGACTCAACCAACAAGAATTACCTTGCACTCTGCTTCGCTGCTTGACTATATGTCCTCCAATATTAATGAAAGTAGAGTGCAATGTGAAGTGTTTAACGCTGGGCTGTCGGATCACGAGGCAGTGGTATGTGGGCTTTGTATTGTGAACATAAAATATAGAAAACAGGTACGTAGGGGTAGACTCTTTACGAGGGCGAATTATAATAAGTTCTCACAACTCTGCACTGAAGTTGATTGGCCAGGAGATTTTCTCTCTCCAGACACCTGCATGATTTTCGTTTTAAACTCTCCAAAGCTTTTAATACAGCCTCTCCCATGCGGTCTCTAAAGGTCAAGACTAAAAAGTCATGGCTATCTAAAGGTATTGGTATTTCTGCTAAAAATTTGCGATGTCTGCATTACTTGCGGAAATACTTTATTAACAATGACCATTTTATGCTTTATTTTAATAAATATAGAGCAGTGTACAGGCGAACAATAAAGGCCGCAAAGAGACTGCACTATAATAATAGACTAATACATGCTAGCAACAAACAACGGGAAGCTTGGAGTATTGTCAACGATTTAAGAGGTAAAAACAATACTAACATTTTCGAAACTAAATTGTCTCCTGATAAATTTAATGAATTTTATAGCTGCATAGCAGCTAATTTATCTAGCCAAATAGGACCTTCAGTGGATTTCGAGGAATATTTAAATAATGTTAATGTAATGCAGTCATTTTTTCTTGTCCCAACTAACATTCATGAACTAAATGATATCTTTACCTCCATTAACAATAAAAAAGTATCAGGTTGGGATGGTATTTCTATAAAAATATTTTTACACCTACCTCTTAATGTACAGAGCGTTTTGGCTGACTGTATTAACCACTCCTTTTCTATAGGATCATTGCCACAATGCTTAAAGTTAGCAACAGTTATTCCTCTCTATAAGTGGGGAGATCGTGAGACCACCTCCAACTACAGGCCGGTATCATTACTTCCCACATTGGGAAAAATAGTCGAAAGACTAGTCAAACGTCGCTTGGTAACTTTTCTGGATGATCAAAGTATTGTAAACACGGTCCAGTTTGGATTTCGGGCTTTAAGGGGAACTAACGATGCAATTTTTTCATTTCTGGAGGATGTGTATCTTGGACTGACTGAATGAGAAAGACTCTGCTGCTGCTGTCTTCTATGACCTTTCTAAAGCTTTTGATTGTGTCAATCACCGGATACTGCTCAGTAAATTGGAAGTTTACGGCTTTAGAGGAAACGCTCTGGACTGGTTCAGATCCTACTTAACAGGAAGAAGTCAGAGGGTTTCATTGTCGGGATCTATGTCTAAACAAGCGAATGTTGACTGTGGCGTTCCGCAGGGTTCTGTGTTGGGCCCTTTATTGTTTTTATTGCAAGAAAGGCTTACTTTGCTTTGATTGAGTTCTATTTACGCTATGGGATTTGCTTCTGGGGAGCATGCGCAAAACAATTATTTAACAGTGTATTCTTGATACAGAAGCGAGCTGTGAGGTTTTTAAGCGGAGCTAATTATAGACTCCTGTCGTCCTTTGTTCTTGTTGCACAAAATTTTAACTTTAACGTCGATATTTATATTGGAGTCAGCATGCCTGATGCACAAGAAGCATCAGGATGATATAAGAAGACAATCTGTATATGGCACGAGAAGTGTATACAACATTTCTCTGCCTCGTTCTACCTCATCCCATAAATCCATATTTTTTGGTAGTAAAAAAGATATTTAATCATTTGCCTTTACAAGAGAGATATAAATAAGAATGATGAGAAATAAAAGAAATTTCGAAAGAGTTTAAAGGGGCTGCTGGTTGCGAGACCTTATTACGATTTATCGGAGTTTGTTGAGGAAAACTTTGATTGATTTTGGGTATGATGGGGTCTTTGAGCATACTACGTTTTTCTATTTAAACAAGGGGGGGGGGAGGTTCACAACAAAAGTGGTAGCCTTAATCCAAAAAGAAAAGCCACTGTCTTATAGGGCAAAAACCGACGACTAGCTCACTGCAGTCGGTGAGTGGTGTGGGTAATTCTAAAAGCGCCACCTGTTTTGGGGCCCTATGTGTTAAGACAGTGCTTGATGACACTATAAAACAGGAAACATTAGGTACGCTAAATAGGAGAAAAAAAAAAGACACCAACCAATAAAGTTCACTTCCGAATATGACGGGTGTATTTATTAATTAAATATACTTGAATGTTGGGGCTAATCCAAATAAAACACTTAAAGCAAATTAATAACCTAAATGCGGACTATTGATTAGAACGAAAAAAAAGGAACCGAAGGCAAATATAATATTACATACTTATTGATAGTTAAACCAAACTAAATTTGGGGCGACTTTTCATATATGGCACATCCCTATGTGCCGAACGTTGTTTTTGAAAGTTCAAATAAAATGAGAAGGAAAAGTTAGGTTAGTTATGTTTTCTAGAATCTGGCCGCGTTTTAGAACTTTATTCTTATATTTTCAGTATTTTAACGTTTATATTATAATATTATAAAGTGTTGTTCGTGCTACACATCGTGAAGTGTTGTCTAATAAGTGATTTAACAATAAAATATGCAGTTTACCGAACGCAAATAGGCCTGCTGTACTTTCAGCTTACAGTTACTACTGCTTACAGTGATTAAAATTTAACTATCTACAATGAACCCGTTATAGTGCTTGAGTGTGCATACTTAGTTATCACTTATAACTTAAATAAGGTGGTAATAGGAAAATGATATTTTAATGTCTATAGTACCGATCAAAAGAGGGTAGTCTACGTTCCAAAAATCTGTAGCCTTGGACTGGCTTTTACTTTAAATTACTAACACAGGGACGTCACTGACATATCAAACCTGGTTGAAGGCTTCTATTGTGGCTACTGGACACATCTGCCTCTAGGGCTCCGGTGAACGGGTGGTGTAGAGTTGCTTGTTTGGCCCAGGATTGCAGGCTACTGAGTCAGCAGTACAATCGTGCACAAGCCCAGGCTGGACCTCCAGATGACGGTGAACAGCAGAGAGAACGAGGGAGCAGTAAGGTAGAAGAAGTAGAAGTAAAAGCGAAAAGAATAATAACGAGGATGACGAGGATGATTATTAGGCCGGAGATGTTGTGTGGCCTCCTAGAGGAAACTTATATCAGCATATTCTGATTATCCTATTTCCAATTAAACATATATCAGCCTCGGTAGACCATTAGTGCAAAACTATTTGCCACTAACTGTTTAATTATAGGACTCAGAATTGAAGGAAAAAAATCAGCAAGACTGCTTCAACATGCCTTTTAGTTGCAGCACTGCACAAGGCTTTTTTCCAACTCAATTTCGTCGTCAAAAAGGCGGCAAATCTCGGCGTCAGTGGTTTAGGGAATTTTATTTCGATTTTGTCAAGAATGACATGTGACAATTTTCTAACCCGAAACCAAAATAAACAAAGATTTATGATACCCACGAAGTCAGGCTTAGCAGGGCTCTTCTCACAATTTCTGTACTAAACTACCTTATTTATGAAAGAATTATTGATAATAAAAGTCCTTGTTCCAATTAACCATAAACCTTTTATTGTAGATTTGCTGCTACTTCGTCCTAGAGCTCAATGTATGGCACAATGACCGAGAAATCCTGCAGTGATGGCTCCTTAGGGGATCACCTAGACAAAGCTAACCAGAGGTTTTTGGTCTACAACAAATTATCCATGATTGTGCCTGAAAGGCCAGCAGGTAAGCCACAGGATATCACTAATATTATGGATTGATATTTCCTTAAGAACGACCTTAAAACTGCCTCGACACTAAGCTTAACTAATACCTGTCCTATATTTTTAGGTGAACCAGGGAAATCTACAGGTCCTGAACATCGCAGAGTACAGGAGGTACAAAATATGAAATAGATAGGATAAGTAGTTGTCAAGCTCAAAATAAAGAACGCTATAGCACACAAAATCTAGTTTTATTTACCATGCAAAGATTTAGAAGCAAGATTGGTAAGTGTAAATCTATTTATTTACTTATTTTAAAATTGGCAAAATAAAACCGTAACAAGCAGACTTTTATTCTGTGCGCATAGAGATGCATTAAGATGTCTTATATGTTTTTTTTTGTGTGCTGAATGAATGTTCGTTTATTTTTTCTGAAGCTGTTTTAAAATAATGCTACCTTTCAAGACCTGGATTTATTGTGTTTTATATTTTTACTCTAATGAATAACGGTGATGTAGTGAGTGGTATATATAATTTTTTGGTTATTTTGGATGCAGTTGTTGAATTGGTATATTTTTTTTTGTTTGTATAGCTTTATCAATAAGAATTGTTTTGTTCTTTGGATAATAAAGCATAATTGACTTTGACTTTGACTTTCATTATGGCGCCCAGGCGTAATTAAAGCCTACTATGAAAAAACTCGTAATATTCGATTTTGGAACCTAAGGAAAAAAATATATTAGACTTGTAGTAAATAACTTAAAGCTCTTGAGGAGCTCTTTCCAAAAATACAGAAATTCGTTGCGTCCACAAGAAATTGGAAAATTCATGAATGTATCTCGAAAACGAGAAAAACTAGAATTTTCTATTCTACTGCATCAGATGCTTCTTAAAAAAGTGTTTTGATAATATTTATTTTATTTCTAAAACCACAGCACTTGTATTTGGCGAATTACAGAGGTAAATGCACATTTTTAGTTTTCTCTAATAGTCTCTAAAACCAACAGAGATGAGTCAACCCTTCAATTAATTTGAAATAAAATTATTCTAAATCAGATCTTGATCGAATTCCCCAAAATAAATGTAATCCTACGCCCATCTAAAATTTTGTTTTAACATCCTTCATACCTAAGAGAAATTAATTTATCCTGTAGCACCCAGTACAGAGTACCTAAACTTAAGCAAAATATACCTGTTTTCGTTTATTTCAGATTCGTCCTTCTTAATGTCTAGTTCTTCGTTTTTCAATTTCCACTCTGTATAGTTCAAATCATACATTTCATCGCATACATTTACTGCTTCACTCTCAGTTTTAACCTCTGATTTTGTTTGATCCACAAACATTTGTTTGTCCCTGTAAAACGTAAAAATATCCTCTTATAAGTGGGCCAGAAACAAAAATTAGTTTGATTGCTTTTACCACATAAATTAAATTATTAAAGTGGGGAAAGGCATTAAGTATTAAAAATCAGATATTGATGAACGGTAATAGAAAATATTCAGGTACAGTTACAAGTACAAATCCAATTTTATTGGTAATCATTTTAAATCTACCTCTATATTTAATGGGTCCGCCAATTCGAGATGGATGAGCCTACCTACTTTAAATGAAGGATAAGAGGTCGAAGAGTGCAAAATGACTGCCTGGATGCGCTCACAAGGCTTGCTCTTAAAACTAATCTCATTATTATCAACCCACCATTTGCCCGCAATAGACATATTCTTAATAGGCCCATATATGACATAAATTTAACTATATATAAAACTCTGATGAAATAATAATTATGGGTGACCTAAATATTTATCTTTTATGTGCTACTAATTCAGTCAATATGTTCGACACTTTTCTTTCTTCCTATTCACTGTGTCAGGTGGTTAAAACTCCTACACGATTCTTGGGTGGACACAGTAGCCCGATTGATTTGATTATTTTATCCAGTAAAAATGTATTAGATGGAGATGTTATACACCTTGATACACATGATGTTACAGACCATCAGTTTATCTATTGCAAAATTAAGGGCAAAGTGTCTTCCAGGGCACCAAAAATTGTAGAGTTTAGAAACTTTAAATACTTTGACATTGATCTATTTAACGCTGATTTAATAAATACGAATTGGGTGAAATTTATGACACACAATGCCTTCATAAAAAGGTAGATTTACTCACTGATCAAATATTACAATTAATTGTTTGATAGTCATGTACCTCTGTGTAAAGTGTGACGAAGCCGAAGGCACCGTGGCTTACAGACGTCTTAAAGATTATAAAAAAAGAACGTAACAAATTATTGTCTAGGTATAAGAGAACCAAGACTGTTCTAGACTGGGAGGCATACAAAGCGATGAGAAATTTATTCACTCAGGCTGTTCGTAATGAAAAAAAAGCATATGTCAATTTTGTTGCACAAAATAATAATAAAAAAGACCTTTGGGGCGCACTAAATAATTTAAATGTTTACAACAAAAGTAAAATCAATATAAGCTTGCCTAGCAATTTGAAGAAGCCAGATCCTATAAATAATTACTTTATCAAACCCGTAATAAGCTAAGTCGCGTACAGGTGGACGGCAGTGGTTCGTCGTGTTATTCTAACATGTACGGCTCTGGGTGAAATCAAGCGGGCAACGTGAATAGAATATTTGCCATCAAAAAAGAGATATGGCCGCTTCATATTCTTATCCGGACACCCTGATGTATAATAAAATACGTTCCTCGTTCGACCTGACCCGATCGACTGCGCGCTCCTAATGGTGGTGGCGTGCTGGTACTATAGTAACAAAATGTATGTTGTTAAAGACATACAACAATTCTAAAAAATACTAAACCTGTGTATTCTTATACTATTTTTAAATTGTAACAAAATTAATATTAGAATATTTGCATTTTCCATGAAAACATAAGCAATTAGCTATGAGAAAGCTTAATACTTTTCGATAGACAATTAAATTTTACATCTATTGCTGACATAAAATACAGGATGTTACATTTGTACATATGTATTGATAACACAGCCTAACAAAAAAATTTTTTTGTCTTGATGCCGAAGAAAAAACAACTGATTTTAGTTATTTTGAATGCGGTGATTCCAAAAACACTTAGCTTTTCTTCGTATCAGCTCTAGTTTTTGAGATAGAGCCTACTCATAATAAATTGTAATATTAATATATTTGACAATTATAATGGTCATACATTTTACCAAAATCTTCACTAATTCCAAGACTAATGCCTTTTTTAATATACCTATTTATTCATAAATCACTTATTACAGATAAGAAATAATTTTTCATGGAATTTTCTTGCACCTGCAGATTTCTTATTTTTGTATTTGCAATTAGCACGAAATATACAATAGAAGGCAATAAAAATGAATGAAATTGTATACCGTAAGCCTAATAAATTAATTCGTTAACTTGGCTTGTGTCCTAGGGTATTAGTACCTACCCTACAATATGGGGATTATATTATGCGGAATATTGCCTGCATGCATTTAGTTGAAACTTGAGCTTCAATGCAAGAGTATGTTTTTTGAAAAATCGTATTTAAACATGGCTTCTACA
Source organism: Polydrusus tereticollis (assembly GCA_963920685.1). Classification (NCBI taxonomy): domain Eukaryota; kingdom Metazoa; phylum Arthropoda; class Insecta; order Coleoptera; family Curculionidae; genus Polydrusus; species Polydrusus tereticollis. The sequence goes on along the minus strand of OY987332.1, from coordinate 110,480,520 downwards.
AGTAGGCGTAGTTGCGTAAACCATCCGGACGTTTTTTGCTACATATGTGGCGAGTACATTTTAAAAGAAAGTAGAAGAGTGATTTGCGACTTTGTGAAAAAAGCTTATTTGGCCTATTTTGGTGTTCACTTAGGAGACCAAAATCAACCCTGGGCTCCGCATGTTGTATGCAAAACCTGTGTCGAACACCTGCGAAAATGGACAAAATGACAAAGAAAGTGTTTAAAGTTTGGTGTTCCGATGGTATGGAGGGAACAAAAAAGCCACTTTGACTATTGTTATTTTTGTCTTGTGAAGATAAAGGGCATTAATCGTAATAATCGGCATAAGTGGAACTATCCTCGCCTGGAGTCAGCAAGAAGACCTGTTCAGCATTCTGAAGAAATACCAATTCCAACATATAGCAGCCTGCCTACGTTAACAGAGGATACAGTCGAAACGTCATCTGACGAGCTGCAGAGTGACCGATTTGAAAAAGAGGACAGCGATTTTGCAGGAGATTTAACAAGTCCCGAACGTTTTACTCAGGAGGAGCTAAGTGACCTTGTCAGAGATTTAAACCTCCCAAAAGAGTCTGCCGAGTTACTTGCCTCCAGACTAAATGAAAAGAATCTTCTTTATCCAAGTACCAAAATTACATACTACCGTAACAGAGAAAAGGATTTTTTGCCATTTTTCTCTCAGGATAATATGGTTTTTTGTAATGATATTAAAGGTCTGTTAGAGAAAATGGGTATAACAGAGTACACACCAGACCATATTGGCGTCTCTTTATCGACACGGGTGTAATATGAGCATTAAGATTCATTATCTTCACAGTCACTTGGAACGATTCCCAGAAAATCTTGGCGACTTTAGTGAAGAACAGGGGGAACGACTCCACCAGGATATAAAAACTTTGGAAGAGAGATATCAGGGTAGATGGGACATTCACATGATGGTCGATTACTACTGGAGTCTTCAACGAGACTGTCCTTGTCAATCTCATGCGAGAAAAACTTATAAAAGGAAGTTTTTGGGTGATGCAGATTAGCTCATTTTTATTTATTAGTTTAGGTTAATTTAAATTAATAACTTAAGTTAATATTGTTAATGTTATTGACAGATGATTTTTGTATTTTTTGTGGTGTACAATAAACATTTTTCTTCCATTCCCGAGCTGTTTTCGTGGTAATACATGTATAATTATGCGATATAAAATATCCTTAATCTCCAAAATATACACTATTGGACAAAAGTAGAGCAACAAAGCGCTTTTATTTTTTTGAATTTAAAAAATTAATTATATGATTGTGATCCCCAGCTAATTTTAATGAAATATTATCCCCGCAATATTAGTAATATTTCACAATATTTTGGTACACTTTAAACAAAACGAAGGTAGAGAAATATTTATAATTATAAAAATCGACGAAATGAAGTGCGACAAATATAAAGCAACAAATTGTGTCAACAGTATTTTATTTTACATATTATTAGGATAAAAAAAAACATTAAACACCTTTAATAATTACAATAGCTTGAGTATTGTAATGCGTCAAAAGTAACGCAACATTTTAATATTTTCCTAAAAAATAAAGGTTTTAGTGAAAGTAAAGGTTAACTTATTTTTGCAGAGTTTATTTTATGTTTAATTAATATTTCTGTGCTGTATTAATCATGCCAAGAGGTATTCCAATTTCGAAAGAATTGAAGCAGAGAGTAGTGAATGCACACTTGGAAGGTACAACACAAGCCACAATTTCAAGACGGTTTGTTTTACCAAGATACAGCGTATTCAAAATAATTTGAAGTTACATTTAAAGGGAACACTTAGAGAATCTACCGAAATCGGGTAGGCCGAGAAAAACAACAATTTGGACAGACAGACGAAGAATTTCTCAAAACGATCCTTGGATGTCTGCACCTAGAATTATTGCTGAAATTCTCGAAATTATGGTTAGTCCACGGACAGTTTAAAGAAGGTTGGTAGATGCAAAGTTATTCAGTAGACGCCCGGCTAAAAAGCCCCTTATTTCGGCAAGAAATAGAGTGGCTAGGCTTGAATTTGCACGTCGTCATTTAAATTGAACAGTAGACGAGTGGAAAAAAGTTTTATTTAGCGATAAAACGCGTTATAAAATTTTAAATTCTGATGGAATGAAGCGTGTAAGACGGCCAATCAATACAAGGTTTAATCCTAAATACCTTACACCCACAGTTAAGCATGGCAAAGGCAGTGCTTTTCTATGGGGTTCTTTCTCATGGAATGGGGTGGGTCCTTTAAACTTCATTAATGACACCATGGATCGATTTGTCTATAGAGATATAATGCAAAATGTAATGTTGTCTTATGCAGAGTGGGAAATGCCGTTGCGTTTTATTTTTCAACGGGATAACGATCCAAAACACTCTTCACGAATTGTTCAAGAGTGGTTTCAAGGAAATAACGTTCGGGTTTTGCAGTGGCCGGCACAATCCCCAGACCTTAACCCCATTGAAAATCTATGGGAAGAAGTTGAACGTGGAATTCGTACACAATTATTTCCAAATAAACAATCATTGGTAAATAAAATCAATGAAGTTTGGGTTAGTTCAGGTTAGTTTGGACAAACCTTTCCGAAAAACACTGTTCAAAAACTGATTGCCTCAATTCCGCGACGTTGTCGGCAAGTAATAAAAAATAATGGTAAGGAAGTGACACCAGAGAACTGGCAAAAAGCAGTCCTTCATGTCATTAAAGAAAAGGACAAAATTTGACCACCTGGTCGATCGGACCGTCGACCCGTTAATTATAACGCCAAGAGGAGATGACAGTTCCTCAGATGACGAAGAATATTATGATTTTTTATAATTTAATTTCTGTATAATGTATTTTTTGTATTTCGTATTTTTTTTTATAATGTTTAATAAAAAATAAGTGTACCTAATACTATGTACATAATGCCTAAATTTTATTCTGTTAAAATAAAATTATTTCCTTTTTACGAATATCCTACCGGCACGCCTTTGTCACACCATTTTCAGTGTTTGTGAATGGATAACAATAGGCAAAACCCATAAATTGACCCAAACCCGGGTGGTACTGCCAATTATGAAAGTGGCTTAAATATTTGTTGGGTCACTCTGTAGTCCGTTTGCATACCTAATGAGCTTTTATTGCTCTACACCTTTCTGAAATAGACTATAGATACTGGAATTTCAAGACGAAAGAAGAAAGTTGTAGCTCTCCTGAAAAAAAATAAAAAATTTTGTGAAACCATTGAAGAACGAGGGGACAAAATCAAGGACCTAACAAAAGCCTTAGAAGAATTAAACAATACGAAAGACAATTTGTTAACAAGCCTGGAAACCCTTGGTAAGGAGAATGAGATGTACGTCAATGACTTTAAAGGACTTAATTTCGATGTTTTTAAACTTAACGAGGAAAGAAATCTCCATTATACAATTGCGGATCAATGTGAAGATCAGTGTAACTCAGCGCCGGTCAAAATACAAAACCTACCCACAAATAAACCAAAAAAACAACAAATTCTTACAATTGGTAACAGATTCTGTGTTACGGGAACAGACTTATTGTTTAAAGGGTTTCTACCGAATAAATTTGACACAAATTGTCAGTATAAAGACAGAGCCTCACTTGAAGAGTTGGTAAGTGATTTCATCTTACTAGCAGATAAATTTAGCAAAAAAGATTTCCTAAGTCATATTTACAGGAACAGAAAATGCCATAAGAGGTCGAAGAGTGCAAAATGACTGCCTGGATGCGCTCACAAGGCTTAAAACTAATCTCATTATTATCAACCCACCATTTGCCCGCAATAGACATATTCTTAATAGACCCATATATGACATAAATTTAACTATTTATCAAAAAATCAGTAGTGCGAAGAATAAAACATTATTCCTGAGTATGGATAGCAACACAGACATAAACGACAGGAACTGGCAAGCAATAGCAAATCATCAAGTAAAATTTAGAGTCGTCTCCAGCGTAAGTAAAGAAATTTTAAATTGGTATGGGGAAGAAAACCTACCACAGACAGAGTAACCGGGGATATTTTACAAAATCAGGATACAATCTTTAACTCTAACTAACATTTTTTTCATCACCAATTCACCGAGAAAACCACTTAAGTAGTATGATAATCTATTTTCAAAACGTTAGAGGGCTTCGCACCAAGACAGATGAACTCCTTGGAAACACCTCTACATTCAAGACAGAAATTATTCAGAATTAAATTGTGAACGAGGTGGAGGTGTCTTGATAGCGGTTTTAAAGTTTTTCCAGGCCTCAGTAGTCGATACTACAGCTCAGGTACAGTACCAGGACATTTGGATCCAAGCAAAGATTGAAAATACCAAATTTGTAATAGGGTGTGTTTATTTCCCACCTAACTCAAGTGAACAGTGCTATAGTTCAATTTGTAACACATGTAAAATTTTGAGAAATAAATACGACAATTCAAGATTTTTAATACTTGAGGAGACTTTAACCTCCCCTCCATTGTATGGGAATTCAAGGATGATATTCAAACACCTATAAGTTCCTCGCCATCAGCCGAAATTATGCTGGACTCGATGAACTTTTTGGAACTTCCGACAAATAAATGGGGTATATAATCACAAGAACAGGATCCTGGAGTGTCATCCAGCTCTCTTCCTTTAATTGGTATTGACATGTACCACCCTGCACTTGAGGCAACCTTCGATCTTCAGTGTGTTCTTCCTCTTAAGAGCAAAACTGAGGTAAAAGTTTATCAGTTTTTTCAGGCAGATTTGAATAACTTAAATAAGTACCTAAACCAAGTGGACAGATGGTCAGCATATTTTATGAAAAACTATTTCAGGGCATAGACATGTATGAACCTCGGAAGACGATTAAAGATCACAAGTACCCGAAATGGTTTGACGGTCCTCTACGAAATATAATTGCGCACAAAAACAAATTGTATCAGAAATTTAAGAGGTCTAGTATGAATTCAGATTGTAACGTATACTCAGATGTTCGTCGTGAAGTCAATTAAACACTTCTGGACTTTCATAAACAATCTCAGGAGGGATTCTAGTGTGCCAAGTGTTATGAGATTTCAAAATCAAGAATTAACGGATCCAAGTTTTATAGCTAATGCTTGTGCCAAGCACGTTCAATCCGTGAATTTGAAGTCATAAATGTACACCCAGTGGAATATTCGAGCTTGCTATCTTTTCACCGCTTCACCGAAGACAAAATCCTCACCAAGTTAAATAATTTGGACACATCTAAAAAGAATGGTCCTGATGGAGTTCACCCAATTCTGTTAAAGAACTGCAGTATATCCTTGGCGGCGCCCTTATGTGCATTGTTCCAGAAATCTTTCGACAACGGAATGTTTCCAGATTTTTGGAAATACTTAAGCCTAGTTCCAGTTTTCAAGGCAAGATACAATGGAAACATGTGCATATAAACATTACATAATAGCTGAACAACATGGATTCTACAGGGAACGCTCAACATCCTCTAATTTAGCAGTTTACCATAACTATCTAGTGTCCACTCTAGAGGCAGGAAAACAGGTTGACGTTATCTACACCGATCTGTCAAAGGCATTTGATAGTGTTTGTCACCAACTGCTTCTGAGGAAACTTTCTAATATTGGTATCTGTGGAAAATACCTCAGCGTGTTACTGTGTGCGGATCTGTTTCTGGCGAAGTGATGGTAACATCTGGTGTACCTCAAGGGTCACATATAGGCCCAATCTTGTTTCTTCTTTTTTTATAGAGGATGTTCTTCGGTGCTTCGAGAACTCATCCTGTCTTTTGTACGACGATGATCTAAAATTTTATTCCGTCGTCTCTTCACACGACAATCACTTACAAACAGATCTAGACAATTTAGTTGAGTGGTGTAACGATAACAACTTACAACTTAATGTTAACAAGTGTAAAATCTTGCGATTTTTTAAATGTACCAATCCTCATAAGCAACCGTACTCAACCAATAATGTGAATTTAGAAGAGGTGTCTCATTTTAATGATCTCGGTGTAATTTTTGATTGTAGTTTATCCTTTTCCATAGACAGCATCGTTCTGAAGGGTTTTAGATTGTTAGGTTTTATAAAGAGACATACTTATAGGCACATCCATGACACGAGGCCGCTAAAAGCTCTCTACAACTGTCTGGTTCGCAGTATCTTGGAATATTGCTCCGTAATTTGGACTCCGTATTATCAATGTCATACCGGGTGTTGCATCGTCGAGCGGGACATAGGAAATCCCATGTAATTTTAAATGGGGTCAATTATTGGCTTCCCTAATTATTTTAGAGAAAAATTCTATTTAGGTTTATTAAAGAGCACTAAAACCCACATTCAAAAGAATAACTTAAGATATTTTTGATGAGCCCGTTTACGGGTTATCGCCGATTTCTTTTTAACTATTTCTCCTTTTTATGGCCCCGTATTTGCGGGCACCAGTCAAGGTAAAAGATGACTGTCAAATAAAGTTGTCATTTTGAAATGTGTGCTTTATTGTTATAAAAACTCGTACATCGAAAATATTAGCCATGAATTACACTTCTGAAGAAAAAATATTGATGATTAAATGGTATTATCAAGGAAATAGTTATCAAAATGTGTCAGACATGTTTGCTGCTCTGTATCCGAATAGACCGATACCTGCAAAATCTACAGTCGAAAGGACTATCAAGAAATTTGAGGCAAAAGGCACTGTAATAAATAACTGCAGATGTGAAGAAAGGCAGGAACAAAGAAGAGATGCAAGAAATGATAGGGACTTGCAAGTTTTATTGTGCGTGGAAGAAAATGATGGGAAGATCAGCTCAAGGAAACTTGAGGATAACATAGGATTAGATCACACCACAGCGTTACGAGCTTTGAAACGACATAAATATTATTCATACAAATATGAAAAGCACCAAGAGCTAAGAGATAGGGACGAAATACGACGACAGGAGTTTTGTTTTGGTATGATGGAAAGAGCAAACATGGATAGGGAATTTTTAAAAAACATTTGTTTCACTGACGAATGCACATTTACCTTAAACAATGAACCCAATGTTCAAAATTATCGATATTGGAGCAAAGAAAACCAACACAGGTTTGTGGAAACAAGGACGCAATATCCACAAAAAGTTAATGTATGGGCTGGGATTTTCGGAGAAAATATTATCGGGCCAATATTTCTTACACGAAATTTAAATGCAGAATATTTTTTGGAACTACTTGAAGATCATATTTTACCTACTTTACATGATGCCGCCAGGGAAAATCAGGAAGTTTGGTACCAAATGGATGGCTGCCCGGCACATAGTACCCTGGCTGTCCGGGAATATTTAAACCGTGCTTTTAATGGAAATGTTATTGGCTTAAATCATACAGTAAATTGGCCAGCCAGGTCTCCTGATTTATCGCCAAATGATTTCTTTCTCTGGGGTCATTTAAAAAACAGGATATACAAAGATAAAAAATACCCAAATCTAGACGAGTTAAAAAATGCTGTTTCTGCCGAATGCAATAGAATTTCAGTTTACCAACTAGCGAATGTAAGAAGAGAATTTTATGATCGCCTCGGTTATTGTCTAGCAGTCAATGGAGGAATATTTGAACATATTCTTAAATCCTAAAGTTCTAACAATTTAATAGTACCTACCTATTAATTAGTAAAATATTGAAAAATATAAAATGTCATAATTAACCTTGTAATTGGATACTTTATTTTAGTTTTATTCAGATTAATTTGTACTCATAAATACACCTTTAATATTTTCGATGTACGAGTTTTTCTAACAATAAAGCACACATTTCAAAATGACAACTTTATTTGACAGTCATCTTTTACCTTGACTGGTGCCCGCAAATACGGGGCCATAAAAAGGAGAAATAGTTAAAAAGAAATCGGCGATAACCCGTAAACGGGCTCATCAAAAATATCTTAAGTTATTCTTTTGAATGTGGGTTTTAGTGCTCTTTAATAAACCTAAATAGAATTGTTCTCTAAAATAATTAGGGAAGCCAATAATTGACCCCATTTAAAATTACATGGGATTTCCTATGTCCCGCTCGACGATGCAACACCCGGTATAGACTTGAACGGGTACAAAACAAATTCGCAAAATATCTGTTATATAAATTCAATTTTCCATATCAAAATGTCTCCTACGAAACTAGACTACTCTTATGTGGTCTAGATTCTTTACAACACCGTAGGAGAGAAGCTCTCTTAATATTTCTCCATAAAACTGTAAACGGTTTGATTAACTGCAATAATCTATTAAGTGCAATATTATTTCGTATTCCTATACGGCGAACTGAATTATTTTTTGAACAAACTCACAGAACTAATTATGGACGCACTGCCTTTATTGAAAGACTGCTAAATAATTATTATAATAGACACTTTCCAGATTGTGATATATTTAGAATTGGTCTTACCGCCTTTAAAAGACAATCCTAGTGTAAAGTTTTATTCTGTTTTTACAATGACTTTACTTACAAAGCTAATTTAGTAATCTCTAAATATAATTGTTGTAGAAACGATTGCTGAAATGCGATTAAAATAATGATATTAAATGCAACCAATGTCTTCAGAATCAATACTACTTTTTGTCTAGATAAAATAGCTGCTTTTCAAATATTATAACTTACTACAGCTATTATTCCAATAGCAACGCAATTCCTCAACGGTCAGAGAAACAGAGAAACAAAATGCATCTAATGTTTGTAGAACAAATAACACTGTCGTCTAGACAAATAACAAAACTTGCAAATATTATCATTTAATATAACTATACTATTTCCTAAATAAGCGGCCTATCGCTACGGTTAATTAAGCAAAAAAGTGTTCTCAATACCAGTCAATGTTAAAACGTCTATTTTGGAGCTTGTAAAAACGCATATCCTTTGACACGTCTTGCCGCCAGGAAAGTAAGCCCATCGCGGTACAGAAAGCAGACCAAATAACAATTGGTCCAAAGAAAACATTGCGGAACAATAAATAGCCTATTAGAGACAAGGCGGGAAATATGTTACCTTGTGATTGATCCGTATGACAGCGGGGCGTGATTTTCTGGCGACACAGCAAGATTTCGGTTCCTCGGTAGCGACTGCGAGTTAAACCATTGAAAGGTAAACACGTACGTCAAAATTAACGTGTGTCATCGTCCGTCGGACATGACAATTAATTGCATTCGCTTAACAAAAAGCACCAACTAATAAATATAGTAATGTTATAAAAGTTGTCCTGTACTAAAATTAGTAATTAATCATGTATTAAAGAGTTATCTTGTAAACAAGTGCCGAATTGGATGAATAAACGCCAAATTAAATGTGATCTAACTGTCTACTTCACTTAGCCAAATATAGAAAACTACCCAGCGAAATAACCTAAACCCGAGGAAAATAATTCAAAGCCTTACTTTTAATGTTGGGAGTTAAAAATACAACTTGATTCCCACAGCAATGGACAGGGATATTTCTATTACTTCTGGTTGTGGGAAGGTTCTCAATCAGGTTGTAATCGAGCCAAGAGGAATGGATTCAGTGTTTGACGATGTTCCCCTTGGTTCCGATTTTTTAGACGAGCTAACGACAAACACAGCCTCTCTGTAGTATTGCTGAACATTCGATCAGTAAGAAATAAGTCTGATGAACTGAGTGTATTCTTGGACTCCTTAGGTTATCCTTTGTTGGTAATGATATGCAAACATTGGCTAAAGCCTTCGTTTTGCCAAATTATACGGTAGTTAGTAAATTTTGCCGTTCAGCAATGCTTCATGGAGGTACAGCTATTTTATTAAATAATGATTATTCTCAGATGTACAGGGTGGCCCGTTTATCTTGGGACACTACATTATCTCAGAAAGTATAGGAGATGAAGCGAAAAGTTAAATACAAAAGTTATAAGATATATGGTACTGCATATTTTTTAAATATTTTCATTTATAAAAAATAATAAAAACGTAGCGTTAACATTGTCTTTTTTTTTAAATGAGACACCCTATATATTATTGCAGATTTCGATTCTACGTGAAATTCTAGATATGTTTCATGTGTAATATCATACCTAAGTCTAAACCTTTTTGACATATATCAAATTTTATGTCAAAAATTACCTTTATAGGCCAAAAAATAATTAGCAAATTTTTACATACTAAAGCATTTATTATTTAATTGGGTCTGATTTTCTTATAGAAAGGGACCTACTTTAGTAGACTGGTGTTGTATTTTGATAATTAAGTAATACAGGGTGGTCAAAAACTAACATTAAAATTTAAATTTAAAAAGTCTCTAAAAGTCATTTTTTTCAAATGGAAACCCCATATTTTTATAATTTTATCTTATTAAACATACAAAATAAGGGTAACTTCGTATAAGGTTCTATATTAAAAAAAATCGTAGTTTTCGAAATATTGTCACTTTAACATTTTTCTATTGTAAAAATGCTGTAGTCGGCTCATAAGTTTTATTATAAATTGGCCATGACGAAGAGGCGCGGCTACATTTTTCTACTGTAAAAATTTTCAAAACGATTGGTTGAGATTTATTCGCCAGATACTTCTAACGTTCCATCCATGGTGAAACAACCTGTATAACATGAAATCTGCGATGCACCATTTAGGATTTATGCACAGTTATCATAGGTGAATACTTAATGAACATATTAAACTAGGTAATAACGAGGGTAATAATTTAATTAAAGACAAAGTATTATAATTATTGCAACAGGTGTGCGATATGCCCTCCGTTTTGAACAATACAGGTGGTATAAAGAGTTTCTAAATACAAAACGGCATTTCTCACATAGTCAGTTCCATTTAGGTAGTGGATACCTTCTCGAATCCGACGTTCAAGTTCCTGCGCTGTTGACGGCTTGTCTTTGTATACTCGCTCTTTAAGTGTACCCCATAGAAAAAAATCTAGGGGAGTTAGATCGGGGCTCCTTGGAGGCCAGGCATAATTACCATTTTCCCCAATCCACTCTCTACAGTGTCCATTCAGATAGTTGGTGATTTCCTGACTTCTATGATAGGGAGCACCATCCTGCTGCCAAATAAAATTTGCCCGTTCTCTTGCAGGCACTTCATTCTCCACAAGAAGTTGGATATTATTTAAAAGCTCTAAATAACGTTGAGAATTTAAATTCCGATAAAAAAATACTGGACCTATGATTCTGGACCTCCAAATGGCGCACCAAACTTTGACAGAAGTTCTTCCCGATCTAGTAACTTCCATAACTTTTTTATTATTCTCGCTGCTCCAGTAATGGGTATTTTTTCTATTAAAAATTTGTGTTGCGGTTGTAAATATGGACTCGTCGGTCCAAATAACTTTATCAAATATACTTTCTAGAAAATGTCTGTCCATAAGAATACTGCAAAAATCTAACCTTGTGTTGTAATCACGTTGTTCTAATTTTTGTACTGGACAATATTTGAGGCTATGAGTGCAATAGTGGACTAACCCCCAAAAACTAGATTTCTGTTTTATTGCAGTTTGTAAACCACAATATGATAATCTTTCAAATGTATAGTGGACCAAACCACCTTTAACATTTTCCTAATAGATGGCAGCACATACACAGTTTTGCTGTTTTAGGATTTGCCTATTACATCAGAAGCAAAGTGGACTGAGTGCGGTTGGTCCATTTTGCTTCTTACCAATCGCGTTATTAGTTGTAGTTGACAGTTGTTGTTGTTTATGTATGCCGCCTTTATTCAGTGCTAAAATTGTGCAAATATTGCCATTATCTTTTGTAAAATGGATAATCAGGACACCACAATGGAATGTAAGTATTATAGAACTTTGTTAGTAAAGATTAAATACATTTTTTAATTAAATTGGGATCAAAAAGTAAATTTTAAATGCTAGGTTATGTTATAGATATATTATTCGAGATTCAGGAAGGCCGTGACTAAAGTAACAGAGGTGTTACTTTTATAATTCTCTTAAAGTAACATCAATGACGTCAGTTAGGTTTTTATCATTGATTAGGAAAGTTTTTAAGATATTTTTTTTATGAAAAGATGACCACTTAACAAGCGCTAACCTATTTCAATTTAACTTTTTCATATTTTTTTTTTTATTTTTCCAGGTACGTTAGACTCGGATCAGTCTGATCCTTATCAAGATTCAGGATCAGAATATGTTCCATCAGAAGAAGGTGGAGTAAATGAGGCAATAGAAACAAGTAGCGAGGAAACGCAAGAGGAAGAAACAAAGGAATTTAAGCCAAAAAAACGTATTCGTCGTGAACAGAATTGGAGGCGAGCTGTAAATAAAAAAAAAAGATGTGCCGGAGAAGAATATATAACAAAATCTGGAAAAACAGTGCCTTCAAAACCTTTCCAACCATTCGTTTGTGCCTGCAAAAATAAATGCCATCTTTTACTACCCGAAGAACGGCAAAGGGAACTGCACACAAGTTTTTATGGTTTACAAAGTTTCAATTTACAGACTTCTTATCTGTTTTCATTAGTTAAGGTTGTAAACAAACTACGGAAGTACACCGAAAACCAAAACTCTCAGAGAGATAAAACAAGAATCTACTATATACCTGATGCCACGGGAGAAGAAAAAAAGGTCTGCAAATCATTTTTCCAGGCTGTGTTTCAAGTTTCATCTGGAAGACTGGATAGACTACTAAAGACTAAACCAATCGGCGCACCATCACCATGCGATAAAAGGGGGAAACACCCACCAGCTAATAAAACTAATGAAGCGCAGAAAAACAAAGTTAGGGATTTTATTAAGCAATTCCCAAGCTACGAATCTCACTACTGTAGACCAAAGAGCAATCACAGGAGATACCTTGCTCCAGATTTAAGTATTGGAAAAATGTACAATTTGTACAAAAATGAATCAAACAATTCGGTTTCTTATTTCGTTTTTAGAGAAATCTTTAATAAAGAGTTTAACTTACATTTTCATCCACCCATATCAGATTCCTGCAAGAAATGTGATCTATTCAACATAAAAATTAAATCAACAGTTGATAAAGTAATAAAGAGACAACTTGAGATCGAGCGTGAACTTCACCAAAGAAAAGCTCAAAGTGCAAGGGACAGCTTACAACAAGACGCTCAGTTATCGAAAGAAGGATACATTACAGTCATATGTTTTGACTTGATGAAGACCTTGCCCACACCTGTTTTGACAACAGGAATCTGTTATTATAAGCGGCAGCTTTGGACTTACTGCTTTTCGATTCATAACATGGCAACCAATGATTCCTACATGTTTGTATGGAATGAATCAGTGGCTTCAAGAGGTCCTCAAGAGGTCGGATCTTGTATCCTATACTATATCAAAAATTTTGTTGCTACAAAAAAACTTGTTATGTATTCTGACCAGTGTGGGGGTCAGAATCGAAATATAAAAATGTCTGTACTATGTAATTACATAGTTTCATCAACTGAATTTGAAGTTGAAGAAATAGATCACAAATTTTTGCTAAGTGGTCATTCCTACTTACCTTGTGATCAAGATTTTGGGGTTATTGAGAAAGAAAAGAAATTCAATCCCAATATTTTTATTCCCGATGACTGGAATAAGGTTATAACAAATGCAAGAAAAAAAAATCCATTCAAATTGGTAGAAATGAAAAGTTCTAATTTTTTTTCTACAAAACCATTGGAAAATAATATCACCAATAGAAAAATATCCAAAGATAATGTCAAAGTAGAATAGCTAAAGATGCAATGGTTGCGTTTTCAATCTCATTGCCCATTCGATATTCAGTTCAAGTACTCTAATAACAATGATGTTCCCTTTGAAACTGTGGATATAAGTAAGAGAAAATCACTTTTGCCGGAATCGAAACTTCCCTTATTATACCCTAACGGTAACGTCATTAACGATGCCAAAAAGAAAGATCTCCTTCAACTAAAGGAATTTATTCCTCCGATGTATTACGCGTTTTATGAAAATCTTCGATCTACAGCACAAGGAACTGGCGGCGAACTGTTACATGGTCCTGAAGAAGATGAAGATTAAATTTTTGTCGCCCGTTTTGATGGTAGTTTTGTATTTGAAAAATATATCTTTTAATAAACGTTATTCATTGATTTGTTTTTACTAAACCTTTATGAATAATAATAGAATGTTTTTAATCAAAATGGACTAAACTGATAAATTAATTTACTTACTTAGAAGAAAAGTGGACTAACCCACATCTAACTCCTAAAAAAAAATATTTAGATAAAATGTAAAATTTGTTTATAAATCTATGCTGATTCATATTATAAACCAATTTAAATAAAACCTTAAACTGTATTTAAAATAAATTTAATTTAAATTGCAATATTCAGACAATTTTTAAATTCGTTTTTTTGCGTTTATGCAATTTGGGGATAGTCCACTATTGCACTCATAGCCTCATTTATATGGCTTAAAATTGTTAATTTGAAGGCACATTTGAAGCGTTGTTCTCCTGACGTCTAGTTCTAAAGATGCGTTCAGTGTTGAAGTTTCGGGAGTCTCTTCAATATGCAACAAAATGTTAAGTTGCTCTTCGTCAGTCAAAACATGACGACGTCTTTTTTTCTCTTTCTTAAAGGTTCCATTAATTCTAAATTGCTAGTAAATTCTATCGAAGATCTTTTTTTCTGGGTGTCGCCTTAATGGAAATTTAGTTATATAATCCCTAAGAGCCAGGGTCCGATTTTTATTGTGTGATAAATAACTTTCTAACATATCCATCTTTTCCTCTGTGGTAAACATTACTAAGTAAGCTAGTATACTAAGTAAGCTAGTAATCTAAATGTAAAAAGAAAAATAAGTACTTAAACAAGATTATATTGTGTCAAAAGAAGAAAGACTAATAGTGACAGTTCTGTAATGGTGGATTGCATTTTTTCGCCGCGCCTCATGGCCGTCATGGCCAACTTATAATAAAACTTATGAGCCGACTACAGCATTTTTACAATAGAAAAATGTTAAAGTGCCAATATTTCGAAAACTACGATTTTTTTTTTAATATAGAACCTTATACGAAGTTACCCTTATTTTGTATGCTTAATAAGATAAAATTATAAAAATATGGGGTTTCCATTTGAAAAAAATGACTTTTAGAGACTTTTTACATTTAAATTTTAATGTTAGTTTTTGACCACCCTGTATTAATTTATTATTAAAATACAACACCAGTGTACTAAAGTAGGTCCCTTCCTATAAGAAAATCAGACCCAATTAAATAATAAATGCTTCAGTATGTAAAAATTTGCTAATTATTTTTTGGCTTATGAAGGTAATTTTTGACATAAAATTTTATATATGTCAAAAAGGTTTAGACTTAGGTATGATATTACACATGAAACATATCTAGAATTTCACGAAGAATCGAAATCTGCAATAATATATAGGGTGTCCCATTTAAAAAAAAAGACAATGTTAACGCTACGTTTTTATTATTTTTATAAATGAAAATATTTAAAAAATATGCAGTACCATATATCTTATAACTTTTGTATTTAACTTTTCGCTTCATCTCCTATACTTTCTGAGATAATGTAGTGTTCCAAGATAAACGGGCCACCCTGTACAGCCTTGACATATGCAACGATCAGTTGGAGGAAAAAACATTTGAACTATCAGTGGCCTGGTGTCCACGGTTAAATTTGTATGTGATGTGTTTGTATCAGGCTACGACGGGCAATGTTGAAGACTTCTTGCTTAGGCTAGAGATTGTTCTTTCTCGCCTTCCTCTTGGTTCATACAGTGTGTCCGCTTAAGTTCTGTACAGGGTGTCTTCTTTTCGACGGGTATCTCCGTTATTAGTACAGATACGGTTTTCGCAAACCTGTGCCACTTTTTTGTTAAACAAACGATGCCCTAAACGGATTTATCATGACCATCTTGGTTTTTGAGATAAAGGGCGTTATTTTATACCCTATCGAAAATGTAAAAACAGGGTGTTATACAGTTTTTTACGTAGAATTCAGTGACGTATTTAGTATTTTTCCAGGTACCCCCATTTGTGAGAAATATACAAAGTGTCAACTATTATATGTTTTTGGAAAGCTCTCAGTAAGCAGAATGCAACTATACGGGGCGTTCCATTTAAAAAAAAAACATAACTTTGGTATATTTCTCACAAATGGGGGTACCTGGAAAAATACTAAGTACGCCACTGAATTCTACGTAAAAAACTGTATAACACCCTGTTTTTACATTTTCGATAGGGTATAAGATAACTGAAATACAAGGGGTGTCTGAAAATGCACCATTTTCAATTTCGCCCTGTATCTCAAAAACCAAGATGGCCATGATAAATCCGTTTAGGGCATCGTTTGTTTAACAAAAAAATGGCACAGGTTTGCGAAAACCGCATCATTCTATCTGTACTAATACCGGAGATACCCGTCGAAAGTGTCGAAAAGAAGACACCCTGTACATATGGGGAACTTTTTTAATATTAATTTTACGAAAAAAAGTTACTCTTTATAAAAAGTTTTGATTACTGAAAAAATAATATTAGACTGTTTAAACTTGAGATAGTATGTACAGGATGATCAAAAAGTAAAAAAATCAAAATTAACCTACGAGAAAAGTACCCTTAATTTTAATTTTAGAGCAAAATGGAATAGGAAAATGTTGATTGGGAATAAAAATTACATCTGTTTCTACTCTTAGTAGACTATTATTGAAAATAAATTTGACATTTCAAGAAAAAATATAATTTTTTGAAATGATTTATAATTAATAATTGTATTTATTATGCAATTCAAGCTAATAAACATTAAAATATGAATTTAAATAAAAATATTCATTAACTTTGCCGCACTATACATTTGCCTCGACATATCCACCCTCCATTTCAATACATTTAGCCGTTCTTGCAGAAAATTCTCTTAAAACATTTCTAATCATGGCAGGAGTTATATTTGTAATTGTCTCTCTAGTTACCCTCTCCAAATGGTCAACATTTTGAACATTCTGTTTTAAGTAGCCCCTATGGAGGGCTTTAGGAAGGAGACCGATCGCAATACATCGATTCCGGTCCAACTTTTGCATTGCTTCAAAAACTGCCGCCAGGGTCGCATTGTTCCATTGCCAATGCAAATTTCATGGGTTCTTATGGGAGAATTAACTGTTTTATCGAAATTAGTTAATTTAAACAGTCTACAGACCGAGATATGTGTGAGAGGCGGGTGCGGGATACTCCCTAGATACATAATTCTAGCATGTAAAAGGGTGTATTGCATTCTAAGACACTGTATTATTATTACCAGGAGGATTAATTTTTTCAAATACTGGCGGTCTTTACTCTTTATAGACACTCAAACAACTTTTTTATTTGGAAAGGAAATAATTACACAATCTGCACGTTACTATATACATTTTTTATTTAAATTCAAACTAAAAATAAATTAACATATGTTCATTATAGGTAGTACGTACACCTTTTAACAGACCTGAAAAGAAGAAGATTCTTAACTTATTTATTTCCCAACTAACTTTACAAAAGATTATAGATGGGGATTTTAAAATTAAATTGAAAAGAAACGGAATAAAAATTATAGTATACATAACTAACAACTAACTATAAACTTTTATTATTCTATCATATATATATACAATAGGTAGATATCTATAATTGATTGTTTTCCAAAATTGTAGGTAGGTATAATATAATTAGGCGCGGGGGGCCTTGAATGCATTTTATGGTTTTATTTTGTAATTTTTTAAAGGATTAATATTCGACGAACTGGCAAACTGATATTAAATATTGAAATTTTGAGTACCTACCTACCTATATTGTAAAGTAAATATTTCTTAAAAGTTTTAAGGGGACGTAAGTAGGTACCTATTATAATATCTTAATTTGTATAAAATATCAATTAAAGTTAGTTTAACAGTTCGTAACAATTAATAAATTTTAATTGAATTTTGATTAACATTATCAAAAATTTGGTTAATAGAAATACGTCCATTGTCGGATAATCTATCTTTAAGATCTATGATGACCGTCTGAGATGATGACAAAATCAAGGATATACGACACAGACAGACGAGTAACGAAAGACCACTATTAACAAACAATATTGTGAACCTTTTGTGGTTTTTGCTTACCTTAGGGGCTTGAAAGAGATTAGGATTTTTCTCACCACGATTTTTCCTGAGCTTTCTATCAGACGAATAACCAGTTTTATACCCCGGCACGAAGCAAACGCTACTTGTAAACCATTGTACGCCACTTATTGTTTATATTAATAACGCAAAAAAATGATTCCAAAGCTTATTTTTTAAGATATTCGAAAAAAATACCGCACTCGCCTATCAAAACCTGCAAAAAATAGATGGGAAGCGTGCAGTGGCGCCCTCGACGGCCAACCAGCGAAGTAACGAAAAACAGGGACGTAAATTTAAAATTCGGCCATATTCGATCGGCCTCCTTCCTAAAGCCCTCCATATAGTAGCCCCACAAGAAATAATCGAGGGGGCTCAAGTCCGGAGACCTAGCGGGCCAAAAAAGGTCGGAATATCTATCGATAACGTTTCCATTAAAAAGGGTATTTAAGTATTGTCTTACATTCCTCGTACTGTGACATGGTGCACCATCTTGTTGGTACCATATCCGTAGTCTATCGGGTATGTGAAGTCCATGAATAAAATTAAACAAATAATTATTTAAAAAATGCAAGTAACGTTCACCATTTAAATTTTGTCGAAAAAAAAAGGCCCTATTATTCAATTTTTGTAAATTCCGCACCACACATTTGTTTTAAATGAGTACTGAACACGTATCTGTATAGTGAAATTTAGATTAACGTCACTCTTCCAACGACAATTTTGTGAACTTACAGTCCCGTTCGGGGTAAAAGTTGCTTCGTCGGTAAAAATTACATCTCTTGTCATGAAAGGGTTATCTTCTAACTCTCCTTGTATTAAAAAACAAAATTCCAAGCGTCGCTTAAAATCACCTGGCTTCAAGGTATGTATAAATTTTGGTTTGTAAGGCCGAAATTGGTTTTCGTTTAATATTTTTGAAATCGTAGTTTTCCCTACATCATTTGGTAATGTAGTTGAACTTTTTCGCGATGATTTTTTAGGATCTTCTCTACAGACAACATTACTTGGTTCACAGTTTCATTATTTGCAACCCCTTGGTCTACGTTTCTTATTGTAGTTATTTTCCACACTTCCAAAGGTCTTGAATTTAGTCACTATGTTCCCTACTGTTGTAAAAGAAATCATGTTATCAGGATATCTGTAGTTAAAAATTTCGGCAGTTTCTCGATACGTTTTGTAATTTTCACCAACAATTAAAATTATTTCAATTTAATCTTGCATACTCAATTTCAACGGTATATTTATCTAATTAAATATTCAAACTGATGTTTCAGACAAATATGACAGTTAAAATTCAAATTCAGGTGGGAAATGGTGGCAAGATAATGGACATGCCATTAAGAATTAAGATTTAATTTTTTAAGTTTATTTTCACTAATAGTCTACTAAGAGTAGAAACAGATATAATTTTTTAATGCCAATCAACATTTTCTTATTCCATTTTGCTCTAAAATTAAAATTAAGGGTACTGTTCTCGTAGAGGTCAATTTTGACTTTTTTTACTTTGTGATCATCCTGTACATACTATCTCAAATTTGAATAGTCTAATATTATTTTTTCAGTAAGCAGAACTTTTTATAAAGAGTAACTTTTTTCGTAAAATTAATATTAAAAAAGTTTCCCATATGTACAGAACTTAAGCGGATACAGTATATATAATCCTAACTGGTGACTTAAACATAATTTATTTAAACGCCTACAACCATCACAACCAAGGGTTAAGCGGTCTTCTAAACTCATATAATTTGAATATGTATGTAAGTCAAGCGACTCGAGTGACATTACAGTAAACAACATTAATTGACTATCTGTGTACAAATTTTAATAGAGAACTAGTTGATTGTGACGTCATAAATGCTGCTTTATCTGACCATGAGGCAGTCATATGCAAAATATCTATAAATAGAATCCATAACACCAGAACCAGAAGGAGGAGTAGGCTGTTTACCAGGGAAAATTATTATAGGTTCTTGCAACTCTGTAAATTGGAGAGGTGGCGGGATGTGTTGCCTTTTGGGAATCCCCTTGAATTGTTTCATGCTATGCTGTGCAAAGTTTTTGAAATTTCATTTCCTCTTTGAAACATTAAACAGAAAGCAAAAAAAAACATGGATAACCAAGGGTTGTAGAATTTCAGCCAAAAATATGCGATGTTTGCACTATATAAGGAAATTTTATTCTCAGAATGATTTTGTCAATGCGTATTTTTGTAAATACAGATCTGTTTATAGAGAGGTCCTTAAAGCCGCAAAACAGATAAACGCAGAATTGACTTTTCTAACAACAAATAAAAAGAATCATGGAGGATTGTGAACAGGCATCTCTGTAGGCCTTTGTTTCTGGAGGAAAAAAAATTAACTCTGCCATCGTTATTAATTTTAGAAACGGTGTGTCTTCTTCATAAAAAAAACAAGAATTCGGTTCACAATGTGCAGATATATAATACTCGTCAGGTTTATAGTATTCCTCTGCCTACTCCGGCAACATCTCAAGTGCGTAACTCTGTTATTCTTAAGGGCAGACAGCTGTTCAATCACTTACCGGTTGGAATTAGGAGAATCATTGATGAGCGAAAGTTTAGGGCCGAAGTAAGACGGCTCCTTGTTGCGGGAGCCTATTATAGTGTCGAAGACTACCTATTACTGACAATTTTAAACTTAAGCAATTTTGACCTTAACTGTAATTTTCATTTTATCATTCCGACTGTTTGTTTTCAGTGTATTTGCCTATGTGCGGCGACTATGTTTTAATTAATCTTATTTTATATTATTTTAATTTAATTTCGGTTAAACTACTATTGTGCTGTTATTGTACTTATGTTTCCCGTAAGCTTTGTCAACAAGTTTTTCTTTAGACAATAAAGCATTTTGAGATTAAGTTACATTTGTAGCTTGTAATTTTACAATATTTATTTGTTATTCATGTACCATTTGGAATTTAATTTCTGTAGTGTATTGTACTAATAAATAAATAAAATTTAAATTAAACAAGTTATTATCAAGTGCAACATAAAACTCCAGTGTGAATTTGGTTTGAAAAAAGGAAATACACAAGTATTGAGAATTCAGTCATTAAAATTGTCTAACTGTGTCTATATTTATATTTTTCGATTAATTTACTTATATCATTCTCCACACTAAATTAAACTGTAAATCTCAAACTTTTTAGTATCATTAAGCGTACCTAGCTTATATATTTATACATTTATTTTCCTATGTCGGAGAAGGTGCCTGTTCATATGGCCTTTTCCAGTGCATCAATAATCACACTGATCACATTTAAACATATTAACGTCATCTGGGTTCTTATGCCGGAAAAGACAATAGACAATAGACAAACTTTATTGAAAAGCAATTCAGCTGTACAATTTGACCTTACAAACTATGTTACAAAATATGTAATAAAAAATTAAATTAAAACACAATCTAAAACTAAAACCAAAATTTGCTACCACACATATTTCGTTAAATAGCTTCAATACAAGTAGTCATGGATATAAGAGTTTCGCATCTTCAAATGATTTTTACACTTTGGATCCTTATGTCGAAGAAGGTGAATCTTAAAATTACTTTTTTTAATGCATCCGAAATCACACTGACCACATTTAAGTATACAGGGTGACTGGTAAGTAGACGTATTCCTTTGGGGAGGTGTTTGTAGAGCCTATTTGCAATTGAATTAACCATACTACCCTCTATGCAAAACCCACTGGATTTTGAGATATTTTCATGTTTATGTTTTTTCGAAATTCTCGTACTATGACTACTAAGAATTTGAAATTAAGGAAAAAAATTATCATTTTTGTAAATGTTCCAATTTTACGTGTTAGCTGACACACTAGTGCAGGTTATAAGGCAAAAAGTATGGCAAAGAAGTAAAAAAAATAAAAATACAGGGGCAAAAACGAAAACTTGTAATAAAAACATGTCGACGACTTATACATTCATACCTACGTATTTCTAAAATTTGATAATAGATAAGACGTACAAATAATTTTAAAAACTTCTCTGGTTTATTATCTTTCAAATGAGGTGTAAAATTTGATTAATTAGATAGTCATTTGATACAGAAACTAATAATACTAAGTGCAGGTAGTGTTTTTTTTTTACAAAGAAAATTCTTTTAAGTCCTTAAAAATTAATAAAGTTTTTATGGTTTATTTATTAATGGTTACAAATCATTTTCGAAATGAGTCCCTCCATTTCTTATGCAAGCACGGGCCCGTTTTCTTATTTCTGTTCTTGTAACTCGAGTCGAGAAATTATTACGAAGGATTACGGCTGCATTTTCTATTCGGTTAATCAATTCCTCCCGCGTCGGTACTTCGGTAACATAAACTAACTCTTTCATGTGCCCCCATACATGAAAATCTAAGGGCGTTATATCAGGGCTCCTGGCAGGCCATGGTATCGGCCCTCCTCTTCCAATCCAACGGTTTGGAAACCACTGGTCCATCAACTCCCGTACAGTTCGACGATAGTGCGCTGGGCATCCGTCATGCTGATATATCATCCCCTGTCTATTCACTAAAGGCACATCATCTAGTAACTCGAACAAATGGTTACGTAAAAAGTACTCATAAGATTCGCCATTTAGGTAATCAGGCAAAAAATGGGGACCGATTAAATTATTTCCAATAACTCCCATCCACACGTTTACGCTAAATTTTCTTTGAAAACTAGTTTGTTTTTTAACGTGTGGGTTATCTTCTGTCCAGTAGTGTAGATTATGGAAGTTAGTGATACCTTCTCTATCGAATTTGGATTCATCGGTCCACAAAATTCTCGACAAAAATCTTGCATCATCAATATCAGCATTTAACATGAATCGGCAAAATTGAACTCTTCGTACAGGATCACCCTCCTCTAGCCCTTGTACAGGGGTATAATGGTACGGATGTTGACCCATTCGGTGGATCACTGACCATACCTTCCACTGTGACACACCAAGCGTAGTAGCTACTTTCCTTGTGCTTGTTGTTGGGTCCTCCTTAAATCTGTTTAAAATGTCTTCATCGATATGAGGATTGCCTGGGGCTCCTACACGTTCTGCTCTTTGAACAGTGCCAGTTTCAGCGATGCGTCGGTAGGTTGCCCCAAAGACACTGACATGAGGAATGCGTCTATTTGGATTTAAGTATATAGACTTCCTCTGGGTCCTTATGCTTGAGAAGGTGCATCCTCAAATGATTTTTAAACTTTGTTTGATAGGCACATTAATTGAATTTAAACATATCGACTTCCCCTGGGCCCGTGTGCTGGCGAAAGTGCGCATTAACATTACATTTGTAAATGCTTTGATAATCACACTGACTACATTTAAACATTTTAACTTTCTTTGGATCCTTATGACGGAGAAGGTGCTTCTTAAAATTACTTTCCCGAATGCCTTGATAATCACACTGACCACATTTAAACGTATTAACTTCTTCTGGGTCCTTATGCCGGAGAAGGTGCTTCCTCAAATAACTTTTACACTTTGTTTGATAAGCACATTGATCGCATTTAAACATATTAACTTCTTTTGGATCCTTATGTCGGAGAAGGTGCCCCATTAAATCAAATTTCCGAACGCTTCGATAATCACACTGACCACATTTAAACGTATTAACTTCTTCTGGATCCTTATGCCGGAGAAGGTGCTTCCTTAAATGACGTTTAACCTTTGTTTGATAAGCACATTGATGGCATTTAAACATACTCATATTCTCAACTTTCATATTAATTTTCTGACCAACCCGATTATCACGCTGCTGTTCGATCTGGAGTCCGCAATCTTGATGTTCGTCAATGCTGTAATAGAGAAACACATTATTGTGAAGTTATATTAATCATACCAGTTAATTTATCAGTAATAGTACCATATACAAGTCTAACCGAATAGGTGATTTTTCTCCGATCAACTTAAGCATACAGAATGAGCGCAAGGAAATACCTGATTTTCAATCTAAACTAGGAGTAGTGAAAATCGGCATAATTTAGGAGAAAGGCGATTGTAAACAAGATTTGGATTTAATATGAGGTGTGGCATTACAGGTAATTTGAAATAAATTCTTTGATTACTAGTCCCACAAATGAATGAAACTTGGATTTTTGTTTTAGACAACTATTTGATTGGGTCCCTCATTTTCGAAGAAAATCCAACTAGATATCTGCAGCAAAAAAAACGAATTATTGCAGCAATTGAATTGCGCAACAATTGGTTTCTACACGATGGCTGTCGACCCCACAATATCAGAGTGGTGATGGAGATTCTTAGATACTTTTGGCGATACAAAAATTCTAACCATTGCCCGGCGAGGTCACCAGACCTTACACCTCCGGATTTTTATTTATGAAGATATGCCAAAAACAAGGTATATGAATTTATTCCGCCAGAAAATAATTCTTGCCAGAATCAACACCTTCAAAAAAGTAACCCGTGTGATAAATGGAACGAGACATGTGACATAATATTGAAACATTTGTTTATGAATTTTCATTTTATAGGTCTGCATAATTTGATTATTTTAATGTTTATTTATTTATTGCCAAATATACAGGTTGTCCCACGGTGGATGGCGTATTAGACGTTTATGGAGAACTAAATAACGGATCATTTTGAAAATTTGGCACCCGGGATAAACGATCATGATCTACAGTTTAATTTATGTCGGTAACTAACAAAAATGCCAGAAAAATTATTTTTTAAATGGAACACCCCCTGTATAATAGTACGGATTTGAAAAGCCAATAAAACTAGCTTTCAGAGTATGTATACTTTGCCTAATACCTAACTTCAAGTTTTCGATTTATTAGCGTTTATTCATAAAACTTCATAAATCGACAAACTTTCAACGGTTTTAAAAATAGTGGGCTATGGAAACAAAAATTTTGTTAGTCACCATGGCAACTTGTTTTATAGAAATTTCATTCTTTTAATAATTGTGATTTAAGTACCTACGTGGCGGAAAATAATAATTACTCTAATACAGTTTTAATGAATTTATTTATTTTCCATAGACAGTGCGATCAAATAATTAGCAGAACCTGCAGAAAATTTAATGAAATGTATCCGAATTTGCCGCAGATGAATAACAAAAAATTTATTCGGTTTCAGAACAATTTTAGACAGTTTGGATCAATTCTGAATGCAACAAATAATAACAAAAATAATAAAAAGTATTACAAATCGAACTAGCTAATAAAATACGATAAAAGTAAAATAAAACTATTAATAAAAATAAATGGACTATTTTTTAAGCAATTGTTCAAAATGTTGGCCATTAACTTCTAGACACCTTAATAAACGGGTATTGACACCATCCGTTGTAGCACTTCGAAATTCATTCGCATCAAGGTCGTTGAACGCTTGGATGACTCGATGTTCCAGTTCTTCTTTCGTATTCACAGGTGTTTTGTATATTTTCTCCTTCAATACACCCCACAAGTAAAAGTCTAAAGGGGTTATATCAGGTGATCTTGGTGGCTAATTCCATGGTCCTAAGCGTCGAAACCATCGATCATCGAATATCCTTCTAAGCTCCACAGATACTTTAGCGGTACAATGTGCAGGAGCTCCGTCTAGTTTTTCAACTGTTGTGTTTAAAATATCTACATATTTTCCAGAGTTTAGGTTTTCATCGTAAATCACATACCTCACTTGATTATCCATTATTAAGCAGAATACATTGAAACTGAATTAATCTTGAAAACCTGCCTCTCTTGTGACATGGGGATTCTCATTCGCCCAAAAGTGGCGATTGTGACGATTGAAAATGCCCTCCCTCGAAAATTTGGATTTGTCAGCCCATATAATTTTACTTAAGAAATTTGGATCTTCCTGAATTGACTATCTTCAGGCTTGAACCCTGGTAAATTCATAATCATGCGTTCCATGTTTCCTTAGAATTCTTTCTACCGATGAATGTGCAATGTCTAAGTCGTCTTCGGCGCTGCGCACGGAAGCGTGAGGATATGCAAAAAAGTATGCCAGAACATTAATTTCATTTTCTTTATTAGAACTCACGGGTCTGGGCAAGTTTCTTGGTGCTTTTAAAATTGATCCAAACTGTCTAAAATTGTTCAGAAGCCGAATAAATTTTTTGTTATTCATCTGCAGCAAATTCGGATACATTTCATTAAATTTTCTGCAGGTTCTGCTAATTATTTGATCACACTGTCTATGGAAAATAAATAAATTCATTAAAACTGTATTAGAGTAATTATTATTTTCCGCCATCGTAGGTACTTAAATCACAATTATTAAAAGAATGAAATTTCTATAAAACAAGTTGCCATAGTGACTATGTAACAAAACATTTATTTCCGTAGCCCACTACTATTAAAACCGTTGAAAGTTTGTCGATTTATGAAGTTTTATGAATAAACGCTAATAAATCGAAAACTTGAAGTTAGGTATTAGGCAAAGTATACATACTCTGAAAGCTAGTTTTATTGGCTTTTCAAATCCGTATTATTATATAGGGTGTTCCATTTAAAAAAAATATTTTTCTGGCATTTTGTAAGTTACCGACATAAATTAATTTCTGTACCGCTCTGTATACTTAAACTAAGATGTGACCAAAAGATTAAATGCCTAGATGCATTGTTCAGGTATGACCCGAATTTCAGCTCAAAATTGTTTAATAGGAGGGAGATAAAAGGAGAGAAAATTTCTATTTTCTTATCTATACATAGCCCGTCTCAACTCTGGGCTAAACCATCTTGGAAAATGTATGCTATTAATTCTCCGCACTGGCACATAGACACACAATACCTTAACTCACAGTAAAACCTCGATACTGTCTCCGGTAAGGATAAATTAGCTTTCTTTTGTTTGTTGTTTGCGATCTAAATATAAATTATTTTAATATGAATTGTTTTGTGACTCAACCAACAAGAATTACCTTGCACTCTGCTTCGCTGCTTGACTATATGTCCTCCAATATTAATGAAAGTAGAGTGCAATGTGAAGTGTTTAATGCTGGGCTGTCGGATCACGAGGTAGTGGCATGTGGGCTTTGTATTGTGAACAAAAAATATAGAAAACAAGTACGTAGGGGTAGAAGACTCTTTACGAGGGCGAATTATAATAAGTTCTCACAACTCTGCACTGAAGTTGATTGGCCAGGAGATTTTCTCTCTCCAGACCCCTGCATGATTTTCGTTTTAAACTCTCCAAAGCTTTTAATACAGCCTTTCCCATGCGATCTCTAAAGGTCAAGACTAAAAAGTCATGGCTATTTAAAGGTATTGGTATTTCTGCTAAAAATATGCGATGTCTGCATTACTTGCGGAAATACTTTATTAACAATGACCGTTTTATGCTTTATTTTAATAAATATAGAGCAGTGTACAGGCGAACAATAAAGGCCGCAAAGAGACTGCACTATAATAATAGACTAATACATGCTAGCAACAAACAACGGGAAGCTTGGAGTATTGTCAACGATTTAAGAGGTAAAAACAATACTAACATTTTCGAAACTAAATTGTCTCCTGATAAATTTAATGAATTTTATAGCTGCATAGCAGCTAATTTATCTAGCCAAATAGGACCTTCAGTGGATTTCGAGGAATATTTAAATAATGTTAATGTAATGCAGTCATTTTTTCTTGTCCCAACTAACATTCATGAACTAAATGATATCTTTACCTCCATTAACAATAAAGAAGCGTCAGGTTGGGATGGTATTTCTATAAAAATATTTTTACACCTACCTCTTAATGTACAGAGCGTTTTGGCTGGCTGTATTAATCACTCCTTTTCTATAGGATCATTTCCACAATGCTTAGAGTTGGCAACAGTTATTCCTCTCTATAAGTGGGGAGATCGTGAGACCACCTCCAACTACAGGCTGGTATCATTACTTCCCACATTGGGAAAAATAGTCGAAAGACTAGTCAAACGTCGCTTGGTAACTTTTCTTTCATACGGGGATAACACCCAGCAAATTATTGGTTAAAAATCAAACAAAGGAAAACCAACTCTATTCTAATCACCTTTAAAGTCGAAACCATAACAAAATTTGCATCACTCACTAGGAATGTGCAAATGGTATATAGCCTATTCCGTAACAACAGTATAGGTGAAAGATTATTAAATTCAATTAAAAATATCTATTAGTCGGAATAGACTCTATGTAGGTACCGCCTACTGGGAGGTTCTTAATATTACGTACCATGTCAGAGAGTCCGCAAATATCGACTGTAATAATATTTACCAAAACGTATATTTTTCTAAAGCATGAACTGACCAGCCCAATAAGTTACCCGACCTGCGCTTTTGAGTTCGAATTGTTCGCCTCATGCCCAAATAAGGTAATTGAAACATCTATGCTGATGCCACCATATTTTGGATGGGGAAAAGCATCTATTTAAAGGGAAAATTTCAGAAAAATACGAGTTCACTTCGGTTCAGTAGAAGACAATACAGTTCAGTTAAGTTCAGTATAGGACAGTTCAGACATAGTAGAGAAGCAGTACGAAAAGTGTGAAAAAGCAGTTCTGAAAAAGTGCAAAAATACTTTCTGGCAGTTCTTCACAACAGAAAAAGTTTTTTTTTTTTAAAGAAATTAAAAGGTCCAAATAGTAAAAAGCACAACAGTAACTATTCTGAAACCCAGCGAAACCGCGCATTTTAAACCGTGGCTACTACGAGTTCAAGTTTTCGCGAATTAAGAAAGTAACCTACCAACAATCGGCGACCAAAAAGTAAGTGCCTAAATAAAACGCAAATGTATTGTAGAGACTAAAAGTTAATTAGTGTTATTTGGGAAATCATGAATACTTTGTATGGTGGCTCCATCAAAAGTGCATTTTAAAATTATATGAATAAATTAGTAGTGTATACAAATTAAAGGCGTTTTCATGGTTTCTGTATCTACCACCCACCTTAAGGAAAGTATTTAAGGCGATGTTGACGCTTAGACTAAATTCACCGATGAACTGTTTTGCTGCAAGAACGACCCGTTGTAGGTTCCTTGGTGTCTCAGCGGTGCATTCATAATTTGGCAAGCTTGTAGTGCAGCACAAGGAGGATTAGGATGGTTGGTAAAAATAAATCGTAGAAATTTATAGCTACACAGTAAGTAATTTTACATTGCTAAAATAACTCCCTTTCGAGAATAAGTGAACCCAAATAAATATACATCTTGTACGTCGTCCTGTAGCGGTCAACAGCTGACGGGGTAAATATATACAGGGTGGCGTTTACAAGCAGACTTTTATTCTGTGCGCATAGAGATGCATTAAGATGTCTTATATGTTTTTTTTGTGTGCTAAATGAATGTTCGTTTATTTTTTCTGAAGCTGTTTTAAAATAATGCTACCTTTCAAGACCTGGATTTATTGTGTTTTATATTTTTACTCTAATGAATAACGGTGATGTAGTGAGTGGTATATATAATTTTTTTGGTTATTTTGGATGTAGTTGTTGAATTGGTATATTTTTTTTGTTTGTATAGCTTTATCAATAAGAATTGTTTTGTTCTTTGGATAATAAAGCATAATTGACTTTGACTTTGACTTTCATTATGGCGCCCAGGCGTAATTAAAGCCTACTATGAAAAAACTCGTAATATTCGATTTTGGAACCTAAGAAAAATAATATATTAGACTTGTAGTAAATAACTTAAAGCTCTTGAGGAGCTCTTTCCAAAAATACAGGAATTAAATATAGCGTCCACAAGAAATTGGAAAATTCATGAATGTATCTCGAAAACGAGAAAAACTGGAATTTTCTATTCTACTGCATCAGATGCTTCTTAAAAAAGTGTTTTGATAATATTTATTTTATTTCTAAAACCACAGCACTTGCATTTGGCGAATTACAGAGGTAAATGCACATTTTTAGTTTTCTCTAATAGTCTCTAAAACCAACAGAGATGAGTCAACCCTTCAATTAATTTGCAATAAAATTATTCTAAATCAGATCTTGATCGAATTCCCCAAAATAAATGTAATCCTACGCCCATCTAAAATTTTGTTTTAACATCCTTTATACCTAAGAGAAATTAATTTATCCTGTAGCACCCAGTACAGAGTACCTAAACTTAAGCAAAATATACCTGTTTTCGTTTATTTCAGATTCGTCCTTCTTAATGTCTAGTTCATCGTTTTTCAATTTCCACTCTGTATAGTTCAAATCATACATTTCATCGCATACATTTACTGCTTCACTCTCAGTTTTAACCTCTGATTTTGTTTGATCCACAAACATTTGTTTGTCCCTGTAAAACGTAAAAATATCCTCTTATAAGTGGGCCAGAAACAAAAATTAGTTTGATTGCTTTTACCACATAAATTAAATTATTAAAGTGGGGAAAGGCATTAAGCATTAAAAATCAGATATTGATGAACGGTAATAGAAAATATTCAGGTACAGTTACAAGTACAAATCCAATTTTATTGGTAATCATTAAATCTACCTCTATATTTAATGGGTCCGCCAATTCGAGATGGATGAGCCTACCTACTTTAAATGAAGGATAAGAGGTCGAAGAGTGCAAAATGACTGCCTGGATGCGCTCACAAGGCTTGCTCTTAAAACTAATCTCATTATTATCAACCCACCATTTGCCCGCAATAGACATATTCTTAATAGGCCCCTATATGACATAAATTTAACTATATATAAAACTCTGATGAAATAATAATTGTGGGTGACCTAAATATTTATCTTTTATGTGCTACTAATTCAGTCAATATGTTCGACACTTTTCTTTCTTCCTATTCACTGTGTCAGGTGGTTAAAACTCCTACACGATTCGTGGGGGGACACAGTAGCCCGATTGATTTGATTCTCTTATCCAGTAAAAATGTATTAGATGGAGATGTTATACACCTTGATATACATGATGTTACAGACCATCAGTTTACCTATTGCAAAATTAAGGGCAAAGTATCTTCCAGGGCACCAAAATGTGTAGAGTTTAGAAACTTTAAATACTTTGACATTGATCTATTTAACGCTGATTTAATAAATACGAATTGGGTGAAATTTATGACACACAATGCCTTCATAAAAAGGTAGATTTACTCACTGATCAAATATTACAATTGTTTGATAGTCATGTGCCTCTGTGTAAAGTGTGACGAAGCCGAAGGCACCGTGGCTTACAGACGTCTTAAAGATTATAAAAAAAGAACGTAACAAATTATTGTCTAGGTATAAGAGAACCAAGACTGTTCTAGACTGGGAGGCATACAAAGCGATGAGAAATTTATTCACTCAGGCTGTTCGTAATGAAAAAAAAGCATATGTCAATTTTGTTGCACAAAATAATAATAAAAAAGACCTTTGGGGCGCTCTAAATAATTTAAATGTTTACAACAAAAGTAAAATCAATATAAGCTTGCCTAGCAATTTGAAGAAGCCAGATCCTATAAATAATTACTTTATCAAACCCGTAATAAGCTAAGTCGCGTACAGGTGGACGGCAGTGGTTCGTCATGTTATTCTAACATGTACGGCTCTGGGTGAAATCAAGCGGGCAACGTGAGTAGAATATTTGCCATCAAAAAAGAGATATGGCCGCTTCATATTCTTATCCGG
The DNA here is from genome assembly GCA_963920685.1 of Polydrusus tereticollis. Classification (NCBI taxonomy): domain Eukaryota; kingdom Metazoa; phylum Arthropoda; class Insecta; order Coleoptera; family Curculionidae; genus Polydrusus; species Polydrusus tereticollis. The sequence goes on along the minus strand of OY987332.1, from coordinate 110,448,936 downwards.
ACACCCTGTATAATAAAATACGTTACTCGTTCGACCTGACCCGATCGACTGCGCGCTCCTAATGGTGGTGGCGTGCTGGTACTATAGTAACAAAATGTATGTTGTTAAAGACATACAACAATTATAAAAAATACTAAACCTGTGTATTCTTATACTTTTTTTAAATTGTAACAAAATTAATATTAGAATATTTGCATTTTCCATGAAAACATAAGCAATTAGCTATGAGAAAGCTTAACACTTTTCGATAGACAATTAAATTTTACATCTATTGCTGACATAAAATACAGGATGTTACATTTGTACATATGTATTGATAACACAGCCTAACAAAAAAATTTTTTTGTCTTGGTGCCGAAGAAAAAACAACTGATTTTAGTTATTTTGAATGCGGTGATTCCAAAAACACTTAGCTTTTCTTCGTATCAGCTCTAGTTTTTGAGATAGAGCCTACTCATAATAAATTGTAATATTAATATATTTGACAATTATAATGGTCATACATTTTATCAAAATCTTCACTAATTCCAAGACTAATGCCTTTTTTAATATACCTATTTATTCATAAATCACTGGAAATACCTAATCTTATATTGGCAAAAGGCCATATAATTATTACAGATAAGAAATAATTTTTCCTGGAATTTTCTTGCACCTGCAGATTTCTTATTTTTGTATTTGCAATTAGCACGAAATATACAGTAGAAGGCAATCAAAATGAATGAAATTGTATACAGTAAGCCTAATAAATTAATTCGTTAACTTGGCTTGTGTCCTAGGGTATTAGTACCTACCCTACAATATGGGGATTATATTATGCGGAATATTGCCTGCATGCATTTAGTTGAAACTTGAGCTTCAATGCAAGAGTATGTTTTTTGAAAAATCGTATTTAAACATGGCTTCTACAAGTAGGCGTAGTTGCGTAAACCATCCGGACGTTTTTTGCTACATATGTGGCGAGTACATTTTAAAAGAAAGTAGAAGAGTGATTTGTGACTTTGTGAAAAAAGCTTATTTGGCCTATTTTGGTGTTCACTTAGGAGACCAAAATCAACCCTGGGCTCCGCATGTTGTATGCAAAACCTGTGTCGAACACCTGCGAAAATGGACAAAATGACCAAGAAAGTGTTTAAAGTTTGGTGTTCCGATGGTATGGAGGGAACAAAAAAGCCACTTTGACTATTGTTATTTTTGTCTTGTGAAGATAAAGGGCATTAATCGTAATAATCGGCATAAGTGGAACTATCCTCGTCTGGAGTCAGCAAGAAGACCTGTTCAGCATTCTGAAGACATACCAATTCAAACATATAGCAGCCTGCCGAGCTGCAGAGTGACCGATTTGAAAAAGAGGACAGCGATTTTGCAGAAGATTTAACAAGTCCCGAACGTTTTACTCAGGAGGAGCTAAGTGACCTTGTCAGAGATTTAAACCTCCCAAAAGAGTCTGCCGAGTTACTTGCCTCCAGACTAAATGAAAAGAATCTTCTTTATCCAAGTACCAAAATTACATACTACCGTAACAGAAAAAAGGATTTTTTGCCATTTTTCTCTCAGGATAACAGAGTACACACCAGACCATTGGCGTCTCATTATCGACAGTTCCAAACGAAGTTTAAAGTGTGTCCTTCTACATAACGGTACCATATATGGAAGTATTACAATTGGGCATTCTAAAAAATTAAAAGAAGAATATAAAACAATATCGTTAGTGCTTAAAAAAATTAAATATGACGAACATCAGTGGGCAATCTGTGTTGACTTAAAAATCGTGAACTTTCTTCTGGGACAGCAAGGTGGTTATACAAAATATCCTTGTTTCCTGTGTCTTTGGGACAGCAGGGCTAAGGATCAACACTGAATTAGAAGAGAGTGGCCTTGTAGAGATGATTTAGTACAAGGAGGAGCTAACTTAAATAATGAAGCGTTGGTTGAACGGGAAAAAAATCATATTTCCTCCCTTGCATATTAAACTAGGACTAATGAAACAATTTGTAAAGCCCTAGACCAGAATGGTGCGTGTTTTGAATACTTGTCCAGTATATCTGTTTCTACTCTTAGTAGACTATTATTGAAAATAAATTTGACATTTCAAGAAAAAATATCATTTTTTGAAATGATTTATAATTAATAATTGTATTGATTATGCAATTCAAGCTAATAAACATTTATCAATTATTTTTATTTAAAACGAAACCATAAAACGTAATAATGAAAAAAAATACAATTATAATAATAAACATTAAAATATGAATTTAAATAAAAATATTCATTAACTTTGCCTCACTGTACATTTGCCTCGAGATATCCTCCCTCCATTTCAATACATTTAGCCGTTCTTGCAGAAAATTCTCTTAATGGAAAAGTTATCGATAGATATTCTGACCTTTCTTGGCCCGCTAGGTCGCCGGACTTGAGCCCCCTCGATTATTTCTTGCGGGGCTACTTAAAACAAAATGTATACCTACAAAGGCCATTTCAAAATGTTGACCATTTAGAGAGGGTAACTAGAGACAATTACAAATATAACTCCTGCCATGGTTAGAAATGTTTTAAAAAGGGTATTTAAGTATTGTCTTACATTCCTCGTGCTGTGGCATGGTGCACCATCTTGTTGGTGCCATATCCGTAGTCAATCGGGTATGTGAAGTCCATGAATAAAATTAAACAAATAATTATTTAAAAAATGCAAGTAACGTTCACCATTTAAATTTTGTCGAAAAAAAAGGTCCTATGATTCTATTTTTGTAAATTCCGCACCACATATTTGTTTTAAATGAGTACCTACTGATCACGTGTCTGTATAGTCAAATTTGGATTAACGTCACTCCTCCAACGACAATTTTGTGAACTTACAGTCCCGTTCGAGGTAAAGGTTGCTTCGTCGGTAAAAGTTATATGTCTTGTCATGAGAGGGTTATCTTCTAACTCTTCTTGTATTAAAAACAAAATTCCAAGCGTCGCTCAAAATCACCTGGCTTCAAGGTATGTATAAATTTTGGTTTGTAAGGCCGAAATTTGTTTTCATTTAATATTTTTGAAATCGTAGTTTTCCCTACATCATTTGGTAATGTTGTTGACCTTTTTCGCAATGATTTTTTAGGATCTTCTACTACAGACAACAATACTTGGTTCACAGTTTCATTATTTGCAACCCTTGGTCTACGTTTCTTATTGTAGTTATTTTCCACACTTCCAAAGGTCTTGAATTTAGTCACTATGTTCCCTACTGTTGTAAAAGAAATCAATTTATCAAGATATCTGTAGTTAAAACCGATACGTTTTGTAATTTTCACCAACAATTAAAATTATTTCAATTTTATCTTGCATACTCAATTTCAACGGCATATTTATCTAATTAAATATTCAAACGGATGTTTCAGACAAATATGACAGTTAAAATTCAAATTCAGGTGGGAAATGGTGGCAAGACAATGGACATGCCATTAAGAATTAAGATTTAATTTTTTAAGTTTATTTTCAATAATAGTCTACTAAGAGTAGAATGCCTATCAACATTTTCTTATTCCATTTTGCTCTAAAATTAAAATTAAAGGTACTTTTTTCGTAGGTCAATTTTAACTTTTTTACTTTTTGATCATCCTGTACATACTATCTCAAGTTTGAATAGTCTAATATTATTTTTTCAATAAGCAGAACTTTTTACAAAGAGTAACTTTTTTTCGTAAAAGTAATAATAAAAGTTTCCCATATGTACACAACTTAAGCAGTATACAGGGTGGTCCAACGAAAACTTAACACCTCGATTTTCCTGCTTTAAAATGAAAACGTGGAAAATCGCTCGGACCCGTCGATTTCTCATTCGAGGGGGAATAAGTTTTCCGCTTTTTTCGTCTCCGTAACTTCAACCCCCTAACGGGGGTGAGCACAACCCCCTGATTTTGAATAGGGATGAAGGGTGTTGCGATACCTTATTTTGAAGATCTTATCGAGTACTATCTGACCCTAAAATTTCGCTTCAAAATTTTCATCTTTAACGAAATGACAGCTAAAATAGTGGAAGACTACTTACTTTTGTGATTAGTTTATTAAATGCTGAAAATGGCCACCATTCACTTGCATGCAGTAAAGAACGCTGGTGTATGAGTAGAGAATATGGAATTTACCTCGAGGATATTACTCTTATCAGACGCATTTGAATTATTTATTTGTTAATTTTTTTGTCCAAAAGAGTAGACGGACCATGTTTTTGATTTACCTTAGTCTATCGTGAATTTTTAAGAACGTTAAAACGGTGTCAAAGCGATTGTAACTTTGTAGTAGAATTAAAATGTGTAAGTGTATTCCGTAGAAGAAAGGGTGGAAATGATAAAATTATTTTTTAGAAATAACGACTCTGCGCGAGTAACAGCGGCTTTATTTAATGAACGACATCCTGAAAAAAATGTATCCGCTGCTTACGTTGTGCAGCTGGTTGCCAAATTTGACGCTACTGGTTCAGTCGGAAACAAAAAGAGAGTGTATGAAAGAGACGAAGCGAGGGAAGTGGCTGTCTTAGGTCAAGTAGCAATGGATCCGACCCTTAGTACTAGGAAATTGTCCAATGTATCTGGTGTTTCACGCACAACAATCATGAGAATCCTTAAACAACATAAGTTCCATCCTTTTAAGATACGACTGGTTCAGGAACTGAATGAGGATGATTTCGATCGCCGACTCCAGTTCTGTGAAGTGGTCAGTGGAATTATTAACAATAATAATAATAAAGGTCTTTTATTTAAAAAATTACAAAAATTGTGAAATAAATTATAATGAGTTTACTGGGCGAGGTTCAGTCAGCCATATCGAAGTATGTCTGACTGTTCTTACACCTAACCCAAAAGTAAAATAAGCAAGTAAATATATCGCAATAAAATTATTGATTAATTAATTAACTAAAATATAGTAAAATATGTGAGTTATAAATTATACAATATCGAAACCGAATGATATAAAGTTAATCTTATAATAATAATAATAATAATAATAATAATATCTTTTATTGCCAACCAAATGATTTACACAATCACAAAGCAACGTCATAGAGAAGGCATGGAATACATAAGTAACCTAAGTGTTATACAGTATACATTTTTAAAATAGGACAAGGAACATACAATCATAATAAATAAATAATATTAACATTAACAACAGGTACTTAACATGTATGAGTGGCTAAAATGTATAAAAACAATTAAAATAAACAAGACAAATAAAATAAACAGAAAAAATAAAATGTAATGAAATATGACAGAAAAAAATAAAATGTAATAAAATATGACTGGTTTTGAAAATAAAAGTCTAAAAATTAAATGTGTAGAAACATTTTTCCATAATGAACTCTGTCACTCTGGATTTGAACCTCGTTAGATCGGTTATTTCTTTAATATGATTAGGTAACCCGTTATATGCTTTAATTGTCCTATAGTAGGGTCCTTTTTCAAAAAAAGTCAAACTATGCAATGGGATGCGAAGGTCACCTCTACCCGTGGTTGTCATTAACATTTCCGAGGTGTAATTGTCTGCGTTGGATTGAAAAAAATGCGGATATCTCCTTATGAAAACAATCAAAGATTTGAAGTAGAGGGATGGAACTGTAGGTACTCCAAGCTGAGAAAAGAATGGCTTACAGGATGTTCTTGGATGTAACTTGTAAATCGCTCTTATGATCTTTTTCTGTGCCCGAAAAGCATTAATGGCACATCCAGAAGCACCCCAGAACAGAATACCGTAACTAATGATTGATTGGACGTAGGCAAAATAAAAAGTTCTTACAGTATCTGTGGACAGTACCTCTCGGAGCCTGCGGAAAAGAAAACAGTATCGGCTCAACTTTAGAGTTAAACTCTCAATATGAGAATTCCAGCTCAATGTTGGATCAATATGGACTCCCAGGAATTTGATGTTATCGCTTGCTGGTATTGATTTAATATTCAATCGTACCAAAAGCGATTCATTTTGTTTTGTTTTATTAAATGATATTAGTCCAGTTTTCTCCACATTGAGCTTGAGATTATTGTTTTGGCACCAACCCTGTACTTGATCTGCTGTCTGCGAACATCTCCCAGACAATCCCCCAACAGTGGGGTCAGCCAATATAACCGACGTATCGTCGGCGTATTGACACACCAACCCGGCAACGAAACCGTCACTAAGGCTGTTCGCATACAGCAGAAATAGCAGTGGCCCCAATATTGAGCCCTGTGGAACGCCTTGCTGTATCTCCACAGGCGCTGAGAAGTTCTGCTTACCATTTGTAGTGACACAAACGACCTGCCGCCTCTCAGTCAAATATGAATGGATCAGCTTCGCACTCATACCTCTTATTCCATAAGCTTCAAGTTTCTTTAATAGGAGTGAGTGATCAATAGTGTCAAAGGCCTTTGACAAGTCAAAGTACAGTCCTGCTACCTCTTCATTATGATCAATCTTTTTCATTATGTATTTAATTGTGTTAAATATTGCCAGTTCGGTTGATCTTTTAGGTCTAAATCCAAATTGGTTGGGCGAAAGTATATTTTGTTGTTCTATAAAAGTCATGAGTCTGTTGTAAATGACCCTCTCAAAGACCTTTGACACTGATGATAGAAGTGATACCGGCCTAAAGTTACCTGGATTATGTGCGTCTCCTTTCTTATGAATAGGGATGAGTTTGGCTATTTTTAATTGAGATGGGAAAGTTCCTGTTAAGAGACATTCATTTATAACATTTGTTAATGGGCGACTGATCGACTCAGCCACATATTTCAAAATACATACAGGTATATCGTCCATGCCACTAGAATACTTATTTGGTAAGTTCATGATTATGTTAAATATTTCTTGATCCGAGACTGGTGTTAGAAATAGTGTGGGGAAATAATTGTTAGTAGCGGACCATGCTGCATTGCATGGGGAAAATTGCAGATTGAACTGGTCGCTAAATATATCGGCTACCAGTTGGGGGTCGTCAATAAGTGATTCGTTAACCTGTAGTTTTATTGTAGAATTCGTTTTATTTTTATTGGTTTCTTTTTTATAGATGTTCCATGCAGTTTTGGTTTTGTTTTTAGAATTTAGGATTTTATTTTCTTTTATGCCTTTTTTGTAAGCTGATAGATACTTTCTATACTCTTTGCGTTCTGATTTGTAGTGTGCAAGTACTACTTCGCTCTTTGTCTGCTTATACCAGACGTCTTCTTTAGCCTGTTCTCGTCCACTCCTGGACATAGAGGCCTCCTCCATGTTTTTCCACCATTGTCTGTCCTGAGCACTCAAGATCCAGTTCTTGCCGGCTTTCCTCTGAATATCATCTCTCCACCTTGTTTGTGGGCGCCCGACGCTACGCCTAGTTTCTCTGGGACGCCACTGCATTATGGTCTTCGTCCACTTGGTGTCATCTCTGGCGACGTGCCCTGCTCAGCGCCATTTATTGACGGCGATTCGCTCTATGTCGTCAACGACTCTTGTTCTCTCCCTGATGATTTCGTTTCTGACTCGGTCCCTCAATCTGATCCCCAGCATCGCACGTTCCATAGCCCTTTGACAAACCCTGAGTCGGTTCGCCCTGTTTTGTGTTAGGGCTATAGTCTCAAGGCCGTAGGTCATGACGGGTAAGATGCAGGCGTCGAATACTTTTCGCTTCAGGTTAATGGGCATGTCCGGTTTTCTGAAGATGTGACCGAGTTTTCCAAAAGCAGCCCACGTCAGGCCAATTCGTCTGCTGATTTCTGCGGTGTGGTTGTCCTTGTGAAGCTTGATGTTGTGGCCAAGGTACACGTACTCTCCAACAACTTCAAGCGTGTGGCTGTCGAGTGTGACCTGGATGTTATCTGGACTCATGACCTTGGTCTTTAGGAGGTTCATCTTCAGGCCTACGGACTCCGTGGCTTCCCTCAGCTTTCTTAGCATGAGTCCAAGTTCGTCAGCATCGCTGCTTATCAGGATAATGTCGTCAGCGAAGCGTAGGTGACTCAGGAACGTCCCATCGATATTGACGCCTTTCCTCTCCCAAGTCAGATTTTTAAACACGTCTTCTAGCGCCAGGGTGAACAGTTTTGGCGAGATAGTGTCGCCTTGTCTCACTCCTCTCATGATAGGGATCCTCCCGGTGACTAAGTCTTCTCCTACTTTGACGTGGAGAGTGGCATGTTTATATATGTCTCTGATGATATTCGAGTATCTCTAGTCAATCCTCGCAGCGTCCATCGCATGCAGAACTGCCCAGATCTCCACAGAGTCGAAAGCCTCTTGGTAATCGACGAAGGCCAGGTGGAGTGGGACGTTGTACTCAGTGCATCTCTCGATCAGCGTACGAACCGCCTGGATGTGGTCTATCGTGCTGTACCTCTTCCTGAATCCAGCTTGCTCTACAGGTTGGTAGGAGTCGAGCTTGTTGGTGAAACGGCTGGTGATTATTTTGGTAAGGAGCTTGTATAACACAGAGAGTAGGCTAATCGGCCGGTAATTCTCGATGATCGCAGAGTCGCCCTTTTTGAAGAGGATGGTGACCTCAGCATTCCTCCATGCATCCGGAATCCTTCCTTTTTCCAGGCACTTGTTGAGGAGAATGAAAAGTGCCTTGTCCAAAGTTTCTCCCCCAGTTTTCAGCATCTCACTCGTCACCTGGTTCTCTCCGGGAGCCTTACGGTTTCTCATCTGTTCTAATGCTGCTCTCAGCTCCGACTCATCGATTTCGGGAATCTCCTCGGAACCGACGTTCTGGATCACTCGATCTCTGTGCACCTGAATATGGTAAGGTTCTGGTACTGACTGGCTGTACAATTTCCGGTAGAAGTTCTCGATGATAGCCACGATTTCACCTTTTTCTGACACAATTACGCCCTGCTCGTTTTTCATATTATGGATGAGTAGTTTTCCTCTAGCCGTTCTGGTACGGAGGACCCTCATGTTAATATTGTCCTCTATGGCTTCTTCAATCGTTCGCGTGTTGTATGATCTCAAGTCTCTACGAACCGCTCTCTTTACTAGTCTGTCCAGCTGGCGGTACTCCGGTGCGTCGCGATCCATGGCTCTGCGCTCTTCCAAGAGTCTGGTTGTGTCGGGAGTGAGCTTCGAGTTTTGCTGCCCTCCAAATGTGCAGACTTTCTTGGTTGCTACTCGGATACTTCCGTCGATTTTCCCTGTCAGCTCATTTAGCTCCAGATCTTTCAACGCGTCCATCGGTTCCAGTCTCCGTTCGATCTGCCTGCTGAACTCCTCCTGCTTCGCCTCCAACTCAATCCTCGTTGGTCTCAGTTTCTTCTCGGTCAGCTTCTTCCTTTCCAGTCGAGTGCTGATACATATTTTGGCTCTCACTAGCCTATGATCGCTTCCCGTGTTAAAGCGGTTTAGGACTGACACATCGGTGCACATGAGCTCATCAGTGCCTAGCACATAGTCAATCTCGTTTTTGACTGCACCGTCAGGGCTTCTCCATGTCCATTTTCCTTGCAGAGGCTTTTGATAGAAGGTATTCATGCAATACAACCCTTCCCTGAGCAGAAAGTTCAGCATCGTTTGCCCTCTGTCATTCCGTGTGCCAAGTCCGAAGCTGCCGATGTTTGGGGGGTTCGCTGTTGTTTTTCTTCCGATTTTGGCATTGAAATCTCCGGTGAGGATCTTGAACTTTGTCCTCTCCGCATTTTTTGCCATGGAAAGGTCTTCATAGAACTGTTCTATTTCTTCGTCAGGCGAGGCGGCCGTGGGGGCATAGGCCTGAATGACCTGCATGCTGTATTTGCTGTTAAATTTCAGCATGACGTAAATGACTCGGTCTGATATGGCACTGCATTTACTGACTGATACCAGACGTATAAGTCTTTAATGTATTTTGCATAATTTTTTATGTTGCTATTAACCCAACTGGAAGCCGAGTAGCTCACTCTCCGAACATTCAAAGGAAAAGCGAGATCAAAATGATAGAAGAATATTCTATAAAATGTTAAGTATTTCTCATTCACTCCTATACAATCATATACATCCTGAAAGTACTCATGTTTTAGGTAATTTGTAAAAGTTATTATGTTATTATAGCTAAAAGTTCTTTTCCTTTCATACTGTGCGATTTTTTTCGCATTCTGTATCCAAAAGGTAATAATTTGACCATAGTGATCCGATATGTTTGACATGTAAATCTTACCTGCAATTTCCCTAGTTCTTATGTTTGTAAAAATATTATCAATTTGACTAGCAGTCGTAGAGGTGACCCTGGTCATCCCATGCACATGCGATTCCATACCGAAACCTAAAAGCAGCTGACAAATAGAAGTTGATATATTACTAGTAATGGAGAAATCTATGTAAAAATCGCCACATAAGATGATATTTTTGTTAGGGGAGTAGATTAAGCACAGAATGTTATATAGGTTTTGAGTAAAGAGGTTCAAATCCCCGGTTGGAAATCTATAGGTACAAATTACAAAAAAAGTTTCATTTTCTACCTCGAGTTTGGTAATACAGAATTCAGAAGTGTTTTTCAATAGTTGAAACATTGATATTCACACTTGATATATTTAGCTCCCTTTTAGCAAAAACGGCGGTACCTCCTCCCCGGATTAACTTTCTTGATGAGTAGTCGACAAGTTTGTAGTTCGTTAGGCTTACATCCTCAATGGCATCATCTGTCAGCCAGTGCTCCGTGACACAAATAATATGTGGAGAAATTTGAGCGAGCGGAACCTCAAATTCCAGTATTTTATTATTTAGACTTTGTATATTGAGATGAAATATTTCAAAGTCTTCAGATGTTGGTTTCTGGTAAGTTTTTTTACTGAATTTGGAGTGTTCAGAGATTATGACTTTAGAGGTTCTTGCGTCGATTGACCTCCATCTAAAAAATTGCGCCCCAGACCGAAGTTAAACCTCTCAAATGCCACTCCGCCTGGCCAGAACTCTGTGCTGTACGCAAGGTCCTTGTACTCTGGGTTGACACCTACCATAAAACGTCGCTTTGCTATTTCGTGTTTAGGTATGCATAATTTAACGTGTATATCCTCCAGGGATGATTTTGTTTGTTTCATGATGTAGTTTCTGACAGTGTCTTCTGTTACAGTGTTTTTTACTTTAGAGATGGAGAGCCAAATTTTATTGTTCTGCTTGTCCTTTCTGGCTGCTTGGAAGTCCCTGCTGTTCTCACAGGCTCCATATTTTATGTCTTTCTTTGTTTTGGGGAACGGTTTTCTGTTATTTGCAAGTTGTTGTTGTTTACTATCTCGATTTTAACAAATATACACAAAATAATAATATTAGGTATGTTTATTTATGGTGTGTTAATATAATAATTTCCAAGTACTTAATTAATTAACACACAAATCACGTTCCTTTCCATTCTACAATCAAATATACACTCTGTTTTTCTTTTTAATAAAGAAAGAATATAAAATATTTTTAATTAATCCTAACTACATGTTCAATATCTGTTTCTCGGATGAGTGTTCATTTTACCTTAATGGCATTGTAAACAGGCATAACTGTCGGTATTGGTCAGATGAAAATCCAAGATTATTTCGTGAAGTGCATACTCAGCATCCCCAAAAGTTAAATGTTTGGGCGGGTATTTATGGAAATCACATAATCGGACCTTTTTTTATACCCGGTAATCTCACTGGCCAGATTTATTTAGAACTATTAGAGAACGCTATTTATCCAGCCCTCGTTCAAGTATGGGAGAATAAAGAAGACCATGTAACGATCATTTTTCAACAAGATGGCGCACCACCTCATTTCGCTCAACCTGTGCGTCAGTTCTTAGATGAAAATTTTCCTCAGGCCTAGATTGGAAGAAGGGGACATATTGAGTGGCCACCCAGATCACATCACTGGACTGAGTCATTGGATGATTTGCGAATTCGGATCATTAATGAATGCCGTCAAATTACACCAGAAATGTTGAGTAATGTACGTGAACGTTTTGAGCAAAATTTATTTTATTGCATGGAAGTGAATGGTGGCTATTTTCAGCATTTAATAAACTAATCACAAAAGTAAGTAGTCTTCCACTATTTTAGCTGCCATTTCGTTAAAGATGAAAATTTTGAAGCGAAATATTAGGGTCAGATAGTACTCGATAAGATCTTCAAAATGAGGTATCGCAACACCCCTCATCCCTATTCAAAATCAGGGGGTTGTGCTCACCCCCGTTAGGGGGTTCAAGTTACGGAGACGAAAAAAGCGGAAAACTTATTCCCCCTCGAATCAGAAATCGACGGATCCGAGCGATTTTCCACATTTTCATTTTAAAGCAGGAAAATCGAGGTGTTAAATTTTCGTTGGACCACCCTGTATAATCCTAACTGGTGACTTAAACATAATTATTTAAACACCTACGACCATCACACCCAATTGAGCGGTCTTCTAAACTCATACAATTTGAATATGTATGTAAGTCAAGCGACTCGAGTGTGATGTGCAAAGTTTTTGAAATTTCATTTCCTCTTTAAAGCATTAAACAGAACGCAAAAAAAACATGGATAACCAAGGGTTGTAGAATTTGAGCCAGAAATATGCGATGTCTGCACTATATAAGGAAATTTTATTATCAGGATGATTTTGTCAATGCGTATTTTTGTAAATACAGATCCGTTTATAGAGAGGTCCTTAAAGCCGCAAAACAGATGTACATACTATAAACGCAGAATTGACTTTTCTAACAAAAAACAAAATGAATCATGGAGGATTGTGAATGAGATTCGTTATATGTGTAAAGCTAGAGCTAGAGATACCTGTAGGCCTTTGTTTCTGAAGGAAAAAATATTAACTCTGCCATCGTTATTAATTTTAGAAACGGTGTGTCTTCTTCATAAAAAAATCAAGAGTTCGGTTCACACTGTGCGTAACTCAGTTATTCTTAAGGGCAAACAGCTGTTCAATCACTTACCGGTTGGAATTAGGAGAATCATTGATGAGCGAAAGTTTAGGGCCGAAGTAAGACGGCTCCTTGTTGCGAGAGCCTATTATAGTGTCGAAGACTACCTATTACTGACAATTTTAAACTTAAGCAATTTTGACCTTAACTGTAATTTTCATTTTATCATTCCGACTGTTTGTTTTCAGTGTATTTGCCTATGTGCGGCGACTATGTTTTAATTAATCTTATTTTATATTATTTTAATTTAATTTCGGTTAAACTACTATTGTGCTGTTATTGTACTTATGTTTCCCGTAAGCTTTGTCAACAAGTTTTTCTTTAGACAATAAAGCATTTTGAGTTTGAGTTACATTTATAGCTTGTAATTTTACAATATTTATTTGTTATTCATGTACCATTTGGAATTTAATTTCTGTAGTGTATTGTACTGATAAATAAATAAATAAATGAATAAAATTTAAATTAAACAAGTTATTATCAAGTGCAACATAAAACTCCAGTGTGAATTTGGTTTGAAAAAAGGAAATACATAAGTATTGAGAATTCAATCATTAAAATATGTAACTGTTTCTATATTTATATTTTTCGATTAATTTACTTATATCATTCTCCACACTAACTTAAACTGTAAATCTCAAACTTTTTAGTATCATTAAGCGTAGCATATATATTTATTTTCCTATGTCGTAGAAGGTGCCTGTTCATATGGCCTTTTCCAATGCATCAATAATCACACTGATCACATTTAAACATATTAACGTCATCTGGGTTCTTATGCCGAAAAGGCGCATCTTCAAACGATTTTTACACTTTGTTTGAAAGGCACACTGATCGCATTTAAACATATTGACTTCCCCTGAAGAAGAAGGTGAATCTTAAAATTACTTTTTTCAATGCATCACACATGAAAATGACACTGACCACATTTAAGTATACATATAGACTTCCTCTGGATCCTTATGCTAGAGAAGGTGCATCCTCAAATGATTTTTAAACTTTGTTTGATAGGCACATTAATTGAATTTAAACATATCGACTTCCCCTGGATCCGTGTGTTGGCGAAAGTGCGCATTTACATTACTTTTGTAAATGCTTTGATAATCACACTGACTACATTTAAACATTTTAACTTTCTTTGGATCCTTATGACGGAGAAGGTGCTTCTTTAAATTACTTTCCCGAATGCTTTGATAATCACACTGACCACATTTAAACGTATTAACTTCTTCTGGATCCTTATGCCGCAAAAGGTGCTTCCTCAAATTACGTATAAACCTTGTTTGATAAGCACATTCATCGCATTTAAACATAGTAACTTCATCTGGATCCTTATGCCGGAGAACGTGCATCTTCAAACTTTTTTTATACTTTGTTTGAAAGGCACACTGATTGCATTTAAACATATTAACTTCCCCTGGATCCTTATGCCGGAGAAGGTGCGTCATTAAATCACCTTTCCGAATGCTTCGATAATCACACAAACTACATTTAAACATATCAACTTCTTTTGGATCCTCATGACGGCGAAGGTGCCTCTTTAAATCCCCTTTCTGAAAGCTTTGATAATCACACTGACTACATTTAAAGATATTAACTTCCTTTGGATCCTTATGTCGGAGAAGGTGCCTCCTTAAATCACCTTTCCGAACGCTTCGATAATCACATTGACCACATTTAAACTTATTAACTTCTTCTGGATTCTTATGTCGGCGAAAGTGAATCCTAAAATGACGTTTGACCTTTGTTTGATAAGCACATTGATGGCATTTAAACATACTCATATTCTCAACTTTCATATTAAGTTTCTGACCAACCCGATTATCACGCTGCTGTTCGATCTGGAGTCCGCAATCTTGATGTTCGTCAATGCTGTAATAGAGAAACACATTATTGTGAAGTTATATTAATCATACCAGTTAATTTATCAGTAATAGTACCATATACAGGAACATTTCTTGTCTAACCGAATAGGTGATTTTTCTCCGATCAACTTAAGCATACAGAATGAGCCCAAAGTAATACCTGATTTTCAATCTAAACTAGGAGTAGAGAAAATCGGCATAATTTAGGAGTAAACAAGATTTGGATTTAATATGAGGTGTGGCATTACAGGTAATTTGAAATAAATTCTTTGATTACTAGTCCTACAAATGTATGAAACTTGGATTATTGTTTTAGACAACTATTTGATTGGGCCCCTCATTTTCGAAGAAAATCCAACTAGATATCTGCAGCAAAAAAAAACGAATTATTGCAGCAATTGAATTGCGCAACAATTGGTTTCTACAAGATGGCTGTCCAGCCCACAATATCAGATTGGTGATGGAGATTCTTAGACACTTTTGGCGATACAAAAATTCTAACCATTGCCCGGCGAGGTCACCAGACCTTACACCTCCGGATTTTTATTTATGAAGATATGCCAAAAACAAGGTACATAATAATAAGTAAAATAATATAAATAATAAGTTCTGAACTAAACTCCCTAAATAAATTGTCTTTACAACACTCCCTTACATTAAACCCTAAGAAGTGCTGTGTAATGGTTTTTGGGCGCAAGGCCGACTTGGACTCAGTTAAAAGTGAAATTAAAATTCAGATTGATGACATTATTTTGCCAGTAAAGGATAATGTGCGTAACTTGGGAGTGATTTTTGACAGTTCTCTAAGATTTAGTGCGCATGTGTCAGGTTGTATACAAAAAGCTTTCATTAGATTAAAATTCTTATACCATATGCGGCACTTCCTATCTCAAAAGGTTAAATCACTTTTGTGCGATTCCCTCGTGCTCTCATTATTTAACCATGGCGACGTTGTCTACGGAAATTGTCTCACTGTAGTCGATAAACGACGAATACAACTTGTTCAGAATTCTTGTTTGAGACTTATTCATGGAGTAAGGAAATATGAACATATCTCCCACAAGCTGGACGAGTCGCACTGGTTGAGTATGGCGGAGAGGAGGGAGCTGCATCAAGCATGCTTTTATCATAAAATTATATCTTTGAAATGTCCTGCATACTTGTATAACCGTATTGTTTTTCGAACTGACGTACATACTTTAAATACCAGATTTAAAGGCAGAATAACGCCGCCGCATCACCACACTGCAATCTTTGAGCGAAGCTTTTCACACAATATTGCTAAGTTCTATAACTCGTTGCCAGATAACTTAAAAATACTTCCGCTCTCTTCCTTTAGGCTGAATTATATTAAACATATATTGAATAGACATGTATGATGAACATACACCCACTGCATCGTGATTGTCACGTTAAATAAAAAGTTAATTACCAATACACCGCTAGGTTAGGTTAAGATATTTAAGATTAGCTATAGGTTAAGTAGATCAGGGAGGTATTTTAGGATGCCTCATCTGGACTTCGCCTATTTCAGAATAACATATGTAATATGTATCCCTTCTTTTTGTACTTTTGTAACAGAAAATTTAATATTCTGAAATAAAGACATTTATTATTTATTATTATTATTATTATTATTATTATTATATATGAATTTTTTCCGCCAGAAAATAATTCTTGCCAGAATCAACACTTTCAAAAAAGTAACCCGTGTGATAAATGGAGGGAGACATGTGACATAATTTTGAAACATTTGTTTATGAATTTTCATTTAATAGGTCTGCACAATTTGATTATTTTAATGTTTATTTATTTATGGCCAAATATACAGGGTGTCCCACGGTGGATGGCGTACTAGACGTTTATAAAGAACTAAATAACGGATCATTTTGAAAATTTGGCAACCGGGATAAACGATCATGCTCTACAGTTTAAAATTATTTTTGACCATGCGGTGTTGCTGCTTCTACTCTAAACCGGTGGCAACATCGCTATTTTAAATAGAACACCCTGTATATTCTTCAATTTTCGAATTCCGCATATAATTATGAGCAACTTCTCTTAATATTTCCCTATACCTATCTGTAGCCGTTTTTCGGGAATAAATTAATTTCAATTTTTTTTTACGGAAACAGAACTTCCAATACATTTTAATATCTCCCTCCTATAAATCAATATTGAGCTGGAATTTGGGTTAGTTCAGGTTAGTTCATACCTGAATAATGCATCAAGGCATTTGATCTTTTGGTCGTATCTTAGTTTAAGTATACAGGGCGGTACAGAAATTAATTTATGTCGGCAACTTACAAAAATGCCAGAAAAATAATTTTTTTAAATGGACCACCCTGTATAATAATACGGATTTGAAAAGCCAATAAAACTAGCTTACAGAGTATGGATACTTTGCCTAATACCTAACTTTAAGTTTTTGATTTATTAGCGTTTATTCATAAAACTTCATAAATCGACAAACTTTCAACGGTTTTAATAGTAGTGGGCTACGGAAACAAATTTTTTGTTACATAGTCACCATGGCAACTTGTTTTATAGAAATTTCATTCTTTTAATAATAATTGTGATTTAAGTACAGGGTCTTCCAACGAGGACTGAACAGGGGCTAATTTTTGAGTTTCCTTGTATTTAAAGAAAAATCCAAAATAGCCAATCGATGTACTTTTTCCTGCAGAATTCAAAAATGAAACCAAAAATTTATTTGAACCAGAAACAAAAGAGTTACGCTATGGATAAGGTGTTTTTTAAATGGAACATAGCTTTTTTTTATACGATTTTTGGAACGAGTGATTTTTTTTTTGTCCGTTCTGATTAAAATATTTAATATTGTGACAGCTATTTTTATTAAATTTTAATGTTTTATCCAGTATAATTTAACTTTAACCTGTTTGAAACATACACTAGGTAATAAAGGTATAATCACCTTTGAATCCTTCAAAGTCAAAAAATTTGACACATTTACTATAATATTGCCGAAATGAAATATTCATCAAATAGGTTCTTATCCTTAGAATAGTATTGACGGATATATTTCTGTGAAAATTTGCAATAAATCTTCTCCTTGCTTCTCTTGCATTTTCTTGGCATTTGTAGAACAAGATAACAATCTGCAATCTCTCATCTAATGAATATTTCTGGTCTGGGCTCCTAGCTGGCCAACGTACGGGTCCTTGATTTCCAATCCATTTATTGGGGAACAGTGCATTTAATTAGTGTGTAACGAGCCTCCCATTATGAGGTGGTGCACCATCTTGTTGCCACCATAGTTGACGTAATACGTCCAACGGTTCTTCCAATAAGGAATCCAATATATTGGTCCTTATTAATTCGGCATATCTTTCAGAAGTTAAAATTTCCTTCAAGAGAAAACGAACCGATAATTTTATTGTGCCACATACCGACCCATACATTAAATGATTGCCGTTCCTGAGGTTTTACTTCTCGACTCTGCCTTGGGTTTTCTATTGACCAATAGTGTTCGTTATGTCTATTAAATAGTCCATGTGTTGAAAACCTGCATTCATCTGTCCATATAGTTTTATTTAGGAAGTCGTCATTTTCATTAATTCTATTTTGCAACCAGTTATAAAATTCTAATCGTCTCTCAGCATCGCCAGGTCTTAGTGTTTGACTAATATGAATTTTGTTAGGTTTATATCCACGATTATTTAAAGTTCTCCAAACTCTCATTCGCGGTGATACTACTTCGTCTGAGAGAACTCTAATTGAAGCTCGAGGATTATTATTTTCCTTAAAAAATAATTTAAAATTACTCATTTTACTTCCTACTATGTAATAATTTTTAAACTTACAGTGTTTAAGATAATTTGTTCCTCTTCTGGATCGATTCGTCTTCCATATTCAACCCTTGGTTGAACAAAACTTCCGTATTGAGCTAAATTATTATCAATATTAGCAAAATAACTATAATGCTGCTGCCGTCTTTCCGGATATTCCAACAAATAGCGCTCACAAGCCGTTTTTGAATTTGGATTCGAAATAAAATAAATCCTTATCATGTCTCCTTTTTCTTCAGAAGAAAAAGGCATTTATCTTTAATACGCGTTAACGATTAGTATTAGTAAACAGTGAAATGAAAATGAACTAAGATGGCCGGCGCGCACGATGCACCGCCACCGCTGGGGTTTGAGGGTTGACACTTTAATTATATTACTTATTTATAAAAAATTAATACAAATGAGTTCTTATGGAAAATGACATTAGGTAATATAAATTTTTGAATAAGTGCTATACATCATTGCTTTTGAGACCTTAGAAGCTCTTAAAATCCATAATAAAAAATTCAGGGCCGTATTTAAAAAAACACAGTTGATGATGGCAGCTCAAAGACGAAACGTCGGTTTGAAAATCTAATAGCACCATCTTGTAGAACAGAAAAAGTAGCAATGAGAAGGTGTAATTTATATTGTTATATCTATTCAAATAGAGTCATAAAAAAATAAAAATGAAATCGCGAATATTCGTTTTTTTTCCAAAAATCTTCGGAAGCACTCCGAATTTTTAAACTTTGAAGGTAGCATTTTGATCAGCATCAAATCGCGCAACTTTGCCTCTATTTAGCCGACCTCGTATCTCTTCTAGTTTCCGAGATCCCAATGATGAGGCTCGAATTTGGGACACTCTGTACCTACGATGGCGGAAAATAATAATTACTCTAATACAGTTTTAATGAATTTATTTATTTTCCATAGACAGTGTGATCAAATAATTAGCAGAACCTGCAGATAGTTTAATGAAATGTATCCGAATTTGCCGCAGATGAATAACAAAAAATTTATCCGGCTTCAGAACAATTTTAGACAGTTTCGATCAATTTTAAAAGCACCAAGAAGGTAGGCAGGGTAGGCCTCCGAGGCCGCGCCTCACCCTCAATCTCCCAATCTCCTCTCAAAAAATACAAATATGTTTTCTGTAAATTTATACATTTTCAAATATAAATTCCATATAAAAAATAATTTTCATACTGCTTTACCGAGCGCCGCGCTATAAGCGACTATTTTATTCTGTAAACTTTGGCGACGTCGACGTCCGAGAGGCTAAATGATTTCAGCTTTACTGCTCCGAGGGTTCGTACCTATTTTGGCAAACCTCATACGAAAATCTCAACGTCTTTTGTTTGGTCTGTCTCTCTCTTACTCGGGGCTCATTTCGCGTTTGTTTCTCTTATTGAGGCTATAGGAACCTAGCTTGGCTGGTTACTGATTGGCTGTTTAAATCATATGTTTTATTCTGCGAATTCTGTGATTACCCGGCGCCCGGCGTATATCGTACCAGGTGTGTGAACTGTGTGTGTGTTTGGTGTGTGGTTTAATTTAGGAAAATTACAAATTGTCATATTTTATTGGTTTATTTTATGTTAATATTGTTGTGACTGTGCAGGGTAGTCAGGATACAGGTGCGATGCAGGTAATGTAGAAGTGTTGGCAATGTTTGTTTGGGCAATTTATAATTTCGTGTTCGCCAAATTAAGGTTATATTTTCAAGATCCGGTAAGTTTTAAGATTTCTTTATTATGTTATTAATTATTAAACGCTAAATTTTATTGTTTTAAAAAAATATAAATCCTGTTCATGATATTATTCTCTCATACCTATTTTTAAGGAGAAACGAAACGGAAAAAAGACAGATATTATGTAGTCGTCCGACACCAAAAATTTCGGCAATATTCAACGATAAGAGACAGGGTAAGCAATATTCAAGAGCTTTTCAGGTAACTTGGTACGAAACCTATAAGTGGCTGTGCGGAAGTATTTATAAGGAAAGCTTATATTGTTGGCCTTGTATTTTATTAGGCAGCGTAAAAAACAATTGGAGTTCAGGGGGTGGGTATTCTGATTTAAAAAATTTTTCACGGGCGGTAAAATCACACGAAAGTTCCAAAGAACATATTAAGAGAGTAGAGCAAAATAGAGACACAATAGCGGATGCACTGAGAGAAAATGCAGGCGTTAATAAAATTATTTATAATGAAAACGTGCGTAAAAATCGCTTATTATTAACTTATTTAGTTGATGTAACTGTAACGTTAGGAAAACAGGAGTTAGCATTTCGAGGCCACAATGAAACGACAGATTCATCCAACCGCGGAAATTTCAAAGAAATATTTACATGTTTAATAAAGAGAAATACGGAACTTACCGAACATTGTGCAAAATTTTGCGATATTTTTACAGGACAGTCTAAGACTATTCAAAATGAACTGATTGGTTGCATACATGAATATATTCGAGAACATATACAAAAATAAATTAATGATACAGATTGTTGTTTTTTTGACGTAATAGCGGATGATAGTACCGATATAACGGAAAAATCTCAGTGTTCGATAACATGTAACAAACGGATCTTTAAAAGAAAGATTTTTAGGATTTTTTGACGTCAGTGATGATAGAACAGCAGAGAGCCTTTTTCAGTTAATAAAAGGTAGTTTAGAGCCTTATGACATTAAAGAGAAATTGGTCGCGCAGTGTTATGACGGTGCCAG
Organism: Polydrusus tereticollis; assembly: GCA_963920685.1. Taxonomy (NCBI): domain Eukaryota; kingdom Metazoa; phylum Arthropoda; class Insecta; order Coleoptera; family Curculionidae; genus Polydrusus; species Polydrusus tereticollis. The sequence goes on along the minus strand of OY987332.1, from coordinate 110,427,710 downwards.
TGTTATGGCGGGTGAAATAAATAGACTTCAAACAAAAGTTAGATCTATCGCGCCTTTAGCTTTATTTACCCATTGCTGTGCCCACAGATTAAATCTAGTATTGCAACAGGGAACAAAACAGATAACTCAAAGTCGTATGTTTTTTGCTACTTTATTAGGGATACCAAATTATTTTCACCAATCACCAAAACGGTCGTTTGCGCTTAATCAAATAGTTGGTAAAAGAATTCCGCGAGCTGTCGAAACGCGCTGGTATTCACGGTCTAAAATTTTTAATTTAGTGGCTAATGAATGGGATAATTTGATTTTAGTTTTTTAAAGTATCATTAATGATCCAAGTTCCGGATCAGAATCTATTAATGCCGGCTTTCACAACTTGCGTTAATAATACCTACCTAGCCTTTGTTTTGATAAATAATTTATTATTTTCTTTTTTTTTCAATTTTTTAATATAATGTTTTTTTTTTGCCTAAAATGGTTTTCACTTCAAATCCAATATTATTTTCAGTAATGTAATAGTCGAAAGCATGGAAACTGTCAAAAATCTGTTTGCATTGGATTTCATGGTTTCAACTGCTGCGTCACTAAAAATAATATTAAGTTTGGAGTATAGTAGGGCTATCGGCGATGATCTCCATTTAAAAAAAGGTCAACGCGTCGCAGAATACTACCTCCCGGGTGACGTGGAAATTTATTCATGTTTAAACGAAATTTACCTTTTCAGGGCACCCACTCCCACCTGAATTTTTGTCTCTATTTCAAATACCTATCTAGTAAATATTTATTTACATTGTAACAATTTTATAATATAATGAATCAATATTATTTATATATACCTAATTATTATATAAAATGAAGCAAAAACGTCTTAAATATTATTTTATCAAAAGCAACTTAATTTAGCTAAATTCGTATTATTTAAGAAAGTTTGACCATGACCTTGCAAATTGAATATTTTCCTCGTGAAACCTAGTATTTCAAAATAATTATATTGCTGGCTGAATTCCTAACTATTCATTTTAAGCCAATGACCTTGAAATCGCGAAAAATATTGACCTGCGGCGCTATTTTCTACCCACACCCCCTTATACACCCACGAGCCGCCACTGCAAAACACCTGTGAAAACGAAAGAAAAACTGGAACATCGAGTCATCCAAGCATTCAACGACTTTGATGCGAATGAATTTCGAAGTGCTACAACGGATGGTGTCAATACCCGTTTATTAAAGTATCTAGAAGTTAATGGCCAACATTTTGAACAATTGCTTAAAAAATAGTCCATTTATTTTTATTAATAGTTTTATTTTACTTTTATCGTATTTTATTAGCTAGTTCGATTTGTAATACTTTTTATTATTTTTGTTATCATTTGTTGCATTCAGAATTGATCCAAACTGTCTACAATTGTTCTGAAGCCGAATAAATTTGTTGTTATTCATCCGCGGCAAATTCGGATACATTTCATTAAATTTTCTGTAGGTTCTGCTAATTATTTGATCACACTGTCTATGGAACATAAATGTGTGTGTGTGTATGTACGTTTTTGGCACTGGTTTAAACCAAATGGCCAGCTTTATCTTTCCTATGATGGAGTTACAGTTATTTGGACTTTTCTTTAATACTTAACCCAAAACAATTCTGATAAATTATTCACCCATTGATCTATCGTTAATACTACTCTCTAACTAATTCTAACCTCTAATTATTATTAATATTTCTTTTTTCTTCTTTTTTCTTCTTTTTTTTCTTTCTTTTTTCTTTTTTTCTTTTTTTTTTTCTCTTTTTTTTTTCCTTTTTTTTTTTCTTTTTTTTTTTATTATACTGAAGCGATACGCTACGTCCACCTTCCCAGGTAGCTCGGACGCATGCGCACTCCAATTTTTAATACGCTGACGATCAGCTAATTCGACATAAACGTCTTTTTCTTCGTTTTCACCCAGCATTCCCCACGGCTGTATATCTTCACACCACGACCAGAGATCCTCTTCTTCAGGCTTCGTTGTTAATGCCCTTTTTGAGCCACCCACGGGGTTTGGGTCGCTTGCCACTTCAATGCCACTCGGCCGGCAGTCGGACGGAGGTTTAGGGAACCCTAACAGGTCCTGGACACCAATCGTTGAGTTGGCATCTCGGTCTGGGCCCCTCGCCACCTCCGTAGAGTCGACGGATGAGTCATAGCTGACTCCCTGGAGTTCTGCTTGTCCATTGGGCGAGCACATGCCCATGGCATCGTTGATCCAGGCCTCCAGGAAGCCGCTCGGCGAAGACGGTAGCAGCACATCTTGCATTCTGTCTAAGACTGTTGCGAAATTTAAGGCCATGTGTCTGACTCACAACAGCTTAGTTAAAACGTAATTAAAATATTTGAGTTTTATTCTAACCCTGTATAATATTTTATTTATTAACACTTTTTATGCCTAAGTATTTATTCTAACTTAAAAACACAAATTAAACAACTGCGTAATTTTTCCAAAACTTTTATTCATCCGATTTGCGATGCTTCAATGCTACCAAGAAAGTCCCAGATTATGCTTTAGGAAACTTTCATTTAAATCTTAAAAACACTTTTTATTTACTGTGAAAATAACTCATCAACTCGAGTTATGACGTCATATGATGACTGCAGCTAATTAGATCTTTATTATTTGAACCCCCGTGAATGACTGAATCAATAGCACGATTGTCGGCTATTTATAGTAAAATCCAATACCAGAACAATACTTAGATAATTATATTTTTTTTTTCTTTTCTTTTCTCTCTTCTTTTCTTTTTTTTTTTTTTTTTTTTTTTTTAACAAATAATGACTAGATACTATGTTATGATTACAATAATAAAAATCAAAGCTTCAAATTAATTTTATTTATATGATCATATAATATCTTATAAATAGCGATATTCTCGGAAGCCAGAAGGTTTGATAAGTTTGTCGGGAGTGGGCTAAATTCCTTAAGTTTACTAAATAGTTCAGTATTTTGTTGTTGAAACATCTCACATTCAAGTATACAATGTTGTGGACGCCCCATCTCTCCACACTCACAGTTACTATTGATCTTTTTCCCTATTTTACATAAGTAGGAAGGAACCAAAACATGTGATGTTCTGAGTCTACAAATAGTTCGCACGAAATTTCTATTAGATACTGAGTGAAACCAAGTCTTTCGTTTACTTTCCTCCGATTGTAGTGACATGTAATATTTACCGGTTTGAGATATTTGTTCAATCAATGGTAATGGATCGGTGTACGGAAGATAAATATTTTTAATAAGGCCATCGTCGACCGCCTGTTTTGCCAGTTTGTCGACTATTTCATTTGCGTTTATGCCTATATGGGCTTTTACCCAAGCTAAGTGAATATACTTTTGCGGTCTTTAAGTAGTTTATTTAAATGAATAATGTCGCAGATAATGTGATTTGTGTTATTTTTAAAATTGCTATACTTAATTTTTTCTAAAGCGCTTTTACAATCGGAGAAAATTACAAATTTATAGTTTGTCTTGAAATCCAGACAGTAACTCATGGCTTCCCTAATAGCCAATAGTTCTGCTGAGTATATTGAAGTATATTTTGGTAGTTTAAATTTTTGTTGAACACTAACATTTGAATGAAAGTATGCGCATCCCGTTTTTTTCTTGATTAAGGATCCATCCGTATAAATATGCTCATATCCTTGCCATTTTGTATTTAACTTTTCTAAAAATCTGTATTTAACTTCTTCGGGCGACTCCAGATTGATATCATTTGATATTTGAACGGCAATTTCAATATCGTAATCTTCATAATCAAGTGAAAAGCAAGGAAGAATTTGGGATTGATGGATTATATCTTTGACATTGGTTAGCCACATGTAGCTTTGGACCAAATTTGGAATTTTACTTTTATGAATCCAATACTTGTCTGTAAGAACGAGAACGGTAAGGTTAGATATCTTTGTGATTAAAGGACTACTTCTTGCAAAGAGTTTAAGGAGATATTTGTCGCTTATAAAATTTCGTCTGAGCTCCAGGGGTGGTTCCAGAGTTTCCATTTCCATTGCGTTTATCGGAGTACTTCTCAGGTATCCTATACAGAATCTCAGGCATTTGTTTTTAATAGTGTCCAATTTTTTTTGATGCGTATTCGCTGCTGATCCATACAAGATACTTCCATAATCAAAGATGGACTTAATGAGGGACTTGTAGAATAATAGGCTAATATTTGGGTCAGCTCCCCATTTCTGATGGCTGAAGGCTCGTAAAATATTTAATCCATTTTCTGTTCTATTTCTGTCTATTGTTCAGAAGCCGAATAAATTTTTTGTTATTCATCTGCGGCAAATTCGGATACATTTCATTAAACTATCTGCAGGTTCTGCTAATTATTTGATTACACTGTCTATGGAAAATAAATAAACTCATTAAAACTGTATTAGAGTAATTATTATTTTCCGCCATCGTAGGTACTTAAATCACAATTATTAAAAGAATTAAATTTCTATAAAACAAGTTGCCATGGTGACTGTAACAAAAATTTCACAGCCCACTACTATTAAAACCGTTGAAAGTTTGTCGATTTATGAAGTTTTATGAATAAAAGCTAATAAATCGAAAACTTGAAGTTAGGTATTAGGCAAAGTATACATACTCTGAAAGCTAGTTTTATTGGCTTTTCAAATTCGTATTATAATACAGGGTGTTCCATTAAAAAAAAATATTTTTCTGGCATTTTTGTAAGTTACCGACATAAATTAATTTCTGTACCGCCCTGTATACTTAAACTAAGATATGACCAAAAGATCAAATGCCTGATGCATTGTTCAGGTATGACCCAAATTTCAGCTTAATATTGATTAATAGGAGGGAGATATTAAAATCTATTGCAAGTCCTTTTTTCGTAAAAAAAAATTGAAATTAATTTATTCCCGAAAAACGGCTACAGATAGGTATAGGGAAAAATTAAGAGAAGTTACTCATAATTATATGCGGAATTCGAAAATTGAAGAATATACAGGGTGTTCTATTTAAAATAGCGATGTTGCCACCGGTTTAAAGTAGAAGCGGCAACACCGCACGGTCAAAAATATTTTTAAACTGTAGATCATGATCGTTTATCCCGATTGCCTTTCAGAATGATCCGTTATTTAGTTCTCCATAAACGTCTAATACGCCATCCACCGTGGGACACCCTGTATGGGTAACCCCATTACATTACTACACAATGGCTATATCTATATTAGTATAAAATTATATTAACAAAGTAGATCACAGTTTTCAAGGAACCTTAAGTCTAAAATCAAATTTAGAAGGTGACAGAGCAAATATATCAATGCTTCTATTATAATTTAGATATCTTAATGAACTGATAATAGGCGAGTTCATGCCGTAGTTAGTCCAGTGCAGACAAACGTGGAGTAGTTCAGGGGATCTCAGTGTCCTATTAGGTACGTTAAGTTTAATTGTTTTAAGAAGTTCCAGGCAATGTATCACACCATTAGCAATCCTGCATATAAAGCGAACATCTGAGACAATCCTTCTCCTCTCCAGAGTATCCAGTGACGAAGCGTTTAGGACAGTCTCGAAGTTGTAAGGCATTCCCAACCTATCTGCACAGTGTCTGGTATTAATATGGTCCGAGAACCTCAGAGAGCTGTCAAAATATACCCCCAAATCTTTAATTACAGTCTGTCTAGATAATTCTGTGGTGTTCAGGTTACAAGATGTTTAAATCTTGGGTTCCTTCCTAGTAAAACTAATACAAGAACATTTGCTAACATTAAAAGATAAATTATTGGCAGTTGACCAGTTCAGTAAACTATTTATGTCCCTCTGTAACAGGTGTTCATTCGATCGGTCCACAATAGGTCTACAAATCTTAAGGTCGTCCGCGAACATTAAGCATAAGAAGGATCTCAGATCTGATACTACGCCATTTACGAGGAGGTTAAAAAGTAAAGGAAAGCAATGTGCCCCCTGAGGCACCCCCGATGTTACCGAAATTTCTATTTTCTTATCTATAAATAGCCCGTCTCTTGTTGTTTGCGATCTAAATATAAATTTTTTGAACGACACTGATCCCGAAACCCAATCGTCCAGCAGTCTTTTAAATTCTTTTGATATGAATTGTTTTGTGACTCAACCAACAAGAATAACCTTGCACTCTGCTTGACTATATGTGCTGCAATATAACATCGGGTAAAATTTTTTTTTTCTGTACTTTGTTAAACATTAAATAAATGGAGTATTATTATTATTATTATTATTAATATTAATGAAAGTAGAGTGCAATGTGAAGTGTTTAATGCTGGGCTGTCGGATCACGAGGTAGTGGCATGTGGGCTTTGTATTGTGAACAAAAAATATAGAAAACAGGTACGTAGGGGTAGACTCTTTACGAGGGCGAATTATAATAAGTTCTCACAACTCTGCACTGAAGTTGATTGGCCAGGAGTTTTTCTCTCTCCGGACCCCCTGCATGATTTTCATTTTAAACTCTCCAAAGCTTTTAATACAGCCTTTCCCATGCGATCTCTAAAGGTCAAGACTAAAAAGTCATGGCTATTTAAAGGTATTGGTATTTCTGCTAAAAATATGCGATGTCTGCATTACTTGCGGAAATACTTTATTAACAATGACCGTTTTATGCTTTATTTTAATAAATATAGAGCAGTGTACAGGCGAACAATAAAGGCCGCAAAGAGACTGCACTATAATAATAGACTAATACATGCTAGCAACAAACAACGGGAAACTTGGAGTATTGTCAACGATTTAAGAGGTAAAAACAATACTAACATTTTCGAAACTAAATTGTCTCCTGATAAATTTAATGGATTTTATAGCTGCATAGCAGCTAATTTATCTAGCCAAATAGGACCTTCAGTGGATTTCGAGGAATATTTAAATAATGTTAATGTAATACAGTCATTTTTTCTTGTCCCAACTAACATTCATGAACTAAATGATATCTTTACCTCCATTAACAATAAAGAAGCGTCAGGTTGGGATGGTATTTCTATAAAAATATTTTTACACCTACCTCTTAATGTACAGAGCGTTTTGGCTGACTGTATTAACCACTCCTTTTCTATAGGATCATTGCCACAATGCTTAAAGTTAGCAACAGTTATTCCTCTCTATAAGTGGGGAGATCGTGAGACCACCTCCAACTACAGGCCGGTATCATTACTTCCCACATTGGGAAAAATAGTCGAAAGACTAGTCAAACGTCGCTTGGTAACTTTTCTGAATGATCAAAGTATTGTAAACACGGCCCAGTTTGGATTTCGGGCTTTAAGGGGAACTAACGATGCCATTTTTTCATTTCTGGAGGATGTGTATATTGGACTGAATGAGAAAGACTCTGTTGCTGCTGTCTTCTATGACCTTTCTAAAGCTTTTGATTGTGTCAATCGCCGGATACTGCTAAGTAAATTGGAAGTTTACGGCTTTAGAGGAAACGCTCTGGACTGGTTCAGATCCTACTTAACAGGAAGAAGTCAGAGGGTTTCATTGTCGGGATCTATGTCTAAACAAGCGAATGATGACTGTGGCGTTCCGCAGGGTTCTGTGTTGGGCCCTTTATTGTTTTTATTATATGTTAACGACTTGGCAGATATAAATATAACCGGCAACTTTACTCTTTTTGCGGATGACGCTACTGTATTTTGGCACAATAAGGATGTGCTACAACTTAACAAGGATATTAATGATGACTTATTTAAATCAAGCAGTGGTGTGACTCAAATAAACTGACATGTAATGTTTCTAAGACTGGAGTGATGTCATTTGAGTGTGTCTTGAATGACGTATTTCTGGACAATAATGTTGTTAGTAATCTCCAAGAAAATAAATTTCTGGGGATATATACAGATAGCAAATTGAAATTTGAGGGCCATATAAAACATTTAAACTCGAAATTATCATCTGGTTGTTACGCACTCAGAGTAGTGTCTGGCGAGCTCGATAGGGGGATTGCAAGAAAGGCTTACTTTGCTTTGATTGAGTTCTATTTACGCTATGGGATTTGCTTCTGGGGAGCATGCGCAAAACAATTATTTAACAGTGTATTCTTGATACAGAAGCGAGCTGTGAGGTTTTTAAGCGGAGCTAATTATAGACTCCTGTCGTCCTTTGTTCTTGTTGCACAAAATTTTAACTTTAACGTCGATATTTATATTGGAGTCACCATGCCTGATGCACAAGAAGCATCAGGATGATATAAGAAGACAATCTGTATATGGCACGAGAAGTGTATACAACATTTCTCTGCCTCGTCCTACCTCATCCCATAAATCCATATTTTTTAGTAGTAAAAAGATATTTAATAATTTGCCTTTACAAGAGAGATATAAATAAGAATGATGAGAAATAAAGAAATTTCGAAAGAGTTTAAAGGGGCTGCTGGTTGCGAGACCTTATTACGATTTATCGGAGTTTGTTGAGGAAAACTTTGATTGATTTTGGGTATGATGGGGTCTTTGAGCATGTGATGAACCGGTAAAGAATAATTAATTTCAATTATTTTATTTTACTTCATTTACAACGGCCTTTGCACTTATGAGATTAAAATAGGAAAAAATTTAATACAACTTTTCAAGTTTAGGTAATGGAAAATTTTAAAAATAATGATAACAAAAAAAAGGAAAATTTAAAAAAGAAAACCAACCTTCAAATTAAATCAAAATATGCCGATAAACTGGTGAAAGATTTCAAAGTCCCGGAACATAATTTATTTTATTTCAAAAATAAGTAGATTCACAAAAATCCCACTAGAAACCGACTTTAATTTTCTTCAATTAGAGAATTAAAAAAATTTTTTAACAAATTTCGCGAACAGACTAACGTTACATCGTCTCCACACCCGTGAAAAACTTTCTTTCATACGGGGATAACACCCAGCAAATTATTGGTTAAAAATCAAACAAAGGAAAACCAACTCTATTCTAATCACCTTTAAAGTCGAAAACATAACAAAATTTGCATCACTCACTAGGAATGTGCAAATGGTATATAGCCTATTCCGTAACAACAGTATAGGTGAAAGATTATTAAATTCAATTAAAAATATCTATTAGTCGGAATAGACTCTATGTAGGTACCGCCTACTGGGAGGTTCTTAATATTACGTACCATGTCAGAGAGTCCGCAAATATCGACTGTAATAATATTTACCAAAACGTATATTTTTCTAAAGCATGAACTGACCAGCCCAATAAGTTACCCGACCTGCGCTTTTGAGTTCGAATTGTTCGCCTCATGCCCAAATAAGGTAATTGAAACATCTATGCTGATGCCACCATATTTTGGATGGGGAAAAGCATCTATTTAAAGGGAAAATTTCAGAAAAATAGGAGTTCACTTCGGTTCAGTAGAAGACAATACAGTTCAGTTAAGTTCAGTATAGGACAGTTCAGACATAGTAGAGAAGCAGTACGAAAAGTGTGAAAAAGCAGTTCTGAAAAAGTGCAAAAATACTTTCTGGCAGTTCTTCACAACAGAAAAAGTTTTTTTTTTTTAAAGAAATTAAAAGGTCCAAATAGTAAAAAGCACAACAGTAACTATTCTGAAACCCAGCGAAACCGCGCATTTTAAACCGTGGCTACTACGAGTTCAAGTTTTCGCGAATTAAGAAAGTAACCTACCAACAATCGGCGACCAAAAAGTAAGTGCCTAAATAAAACGCAAATGTATTGTAGAGACTAAAAGTTAATTAGTGTTATTTGGGAAATCATGAATACTTTGTATGGTGGCTCCATCAAAAGTGCATTTTAAAATTATATGAATAAATTAGTAGTGTATACAAATTAAAGGCGTTTTCATGGTTTCTGTATCTACCACCCACCTTAAGGAAAGTATTTAAGGCGATGTTGACGCTTAGACTAAATTCACCGATGAACTGTTTTGCTGCAAGAACGACCCGTTGTAGGTTCCTTGGTGTCTCAGCGGTGCATTCATAATTTGGCAAGCTTGTAGTGCAGCACAAGGAGGATTAGGATGGTTGGTAAAAATAACTCGTAGACATTTATAGCTACACAGTAAGTAATTTTACATTGCTAAAATAACTCCCTTTCGAGAATAAGTGAACCCAAATAAATATACATCTTGTACGTCGTCCTGTAGCGGTCAACAGCTGACGGGGTAAATATATAGGTACAGGGTGGCGTTTACAAGCAGACTTTTATTCTGTGCGCATAGAGATGCATTAAGATGTCTTATATGTTTTTTTTTGTGTGCTAAATGAATGTTCGTTTATTTTTTCTGAAGCTGTTTTAAAATAATGCTACCTTTCAAGACCTGGATTTATTGTGTTTTATATTTTTACTCTAATGAATAATGGTGATGTAGTGAGTGGTATATATAATTTTTTGGTTATTTTGGATGTAGTTGTTGAATTGGTATATTTTTTTGTTTGTATAGCTTTATCAATAAGAATTGTTTTGTTCTTTGGATAATAAAGCATAATTGACTTTGACTTTGACTTTCATTATGGCGCCCAGGCGTAATTAAAGCCTACTATGAAAAAACTCGTAATATTCGATTTTGGAACCTAAGAAAAATAATATATTAGACTTGTAGTAAATAACTTAAAGCTCTTGAGGAGCTCTTTCCAAAAATACAGGAATTAAATATAGCGTCCACAAGAAATTGGAAAATTCATGAATGTATCTCGAAAACGAGAAAAACTGGAATTTTCTATTCTACTGCATCAGATGCTTCTTAAAAAAGTGTTTTGATAATATTTATTTTATTTCTAAAACCACAGCACTTGCATTTGGCGAATTACAGAGGTAAATGCACATTTTTAGTTTTCTCTAATAGTCTCTAAAACCAACAGAGATGAGTCAACCCTTCAATTAATTTGCAATAAAATTATTCTAAATCAGATCTTGATCGAATTCCCCAAAATAAATGTAATCCTACGCCCATCTAAAATTTTGTTTTAACATCCTTTATACCTAAGAGAAATTAATTTATCCTGTAGCACCCAGTACAGAGTACCTAAACTTAAGCAAAATATACCTGTTTTCGTTTATTTCAGATTCGTCCTTCTTAATGTCTAGTTCTTCGTTTTTCAATTTCCACTCTGTATAGTTCAAATCATACATTTCATCGCATACATTTACTGCTTCACTCTCAGTTTTCACCTCTGATTTTGTTTGATCCACAAACATTTGTTTGTCCCTGTAAAACGTAAAAATATCCTCTTATAAGTGGGCCAGAAACAAAAATTAGTTTGATTGCTTTTACCACATAAATTAAATTATTAAAGTGGGGAAAGGCATTAAGTATTAAAAATCAGATATTGATGAACGGTAATAGAAAATATTCAGGTACAGTTACAAGTACAAATCCAATTTTATTGGTAATCATTTTAAATCTACCTCTATATTTAATGGGTCCGCCAATTCGAGATGGATGAGCCTACCTACTTTTAATGAAGGATAAGAGGTCGAAGAGTGCAAAATGACTGCCTGAATGCGCTCACAAGACTTGCTCTTAAAACTAATATGACATAAATTTAACTATATATAAAACTCTGATGAAATAATAATTATGGGTGACCTAAATATTTATCTTTTATGTGCTACTAATTCAGTCAATATGTTCGACACTTTTCTTTCTTCTATTCACTGTGTCAGGTGGTTAAAACTCCTACACGATTCTTGGGTGGACACAGTAGCCCGATTGATTTGATTCTCTTATGCAGTAAAAATGTATTAGATGGAGATGTTATACACCTTGATATACATGATGTTACAGACCATCAGTTTACCTATTGCAAAATTAAGGGCAAAGTGTCTTCCAGGGCACCAAAAATTGTAGAGTTTAGAAACTTTAAATACTTTGACATTGATCTATTTAACGCTGATTTAATAAATACGAATTGGGTGAAATTTATGACACACAATGCCTTCATAAAAAGGTAGATTTTCTCACTGATCAAATATTACAATTGTTTGATAGTCATGTGCCTCTGTGTAAAGTGTGACGAAGCCGAAGGCACCGTGGCTTACAGACGTCTTAAAGATTATAAAAAAAGAACGTAACAAATTATTGTCTAGGTATAAGAGAACCAAGACTGTTCTAGACTGGGAGGCATACAAAGCGATGAGAAATTTATTCACTCAGGCTGTTCGTAATGAAAAAAAAGCATATGTCAATTTTGTTGCACAAAATAATAATAAAAAAGACCTTTGGGGCGCTCTAAATAATTTAAATGTTTACAACAAAAGTAAAATCAATATAAGCTTGTCTAGCAATTTGAAGAAGCCAGATCCTATAAATAATTACTTTATCAAACCCGTAATAAGCTAAGTCGCGTACAGGTGGACGGCAGTGGTTCGTCATGTTATTCTAACATGTACGTCTCTGGGTGAAATCAAGCCGGCAACGTGAGTAGAATATTTGCCATCAAAAAAGAGATATGGCCGCTTCATATTCTTACCCGGACACCCTGTATAATAAAATACGTTACTCGTTCGACCTGACCCGATCGACTGCGCGCTCCTAATGGTGGTGGCGTGCTGGTACTATAGTAACAAAATGTATGTTGTTAAAGACATACAACAATTCTAAAAAATACTAAACCTGTGTATTCTTATACTTTTTTTAAATTGTAACAAAATTAATATTAGAATATTTGCATTTTCCATGAAAACATAAGCAATTAGCTATGAGAAAGCTTAATACTTTTCGATAGACAATTAAATTTTACATCTATTGCTGACATAAAATACAGGATGTTACATTTGTACATATGTATTGATAACAACAGCCTAACAAAAAAATGTTTTTGTCTTGGTGCCGAAGAAAAAACAACTGATTTTAGTTATTTTGAATGCGGTGATTCCAAAAACACTTAGCTTTTCTTCGTATCAGCTCTAGTTTTTGAGATAGAGCCTACTCATAATAAATTGTAATATTAATATATTTGACAATTATAATGGTCATACATTTTATCAAAATCTTCACTAATTCCAAGACTAATGCCTTTTTTAATATACCTATTTATTCATAAATCACTGGAAATACCTAATCTTATATTGGCAAAAGGCCATATAATTATTACAGATAAGAAATAATTTTTCCTGGAATTTTCTTGCACCTGCAGATTTCTTATTTTTGTATTTGCAATTAGCACGAAATATACAATAGAAGGCAATAAAAATGAATGAAATTGTATACAGTAAGCCTCATAAATTAATTCGTTAACTTGGCTTGTGTCCTAGGGTATTAGTACCTACCCTACAATATGGGGATTATATTATGCGGAATATTGCCTGCATGCATTTAGTTGAAACTTGAGCTTCAATGCAAGAGTATGTTTTTTGAAAAATCGTATTTAAACATGGCTTCTACAAGTAGGCGTAGTTGCGTAAACCATCCGGACGTTTTTTGCTACATATGTGGCGAGTACATTTTAAAAGAAAGTAGAAGAGTGATTTGTGACTTTGTGAAAAAAGCTTATTTGGCCTATTTTGGTGTTCACTTAGGATACCAAAATCAACCCTGGGCTCCGCATGTTGTATGCAAAACCTGTGTCGAACACCTGCGAAAATGGACAAAATGACAAAGAAAGTGTTTAAAGCTTGGTGTTCCGATGGTATGGAGGGAACAAGAAAGCCACTTTGACTATTGTTATTTTTGTCTTGTGAAGATAAAGGGCATTAATCGTAATAATCGGCATAAGTGGAACTATCCTCGCCTGGAGTCAGCAAGAAGACCTGTTCAGCATTCTGAAGAAATACCAATTCCAACATATAGCAGCCTGCCTACGTTACCATAGCATACAGTCGAAACGTCATCTGACGAGCTGCAGAGTGACCGATTTGAAAAAGAGGACAGCGATTTTGCAGGAGATTTAACAAGTCCCGAACGTTTTACTCAAGAGGAGCTAAGTGACCTTGTCAGAGATTTAAACCTCCCAAAAGAGTCTCCCGAGTTACTTGCCTCCAGACTAAATGAAAAGAATCTTCTTTATCCAAGTACCAAAATTACATACTACCGTAACAGAGAAAAGGATTTTTTGCCATTTTTCTCTCAGGATAATATGGTTTTTTGTAATGATATTAAAGGTCTGTTAGATAAAATGGGAATAACAGAGTACACACCAGACCATTGGCGTCTCATTATCGACAGTTCCAAACGAAGTTTAAAGTGTGTCCTTCTACATAACGGTACCATATATGGAAGTATTACAATTGGGCATTCTAAAAAATTAAAAGAAGAATATAAAACAATATCGTTAGTGCTTAAAAAAATTAAATATGACGAACATCAGTGGGCAATCTGTGTTGACTTAAAAATCGTGAACTTTCTTCTGGGACAGCAGGGCTAAGGATCAACACTGAATTAGAAGAGAGTGGCCTTGTAGAGATGATTTAGAATAGAATAGAATAGAATAGAATATATATATTACCATTTTCAATACAATTTGTACATTGGGTCGTCAACGAAAGAATGAAATAAAGATTACACAAATACATAAAATAAAAGTAAATGTATAAAAACTGTCAGTATAAAATCAATAGACACAATACACTTAGTCACACACAGATGCAATTTAAAATATTAAGGATAGAGTATTTTTTTTTGGAATTTATAATATTAATATTGCAGGTAATTTATAACATTACATAATACATATCAAGACAAATACATATCTATCGTTAAAGATATTTATGAAGCCATTTTACGAAATACTATCACAATTTCATTTCATGTGATCCTGAGTAAGGTATTCCAGATGGACTAAAGGCCAGTCAAACTTGAATTTGTAAAATAATAGAAAACACGATAATAAACATGACTAGTGATTGAATGACATGTATTCCGCCACAGAATAAAATTCATTGACCAGTAGAAAATGCTTAGTCATCTTGGCAAATCTCTCGCCACGTAATGCTCGCAATTCAAATGGTAGCTCATTATAAAGTTTCACACAGTTGTAAAGAGGGGAATTCCTGAAAAAAGTTGTCTTATGATAAGGTATCTCAAGCAGATCACCTCCACGCGTATTATGGGTACTTGCAGATCCCAGTCTATTAAACATCGATCGATTGCCATTCACAAACAGCAAACATCGGAGCATATATATGCAGGGAAGCGTTAGTAGTTTATTTTTGGCAAAAGTGCCTCTGCAGCTTTCCCGAAAGTCTAAATTAAAAATAAGTCTTATTATCCTTTTTTGGTTTATAAATATGCGATTTTGGTGCATTGTAGCACTTCCCCAGCAAATAATATTATAAGTCATATGACTATAAGCCAGCGAGTAATATACAGACAAGAGGCCCTCGGTATCGAGTGTATTCTTAAGGCTTAGTATTGCGAAGAATGCAGAATTTAACTTGCCCGAGACATGGTCCAGATGATCACAGGAGGTAAGTTGGGGATCCAAGTGGGTACCTAAGAACTTAACTTTTTTTGATGGATTTATGTTAAGCGTTCTTTCATAATCCATTTCACGAAGGTTCCTGCGATTAAACATATTCATATATACAGTCTTATCAACATTCAATATTAAACTATTTCTCTTACACCACAATTCCATTTCATCGCAAACAGTTGCCATTTTTGCATTCAGATCATCCATGCTATCGGCAGTAACCACAACAGTTGTATCATCCGCATACATTGTCACATGACCAGATACCACATTCAACGGCAAATCATTTACATACAGAATAAATAAAAGTGGACCCAGTACGGATCCTTGTGGGACACCAAGTTCTACTCGTTGAGCTTCTGATTGCACTCCATTATATTTAACAATCATTACTCTGTCAGTCACATATGATTCTATCCATCTCAGCATTGTTCCTCGGATACCCAAGTTGTGTAATTTGGTAACTAGGAATTCCTTATTTATTGTGTCAAATGCTATGGAGAGATCAAAAAATATGGTCGCGACATATTTTCCCCCATCAATACTTCGATATACGTGATTTAAGAAATGGTATGAAGCGGATTCTATAGATTTTTTCGAGAGAAAGCCGTGTTGAGATAAATTTAACACATTATATCTATTGATGAAATTCATTAATCTTTCATGGACAATTCTCTCAAAGATTTTAGAAAAAATGCTCAATACTGAGATTTGCCTGTAGTTTTCAGTACTATGACAGTCATTTTTTTTGTATACAGGAGTAACATTTGCAGTTTTAAGTATCATTGGGAATACTCCTTCACTTAGGCTACGATTTATCAATGCAGTAAGAGGTTGCTTAATGAAATATTTAATGCTTTTTATTAATTTTACATTAATGTCGTCAAATCCAGAGGAATTTTTATTTTTTAATCCCACAATAACTTTTAAGAGTTCCTCCTCGCTAACTGGATTGATAACAATAGTATTACAGATCGGGGGATGAGTGGTACAGGTTGTGGCAACAGTGCCATATTTCCGCTCAAGCTTCTTTGTCGATACCGTACTAAAATAGGTTACAAATTCATTAGCTACTTGGTACGGGTCGGTTATATTCTTATCATTAACATAAAGTTTAATTTGGCGATCCTTTGTATTTTTCCTGTTTAACTTGTCATTAATAAGGGCCCATATAGTTTTACTTTTACAGTCAGAATTAGATATTTTGTTCTTATAGAATAATCTCTTGGTTTCATTAATTTGATTTTTGTAAGTTTTCTTAAGATTTCTGTATTCTAGTTGTAAAATGTTATTTCTAGTGTTTTGCGCCCTCCAATATAACTCATCTAGCTGGTTTTTGATATATAAGAGATTATCATTATACCATTCACCTGACGTTTTTCTTTTGTTATATTTTTTGTGTTTATAGGGACAACAACAATTTAAGCAGTGCATAACAACGTTAACAAACCCTGCCCATAACTCATTACTATTTAGAGAAAAATCCAAAACATGCCACCAATTCTGTATCATTATCATATTAGAAAACAGTGATATATTATTATCTGATAGGTCTCTAGAAAATAAATTACTGTCATGTTCTATCTTATTTTTATCATTTATCGATAAGTTTAAGTTAAATTTGTGGGCCAAGTGATCGCTCATATGCGGATTGAAGATACCACTATGAAACAATTCATCAGGGATATTGGTAGCAACATAGTCTATAACTGTCGAGCTGGTATGACCATTACAGTCTGTATAAACCCTTGTTGGTGCAGTAGTGGTCACCTTCAGCATGAAGGATTCAAACAAATCGCAAAGGAGGTTTTTAGGGGCACCATCGACACCATAATCAATATTTAGGTCCCCACAGAAAATCAAGTACTTGCTGCGCTGAAAAGCCGTGGAAAGAGCAGTACTTACCGAGTTTATAAAAACATTCAGATCCCCAGATGGCGGACGATAACAACAAACAATACAGCAATTTTCAAAATATACACCACACATTTCACTGTGCGCTTCCACGGATGTGGCAACTATTTGATCTAGTGGCTTGAGTATATCCTTTATATCATTCTTCACAATAATCAATGATCCACCATGCCTTGTTTTATTCCTAGAAAAAGACGACACTACACTGTATCCCGCTATCTGCACCTTGATGTCAGGTCTTAAGTGGAGCCAATGCTCAGTTATGCACATTATGTCGATATTTTCAGAACGGAGAAGATTCTCCAGTATGTCCATTTTGTTAGAGATGCTTTGGATATTTAAGTGACACAATGTTAGACCCATTTTTGAAGTACCATCATGAGGAAATTTGCGTACTAATTCTCTTTCAGATCCCATTGGGATAGACGCGGGTATAAAAAATTATCGGTATTTTGGTTGGAACTGGCGGAAGGCCTGTCGCTCACATCCACAACACTATCCACAATCCTAGAAATTACCTCAACAACTTGAGAATTTACCCCATCATGTTTATCGCTCGCATCACAGTGGGAGGAAACATTAATTTGATCGGACAAAGCAATTTTATGGTTATCATTTATATTAGTATTAACATTTAACACATCTTCAGTACAAGTAGTACAAGGAGGAGCTAACTTAAATAATGAAGCGTTGGTTGAACGGGAAAAAAATCATATTTCCTCCCTTGCATATTAAACTAGGACTAATGAAACAATTAGTAAAGCCCTAGACCAGAATGGTGCGTGTTTTGAATACTTGTCCAGTATATCTGTTTCTACTCTTAGTAGACTATTATTGAAAATAAATTTGACATTTCAAGAAAAAATATCATTTTTTGAAATGATTTATAATTAATAATTGTATTTATTATGCAATTCAAGCTAATAAACATTTATCAATTATTTTTATTTAAAACGTAATAATGAAAAAAAATACAATTATAATAATAAACATTAAAATATGAATTTAAATAAAAATATTCATTAACTTGGCCTCACTGTACAGGGTTATCCAACCAAGACTAGACAAGGCGATTTTTTTACTTTTCCTGTACTTTTATAAAAAAACTGAAATAGCCATCTTAAGTCATTTTCTCCCGCGAATTCGAATATCTTCAGCAAAAAACAATTGAACATCAAACAAAAGTACTAGGGGTCACTTTGATATTTTTTTAAATGGGATGCCGTATTTTTAATGAGCTTATCCGATTTCTCATATAAATTTTGATCTAAAATGTTGGATTTTTAATTCAAAAACGCCTTTTTTCTTCAGTTTTAAATTCGGAAAATGTTAAAAATAAAAAAAAAAAAAAAAAAAAAAATTAAAAATCCAACATTTTAGATCAAAATTTATATGAGAAATCGGATAAGCTCATTAAAAATACGGCATCCCATTTAAAAAAATAACAAAGTGACCCCTAGTACTTTTGTTTGATGTTCAATTGTTTTTTGCTGAAGATATTCGAATTCGCGGGAGAAAATGACTTAAGATGGCTATTTCAGTTTTTTTTATAAAAGTACAGGAAAAGTCAAAAAATCGCCTTGTCTAACCCTGTACATTTGCCTCGAGATATCCTCCCTCCATTTCAATACATTTAGCCGTTCTTGCAGAAAATTCTCTTAATGGAAAAGTTATCGATAGATATTCTGACCTTTCTTGGCCCGCTAGGTCGCCGGACTTGAGCCCCCTCGATTATTTCTTGCGGGGCTACTTAAAACAGAATGTATACCTACAAAGGCCATTTCAAAATGTTGACCATTTAGAGAGGGTAACTAGAGACAATTACAAATATAACTCCTGCCATGGTTAGAAATGTTTTAAAAAGGGTATTTAAGTATTGTCTTACATTCCTCGTGCTGTGGCATGGTGCACCATCTTGTTGGTGCCATATCCGTAGTCAATCGGGTATGTGAAGTCCATGAATAAAATTAAACAAATAATTATTTAAAAAATGCAAGTAACATTCACCATTTAAATTTTGTCGAAAAAAAAGGTCCTATGATTCTATTTTTGTAAATTCCGCACCACATATTTGTTTTAAATGAGTACCTACTGATCACGTGTCTGTATAGTCAAATTTGGATTAACGTCACTCCTCCAACGACAATTTTGTGAACTTACCTTCCCGTTCGAGGTAAAGGTTGCTTCGTCGGTAAAAGTTATATGTCTTGTCATGAAAGGGTTATCTTCTAACTCTTCTTGTATTAAAAACAAAATTCCAAGCGTCGCTCAAAATCACCTGGCTTCAAGGTATGTATAAATTTTGGTTTGTAAGGCCGAAATTTGTTTTCATTTAATATTTTTGAAATCGTAGTTTTCCCTACATCATTTGGTAATGTTGTTGACCTTTTTCGCAATGATTTTTTAGGATCTTCTACTACAGACAACAATACTTGGTTCACAGTTTCATTATTTGCAACCCTTGGTCTACGTTTCTTATTGTAGTTATTTTCCACACTTCCAAAGGTCTTGAATTTACTCACTATGTTCCCTACTGTTGTAAAAGAAATCAATTTATCAAGATATCTGTAGTTAAAACCGATACGTTTTGTAATTTTCACCAACAATTAAAATTATTTCAATTTTATCTTGCATACTCAATTTCAACGGCATATTTATCTAATTAAATATTCAAACGGATGTTTCAGACAAATATGACAGTTAAAATTCAAATTCAGGTGGGAAATGGTGGCAAAATAATGGACATGCCATTAAGAATTAAGATTTAATTTTTTAAGTTTATTTTCAATAATAGTCTACTAAGAGTAGAATGCCTATCAACATTTTCTTATTCCATTTTGCTCTAAAATTAAAATTAAGGGTACTTTTTTCGTAGGTCAATTTTAACTTTTTTACTTTTTGATCATCCTGTACATACTATCTCAAGTTTGAATAGTCTAATATTATTTTTTCAGTAAGCAGAACTTTTTACAAAGAGTAACTTTTTTTCGTAAATGTAATAATAAAAGTTTCCCATATGTACACAACTTAAGCGGACACACTGTTAACAGGGTGGTCCAACGAAAACTTAACACCTCGATTTTCCTGCTTTAAAATGAAAACGTGGAAAATCGCTCGGACCCGTCGATTTCTGATTCGAGGGGAAATAAGTTTTCCGCTTTTTTCGTCTCCGTAACTTCAACCCCCTAACGGGGGTGAGCACAACCCCCTGATTTTGAATAGGGATGAAGGGTGTTGCGATACATTATTTTGAAGATCTTATCGAGTACTATCTGACCCTAAAATTTCGCTTCAAAATTTTCATCTTTAACGAAATGACAGCTAAAATAGTGGAAGACTACTTACTTTTGTGATTAGTTTATTAAATGCTGAAAATGGCCACCATTCACTTGCATGCAGTAAAGAACGCTGGTGTATGAGTAGAGAATGTGGAATTTACCTCGAGGATATTACTCTTATCAGACGCATTTGAATTATTTATTTATTTGTTAATTTTTTTGTCCAAAAGAGTAGACGGACCATGTTTTTGATTTACCTTAGTCTATCGTGAATTTTTAAGAACGTTAAAACGGTGTCAAAGCGATTGTAACTTTGTAGTAGAATTAAAATGGTGTATTCCGTAGAAGAAAGGGTGGAAATGATAAAATTATTTTTTAGAAATAACGACTCTGCGCGAGTAACAGCGGCTTTATTTAATGAACGACATCCTTAAAAAAATGTATCCGCTGCTTACGTTGTGCAACTGGTTGCCAAATTTGACGCTACTGGTTCAGTCGGAAACAAAAAGAGAGTGTATGAAAGAGACGAAGCGTATCTGGTGTTTCACGCACAACAATCATGAGAATCCTTAAACAACATAAGTTCCATCCTTTTAAGATACGACTGGTTCAGGAACTGAATGAGGATGATTTCGATCGCCGACTCCAGTTCTGTGAAGTGGTCAGTGGAATTATTAACAATAATAATAATAAAGGTCTTTTATTTAAAAAATCACAAAAATTGTGAAATAAATTATAATGAGTTTACTGGGCGAGGTTCAGTCAGCCATATCGAAGTATGGCTGACTGTTCTTACAAAAGTAAAATAAGCAAGTAAATATATCGCAATAAAATTATTGATTAATTAATTAACTAAAATATAGTAAAATATGTGAGTTATAAATTATACAATATCGAAATCGAATGATATAAAGTTAATCTTATAATAATAATAATGATAATAATAATAATAATAATAATAATAATAATAATAATAATAATAATAATAATAATAATAATAATAATAATAATACTAATAATAATAATAAATAATAATAATAATATCTTTTATTGCCAACCAAATGATTTACACAATCACAAAGCAACGTCATAGAGAAGGCATGGAATACATAAGTAACCTAAGTGTTATACAGTATACATTTTTAAAATAGGACAAGGAACATACAATCATAATAAATAAATAATATTAACATTAACAACAGGTACTTAACATGTATGAGTGGCTAAAATGTATAAAAACAATTAAAATAAACAAGACAAATAAAATAAACAGAAAAAATAAAATGTAATGAAATATGACAGAAAAAAATAAAATGTAATAAAATATGACTGGTTTTGAAAATAAAAGTCTAAAAATTAAATGTGTAGAAACATTTTTCCATAATGAACTCTGTCACTCTGGATTTGAACCTCGTTAGATCGGTTATTTCTTTAATATGATTAGGTAACCCGTTATATGCTTTAATTGCCCTATAGTAGGGTCCTTTTTCAAAAAAAGTCAAACTATGCAATGGGATGCGAAGGTCACCTCTACCCGTGGTTGTCATTAACATTTCCGAGGTGTAATTGTCTGCGTTGGATTGAAAAAAATGCGGATATCTCCTTATGAAAACAATCAAAGATTTGAAGTAGAGGGATGGAACTGTAGGTACTCCAAGCTGAGAAAAGAATGGCTTACAGGATGTTCTTGGATGTAACTTGTAAATCGCTCTTATGATCTTTTTCTGTGCCCTAAAAGCATTAATGGCACATCCAGAAGCACCCCAGAACAGAATACCGTAACTAATGATTGATTGGACGTAGGCAAAATAAAAAGTTCTTACAGTATCTGTGGACAGTACCTCTCGGAGCCTGCGGAAAAGAAAACAGTATCGGCTCAACTTTAGAGTTAAACTCTCAATATGAGAATTCCAGCTCAATGTTGGATCAATATGGACTCCCAGGAATTTGATGTTATCGCTTGCTGGTATTGATTTAATATTCAATCGTACCAAAAGCGATTCATTTTGTTTTGTTTTATTAAATGATATTAGTCCAGTTTTCTCCACATTGAGCTTGAGATTATTGTTTTGGCACCAACCCTGTACTTAATCTGCTGTCTGCGAACATCTCCCAGACAATCCCCCAACAGTGGGGTCAGCCAATATAACCGACGTATCGTCGGCGTATTGACACACCAACCCGGCAACGAAACCGTCACTAAGGCTGTTCGCATACAGCAGAAATAGCAGTGGCCCCAATATTGAGCCCTGTGGAACGCCTTGCTGTATCTCCACAGGCGCTGAGAAGTTCTGCTTACCATTTGTAGTGACACAAACGACCTGCCGCCTCTCAGTCAAATATGAATGGATCAGCTTCGCACTCATACCTCTTATTCCATAAGCTTCAAGTTTCTTTAATAGGAGTGAGTGATCAATAGTGTCAAAGGCCTTTGACAAGTCAAAGTACAGTCCTGCTACCTCTTCATTATGATCAATCTTTTTCATTATGTATTTAATTGTGTTAAATATTGCCAGTTCGGTTGATCTTTTAGGTCTAAATCCAAATTGGTTGGGCGAAAGTATATTTTGCTGTTCTATAAAAGTCATGAGTCTGTTGTAAATGGCCCTCTCAAAGACCTTTGACACTGATGATAGAAGTGATACCGGCCTAAAGTTACCTGGATTATGTGCGTCTCCTATCTTATGAATAGGGATGAGTTTGGCTATTTTTAATTGAGATGGGAAAGTTCCTGTTAAGAGACATTCATTTATAACATTTGTTAATGGACGACTGATCGACTCAGCCACATATTTCAAAATACATACAGGTATATCGTCCATGCCACTAGAATACTTATTTGGTAAGTTCATGATTATGTTAAATATTTCTTGATCCGAGACTGGTGTTAGAAATAGTGTGGGGAAATAATTGTTAGTAGCGGACCATGCTGCATTGCATGGGGAAAATTGCAGATTGAACTGGTCGCTAAATATATCGGCTACCAGTTGGGGGTCGTCAATAAGTGATTCGTTAACCTGTAGTTTTATTGTAGAATTCGTTTTATTTTTATTGGTTTCTTTTTTATAGATGTTCCATGCAGTTTTGGTTTTGTTTTTAGAATTTAGGATTTTATTTTCATTTATGCCTTTTTTGTAAGCTGATAGATACTTTCTATACTCTTTGCGTTCTGATTTGTAGTGTGCAAGTACTACTTCGCTCTTTGTCTGCTTATACCAGACGTCTTCTTTAGCCTGTTCTCGTCCACTCCTGGACATAGGCCTCCTCCATGTTTTTCCACCATTGTCTGTCCTGAGCACTCAAGATCCAGTTCTTGCCGGCTTTCCTCTGAATATCATCTCTCCACCTTGTTTGGGGGCGCCCGACGCTACGCCTAGTTTCTCTGGGACGCCACTGCATTATGGTCGTCGTCCACTTGGTGTCATCTCTGGCGACGTGCCCTGCTCAGCGCCATTTATTGACGGCGATTCGCTCTATGACGTCAACGACTCTTGTTCTCTCCCTGATGATTTCGTTTCTGACTCGGTCCCTCAATCTGATCCCCAGCATCGCACGTTCCATAGCCCTTTGACAAACCCTGAGTCGGTTCGCCCTGTTTTGTGTTAGGGCTATAGTCTCAAGGCCGTAGGTCATGACGGGTAAGATGCAGGCGTCGAATACTTTTCGCTTCAGGTTAATGGGCATGTCCGGTTTTCTGAAGATGTGACCGAGTTTTCCAAAAGCAGCCCACGTCAGGCCAATTCGTCTGCTGATTTCTGCGGTGTGGTTGTCCTTGTGAAGCTTGATGTTGTGGCCAAGGTACACGTACTCTCCAACAACTTCAAGCGTGTGGCTGTCGAGTGTGACCTGGATGTTATCTGGACTCATGACCTTGGTCTTTAGGAGGTTCATCTTCAGGCCTACGGACTCCGAGGCTTCCCTCAGCTCTCTTAGCATGAGTCCAAGTTCGTCAGCATCGCTGCTTATCAGGATAATGTCGTCAGCGAAGCGTAGGTGACTCAGGAACGTCCCATCGATATTGACGCCTTTCCTCTCCCAAGTCAGATTTTTAAACACGTCTTCTAGCGCCAGGGTGAACAGTTTTGGCGAGATAGTGTCGCCTTGTCTCACTCCTCTCTTGATAGGGATCCTCCCGGTGACTAAGTCTTCTCCTACTTTGACGTGGAGAGTGGCATGTTTATATATGTCTCCGATGATATTCGAGTATCTCTAGTCAATCCTCGCAGCGTCCATCGCATGCAGAACTGCCCAGATCTCCACAGAGTCGAAAGCCTTTTGGTAATCGACGAAGGCCAGGTGGCGTGGGACGTTGTACTCAGTGCATCTCTCGATCAGCGTACGAACCGCCTGGATGTGGTCTATCGTGCTGTACCCCTTCCTGAATCCAGCTTGCTCTACAGGTTGGTAGGAGTCGAGCTTGTTGGTGAGACGGCTGGTGATTATTTCGGTAAGGAGCTTGTATAACACAGAGAGTAGGCTAATCGGCCGGTAATTCTCGATGTTCGCAGAGTCGCCCTTTTTGAAGAGGATGGTGACCTCAGCATTCCTCCATGCATCCGGAATCCTTCCTTCTTCCAGGCACTTGTTGAGAAGAATGAGAAGTGCCTTGTCCAAAGTTTCTCCCCAGTCTTCAGCATCTCACTCGTCACCTGGTTCTCTCCGGGAGCCTTACGGTTTCTCATCTGTTCTAATGCTGCTCTCAGCTCCGACTCATCGATTTCGGGAATCTCCTCGGAACCGACGTTCTGGATCACTCGATCTCTGTGCACCTGAAAATGGTAAGGTTCTGGTACTGACTGGCTGTACAATTTCCGGTAGAAGTTCTCGATGATAGCCACGATTTCACCTTTTTCTGACACAATTACGCCCTGCTCGTTTTTCATATTATAGATGAGTAGTTTTCCTCTAGCCGTTCTGGTACGGAGGACCCTCATGTTAATATTGTTCTCTATGGCTTCTTCAATCGTTCGCGTGTTGTATGATCTCAAGTCTCTACGAATCGCTCTCTTTACTAGTCTGTCCAGCTGGCGGTACTCCGGTGCGTCGCGATCCATGGCTCTGCGCTCTTCCAAGAGTCTGGTTGTGTCGGGAGTGAGCTTCGAGTTTTGCTGCCCTCCAAATGTGCAGACTTTCTTGGTTGCTACTCGGATACTTCCGTCGATTTTCCCTGTCAGCTCATTTAGCTCCAGATCTTTCAACGCGTCCATCGGTTCCAGTCTCCGGTCAATCTGCCTGCTGAACTCCTCCTGCTTCGCCTCCAACTCAATCCTCGTTGGTCTCAGTTTCTTCTCGGTCAGCTTCTTCCTTTCCAGTCGAGTGCTGATACATATTTTGGCTCTCACTAGTCTGTGATCGCTTCCCGTGTTAAAGCGGTTTAGGACTGACACATCGGTGCACATGAGCTTATCAGTGCCTAGCACATAATCAATCTCGTTTTTGACTGCACCGTCAGGGCTTCTCCATGTCCATTTTCTTTGCAGAGGCTTTTGATAGAAGGTATTCATGCAATACAACCCTTCCCTGAGCAGAAAGTTCAGCATCGTTTGCCCTCTGTCATTCCGTGTGCCAAGTCCGAAGCTGCCGATGTTTGGGGGGTCCGCTGTTGTTTTTCTTCCGATTTTGGCATTGAAATCTCCGGTGAGGATCTTGAACTTTGTCCTCTCCGCATTTTTTGCCATGGAAAGGTCTTCATAGAACTGTTCTATTTCTTCGCCAGGCGAGGCGGCCGTGGGGGCATAGGCCTGAATGACCTGCATGCTGTATTTGCTGTTAAATTTCAGCATGACGTAAATGACTCGGTCTGATATGGCACTGCATTTACTGACTGATACCAGACGTATAAGTCTTTAATGTATTTTGCATAATTTTTTATGTTGCTATTAACCCAACTGGAAGCCGAGTCGCTCACTCTCCGAACATTCAAAGGAAAAGCGAGATCAAAATGATAGAAGAATATTCTATAAAATGTTAAGTATTTCTCATTCACTCCTATACAATCATATACATCCTGAAAGTACTCATGTTTTAGGTAATTTGTAAAAGTTATTATGTTATTATAGCTAAAAGTTCTTTTCCTTTCATACTGTGCGATTTTTTTCGCATTCTGTATCCAAAAGGTAATAATTTGACCATAGTGATCCGATATGTTTGACATGTAAATCTTACCTGCAATTTCCCTAGTTCTTATGTTTGTAAAAATATTATCAATTTGACTAGCAGTCGTAGAGGTGACCCTGGTCATCCCATGCACATGCGATTCCATACCGAAACCTAAAAGCAGCTGACAAATAGAAGTTGATATATTACTAGTAATGGAGAAATCTATGTAAAAATCGCCACATAAGATGATATTTTTGTTAGGGGAGTAGATTAAGCACAGAATGTTATATAGGTTTTGAGTAAAGACGTTCAAATCCCCGGTTGGAGATCTATAGGTACAAATTACAAAATAAGTTTCATTTTCTACCTCGAGTTTGGTAATACAGAATTCAGAAGTGTTTTTCAATAGTTGAAACATTGATATTCACACTTGATATATTTAGCTCCCTTTTAGCAAAAACGGCGGTACCTCCTCCCCGGATTAACTTTCTTGATGAGTAGTCGACAAGTTTGTAGTTCGTTAGGCTTACATCCTCAATGGCATCATCTGTCAGCCAGTGCTCCGTGACACAAATAATATGTGGAGAAATTTGAGCGAGCGGAACCTCAAATTCCAGTATTTTATTATTTAGACTTTGTATATTGAGATGAAATATTTCAAAGTCTTCAGATGTTGGTTTCTGGTAAGTTTTTTTACTGAATTTGGAGTGTTCAGAGATTATGACTTTTGAGGTTCTTGCGTCGATTGACCTCCATCTAAAAAATTGCGCCCCAGACCGAAGTTAAACCTCTCAAATGCCACTCCGCCTAGCCAGAACTCTGTGCTGTACACAAGGTCCTTGTACTCTGAGTTGACACCTACCATAAAACGTCGCTTTGCTATTTCGTGTTTAGGTATGCATAATTTAACGTGTATATCCTCCAGGGATGATTTTGTTTGTTTCATGATGTAGTTTCCGACAGTGTCTTCTGTTACAGTGTTTTTTACTTTAGAGATGGAGAGCCAAATTTTATTGTTCTGCTTGTCCTTTCTGGCTGCTTGGAAGTCCCCGCTGTTCTCACAGGCTCCATATTTTATGTCTTTCTTTGTTTTGGGGAACGGTTTTCTGTTATTTGCAAGTTGTTGTTGTTTACTATCTCGATTTTAACAAATATACACAAAATAATAATATTAGGTATGTTTATTTATGGTGTGTTAATATAATAATTTCCAAGTACTTAATTAATTAACCCACAAATCACGTTCCTTTCCATTCTACAATCAAATATACACTCTGTTTTTCTTTTTAATAAAGAAAGAATATAAAATATTATTAATTAATCCTAACTACATGTTCAATATCTGTTTCTCGGATGAGTGTTCATTTTACCTTAATGGCATTGTAAACCGGCATAACTGTCGGTATTGGTCAGATGAAAATCCAAGATTATTTCGTGAAGTGCATACTCAGCATCCCCAAAAGTTAAATGTTTGGGCGGGTATTTATGGAAATCACATAATCGGACCTTTTTTTATACCCGGTAATCTCACTGGCCAGATTTATTTAGAACTATTAGAGAACGCTATTTATCCAGCACTCGTTCAAGTATGGGAGAATAAAGAAGACCATGTAACGATCATTTTTCAACAAGATGGCGCACCACCTCATTTCGCTCAACCTGTGCGTCAGTTCTTAGATGAAAATTTTCCTCAGGCCTAGATTGGAAGAAGGGGACATATTGAGTGGCCACCCAGATCACCTGATCTGGCTCCACTGGACTGAGTCATTGGATGATTTGCGAATTCGGATCATTAATGAATGCTGTCAAATTACACCAGAAATGTTGAGTAATGTACGTGAACGTTTTGAGCAAAATTTATTTTATTGCATGGAAGTGAATGGTGGCTATTTTCAGCATTTAATAAACTAATCACAAAAGTAAGTAGTCTTCCACTATTTTAGCTGCCATTTCGTTAAAGATGAAAATTTTGAAGCGAAATATTAGGTTCAGATAGTACTCGATAAGATCTTCAAAATGAGGTATCGCAACACCCCTCATCCCTATTCAAAATCAGGGGGTTGTGCTCACCCCCGTTAGGGGGTTCAAGTTACGGAGACGAAAAAAGCGGAAAACTTATTCCCCCTCGAATCAGAAATCGACGGATCCGAGCGATTTTCCACATTTTCATTTTAAAGCAGGAAAATCGAGGTGTTAAATTTTTGTTGGACCACCCTGTATAATCCTAACTGATGACTTAAACATAATTATTTAAACACCTACGACCATCACACCCAATCAAGCGACTCGAGTGACATTACAGTAAACAATATTAATTGACTATCTGTGTACAGATTTTAATAGAGTTAAAATAAAATAATAGTTGATTGTGACGTCACAAATGCTGCTTTATCTGACCACGAGGCAGTCATATGCAAAATATCTATAAATAGAATACATAACACCAGAACCAGAAGGAGGAGTAGGCTGTTTACCAGGGAAAATTATTATAGGTTCTCGCAACTCTGTAAATTGGAGAGGTGGCGGGATGTGTTGCCTTTTGGGAATCCCCTTTAATTGTTTCATGCTATGCTGTGCAAAGTTTTTGAAATTTCATTTCCTCTTTAAAGCATTAAACAGAACGCAAAAAAAAAACAAGGATAACCAAGGGTTGTAGAATTTGAGCCAGAAATATGCGATGTCTGCACTATATAAGGAAATTTTATTCTCAGGATGATTTTGTCAATGCGTATTTTTGTAAATACAGATCTGTTTATAGGGAGGTCCTTTAAGCCGCAAAACAGATGTACTATAAACGCAGAATTGACTTTTCTAACAAAAAACAAAAAGAATCATGGAGGATTGTGAATGAGATTCGTTATATGTGTAAAGCTAGAGCTAGAGATACCTGTAGGCCTTTGTTTCTGAAGGAAAAAATATTAACTCTGCCATCGTTATTAATTTTAGAAACGGTGTGTCTTCTTCATAAAAAAATCAAGAACTCGGTTCACACTGTGCAGATATATAATACTTGTCAGGTTCAGTTCTGTATTCCTCTGCCTACTCCGGCAACATCTCGGGTGCGTAACTCTGTTATTTTTAAGGGCAAACAGCTGTTCAATCACTTACCGGTTGGAATTAGGAGAATCATTGATGAGCGAAAGTTTAGGGCCGAAGTAAGACGGCTCCTTGTTGTGAGAGCCTATTATAGTGTCGAAGACTACCTATTACTGACAATTTTAAACTTTGGCAATTTTGACCTTAACCGTAATTTTCATTTTATCATTCCGACTGTTTGTTTTCAGTGTATTTACCTATGTGCGGCGACTATGTTTTAATTAGTCCTATTTTATATTATTTTAATTTAATTTTGGTTAAACTACTATTGTGCTGTTATTGTACTTATGTTTCCCGTAAGCTTTGTCAACAAGTTTTTCTTTAGACAATAAAGCATTTTGAGATTAAGTTACATTTGTAGCTTGTAATTTTACAATATTTGTTATTCATGTACCATTTGGAATTTAATTTCTGTAGTGTATTGTACTGATAAATAAATAAATAAAGAAATAAAATTTAAATTAAACAAGTTATTATCATTTCAGACTCGTAATTATTTTGTCGTACTTTTTGGGAACCTTGTACCTATAGGTAGTGAATTTTTCATAAGTGCAACATAAAACTCCAGTGTGAATTTGATTTGAAAAAAGGAAATACAAGTATTGTCATATCATTAAAATTGTCTGTAACTGTGTCTATATTTATATTTTTCGATTAATTTACTTATATCATTCCCCACACTAACTTAAACTGTAAATCTCAAACTTTTTAGTATCATTAAGCATAGCTTATATATTTATTTTCCTATGTCGGAGAAGGTGCCTGTTCATATGACCTCTTTCGATGCATCGATCATCACACTGATCATATTTAAACATATTAACGTCATCTGGGTTCTTATGCCGGAAAAGGCGCATCTTCAAATGATTTTTACACTTTGTTTGAAAGGCACACTGATCGCATTTAAACATATTGACTTCCCCTGGATCCTTAATCCTTATGTCGAAGAAGGTGAATCTTAAAATTACTTTTTTCAATGCATCACACATGAAAATGACACTGACCACATTTAAGTATATAGACTTCCTCTGGATCCTTATGCTGGAGAAGGTGCATCCTCAAATGATTTTTAAACTTTGTTTGATAGGCACATTAATTGCATTTAAACATATCGACTTCCCCTGGATCCGTGTGCTGGCGAAAGTGCGCATTTACATTACTTCTGTAAATGCTTTGATAATCACACTGACTACATTTAAACATTTTAACTTTCTTTGGATCTTTATGACGGAGAAGGTGCTTCTTTAAATTACTTTCCCGGATGCTTTGATAATCACACTGACCACATTTAAACGTATTAACTTCTTCTGGGTCCTTATGCCGGAGAACGTGCTTCCTCAAATTACGTATAAACTTTGTTTGATAAGCACATTGATCGCATTTAAACATATCGACTTCCCCTGGATCCTTATGCTTGAGAAGGTGCAACCTCAAATAACTTTTAAACTTTGCTCGATAGGCACATTGATTGCATTTGAACATATCGACTTCCCCTGGACCCGTGTGCTGGCGAAAATGCGCATTTACATTATTTTTGTAAATGCTTTGATAATCACACTGACTACATTTAAACATTTTAACTTTCTTTGGATCCTTATGACGGAGAAGGTGCTTCTTTAAATTACTTTCCCGAATGCTTTGATAATCACACTGACCACATTTAAACGTATTAACTTCTTCTGGATCCTTATGCCGCAAAAGGTGCTTTCTCAAATTACGTATAAACCTTGTTTGATAAGCACATTGATCGCATTTAAACATATTGACTTCCCCTGGATCCGTGTGCTGGCGAAAGTGCGCATTTACATTACTTTTGTAAATGCTTTGATAATCACACTGACCACATTTAAATTTATTAACTTCCTTTGGATCCTTATGTCGGAGAAGGTGCGTCATTAAATCACCTTTCCGAATGCTTCGATAATCACACAAACTACATTTAAACATATCAACTTCTTTTGGATCCTCATGACGGCGAAGGTGCCTCTTTAAATCCCCTTTCTGAAAGCTTTGATAATCACACTGACTACATTTAAAGATATTAACTTCCTTTGGATCCTTATGTCGGAGAAGGTGCCTCCTTAAATCACCTTTCCGAACGCTTCGATAATCACATTGACCACATTTAAACTTATTAACTTCTTCTGGATTCTTATGTCGGCGAAAGTGAATCCTAAAATGACGTTTAACCTTTGTTTGATAAGCACATTGATGGCATTTAAACATACTCATATTCTCAACTTTCATATTAAGTTTCTGACCAACCCGATTATCACGCTGCTGTTCGATCTGGAGTCCGCAATCTTGATGTTCGTCAATGCTGTAATAGAGAAACACATTATTGTGAAGGTATATTAATCATACCAGTTAATTTATCAGTAATAGTACCATATACAGGAACATTTCTTGTCTAACCGAATAGGTGATTTTTCTCCGATCAACTTAAGCATACAGAATGAGCCCAAAGTAATACCTGATTTTCAATCTAAACTAGGAGTAGAGAAAATCGGCATAATTTAGTAGAAAGGCGATTGTAAACAAGATTTGGATTTAATATGAGGTGTGGCATTACAGGTAATTTGAAATAAATTCTTTGATTACTAGTCCTACAAATGAATGAAACTTGGATTATTGTTTTAGACAACTATTTGATTAGGCCCCTCATTTTCGAAGAAAATCCAACTAGATATCTGCAGCAAAAAAAACGAATTATTGCAGCAATTGAATTGCGCAACAATTGGTTTCTACAAGATGGCTGTCCAGCCCACAATATCAGATTGGTGATGGGGATTCTTAGACACTTTTGGCGATACAAAAATTCTAACCATTGCCCGGCGAGGTCACCAGACCTTACACCTTCGGATTTTTATTTATGAAGATATGCCAAAAACAAGGTACATAATAATAAGTAAAATAATATAAGTAATAAGTTCTGAACTAAACTCCCTAAATAAATTGTCTTTACAACACTCCCTTACATTAAACCCTAAGAAGTGCTGTGTATTGGTTTTTGGGCGCAAGGCCGACTTGGACTCAGTTAAAAGTGAAATTAAAATTCAGATTGATGACATTATTTTGCCAGTGAAGGAGAATGTGCGTAACTTGGGAGTGATTTTTGACAGTTCTCTAAGATTTAGTGCGCATGTGTCAGGTTGTATACAAAAAGCTTTCATTAGATTAAAATTCTTATACCATATGCGGCACTTCCTATCTCAAAAGGTTAAATCACTTTTGTGCGACTCCCTCGTGCTCTCATTATTTAACCATGGCGACGTTGTCTACGGAAATTGTCTCACTGTAGTCGATAAACGACGAATACAACTTGTTCAGAATTCTTGTTTGAGACTTATTCATGGAGTAAGGAAATATGAACATATCTCCCACAAGCTGGACGAGTCGCACTGGTTGAGTATGGCGGAGAGGAGGAAGCTGCATCAAGCATGCTTTTATCATAAAATTATATCTTTGAAATGTCCTGCATACTTGTATAACCGTATTGTTTTTCGAACTGACGTACATACTTTAAATACCAGATTTAAAGGCAGAATAACGCCGCCGCATCACCACACTGCAATCTTTGAGCGAAGCTTTTCACACAATATTGCTAAGTTCTATAACTCGTTGCCAGATAACTTAAAAATACTTCCGCTCTCTTCCTTTAGGCTGAATTATATTAAACATATATTGAATAGACATGTATGATGAACATACACCCACTGCATCGTGATTGTCACGTTAAATAAAAAGTTAATTACCAATACACCGCTAGGTTAGGTTAAGATATTTAAGATTAGCTATAGGTTAAGTAGATCAGGGAGGTATTTTAGGATGCCTCATCTGGACTTCGCCTATTTCAGAATAACATATGTAATATGTATCCCTTCTTTTTGTACTTTTGTAACAGAAAATTTAATATTCTGAAATAAAGACATTTATTATTTATTATTATTATTATTATTATTATTATATATGAATTTTTTCCGCCAGAAAATAATTCTTGCCAGAATCAACACTTTCAAAAAAGTAACCCGTGTGATAAATGGAGGGAGACATGTGACATAATTTTGAAACATTTGTTTATGAATTTTCATTTAATAGGTCTGCACAATTTGATTATTTTAATGTTTATTTATTTATGGCCAAATATACAGGCTGTCCCACGGTGGATGGCGTACTAGACGTTTATAAAGAACTAAATAACGGATCATTTTGAAAATTTGGCAACCGGGATAAACGATCATGCTCTACAGTTTAAAATTATTGTTGACCATGCGGTGTTGCCGCTTCTACTCTAAACCGGTGGCAACATCGCTATTTTAAATAGAACACCCTGTATATTCTTCAATTTTCGAATTCCGCATATAATTATGAGCAACTTCTCTTAATATTTCCCTATACCTATCTGTAGCCGTTTTTCGGGAATAAATTAATTTCAATTTTTTTTTACGGAAACAGGACTTCCAATACATTTTAATATCTCCTTCCTATAAATCAATATTGAGCTGGAATTTAGGTTAGTTCAGGTTAGTTCATACCTGAATAATGCATCAAGGCATTTGATCTTTTGGTCGTATCTTAGTTTAAGTATACAGGGCGGTACATAAATTAATTTATGTCGGCAACTTACAAATTGCAAATTTTCAACATTTCAACCTTTGGTAAATAACAATAAAAATGCATTCAAGCTGTTTCTAGGGCAACAAACCTTCATGCATGATTTTCAGCAATTTTTTACATGCACTTAACATATTACTATTGAAAATTTGCAATAAATCTTCTCCTTGCTTCTCTTGCATTTTCTTGGCATTTGTAGAACAAGATAACAATCTGCAATCTCTCATCTAATGAATATTTCATTTCGGCAATATTATAGTAAATTTGTCAAATTTTTTGACTTTGAAGGATTCAAAGGTGATTATACCTTTATTACCTAGTGTGTGTTTCAAACAGGTTAAAGTTAAATTATACTGGATAAAACATTAAAATTTAATAAAAATAGCTGTCACAATATTAAATATTTTAATCAGAACGGACAAAAAAAAATCACTCGTTCCAAAAATCGTATAAAAAAAGCTATGTTCCATTTAAAAAACACTTTATCCATAGCGTAACTCTTTTGTTTCTGGTTCAAATAAATTTTTGGTTTCATTTTTGAATTCTGCAGAAAAAAGTACATCGATTGGCTATTTTGGATTTTTCTTTAAATACAAGGAAGCTCAAAAATGAGCCCCTGTTCAGTCCTCGTTGGAAGACCCTGTACCTACGATGGCGGAAAATAATAATTACTCTAATACAGTTTTAATGAATTTATTTATTTTCCATAGACAGTGTGATCAAATAATTAGCAAAACCTGCAGATAGTTTAATGAAATGTATCCGAATTTGCCGCAGATGAATAACAAAAAATTTATCCGGCTTCAGAACAATTTTAGACAGTTTCGATCAATTTTAAAAGCACCAAGAAGGTAGGCAGGGTAGGCCTCCGAGGCCGCGCCTCACCCTCAATCTCCCAATCTCCTCTCAAAAAATACAAATATGTTTTTTGTAAATTTATAAATTTTCAAATATAAATTCCATATGAAAAATAATTTTCATACTGCTTTACCGAGCGCCGCGCTATAAGCGACTATTTTATTCTGTAAACTTTTGTCGACGGCCGAGAGACTAAATGATTTCAGCTTTACTGCTCCGAGTGTTCGTACCTATTTCGGCAAGCCTCATACGAAAATCTCAACGTCTTTTGTCTGGTCTGTCTCTCTCTTACTCGGGGCTCATTTCGCGTTTGTTTCTCTCATTGAGGCTATAAGAACCTAGCTTGGCTGGTTGTTGATTGGCTGTTTAAATCACATGTTTTATTCTGCGAATTCTGTGATTCCCCGGCGCCCGGCTTATATCGTACCAGGTGTGTGAACTGTGTGTGTGTGTTTGGTGTGTGGTTTAATTTAGGAAAATTACAAATTGTCATATTTTATTGGTTTATTTTATGTTAATATTGTTGCGACTGTGCAGGGTAGTCAGGATACAGGTGCGATGCAGGTAATGTAGAAGTGTTGGCAGTGTTTGTTTGGGCAATTTATAATTTCGTGTTCGCCAAATTAAGGTTATATTTTCAAGATCCGGTAAGTTTTAAGATTTCTTTATTATGTTATGAATTATTAAACGCTAAATTTTATTGTTTTAAAAAAATATGAATCCTGTTCATGATATTATTCTCTCAGTCATTGAAACGCCATTTTTAATGAGAAACGAAACGGAAAAAAGACAGATATTATGTAGTCGTCCGACACCAAAAATTTCGGCAATATTCAACGATAAGAGACAGGGTAAGCAATATTCAAGAGCTTTTCAGGTAAAGTGGCTGTGCGGAAGTATTTATAAGGAAAGCTTATATTGTTGGCCTTGTATTTTATTAGGCAGCGTAAAAAACAATTGGAGTTCAGGGGGTGGGTATTCTGATTTAAAAAATTTTTCACGGGCGGTAAAATCACACGAAAGTTCCAAAGAACATATTAAGAGGGTAGAGCAAAATAAAGACACAATAGCGAATGCACTGAGAGAAAATGCAGGCGTTAATAAAATTATTTATAATGAAAACGTGCGTAAAAATCGCTTATTATTAACTTATTTAGTTGATGTAACTGTAACGTTAGGAAAACAGGAGTTAGCATTTCGAGGCCACAATGAAACGACAGATTCATCCAACCGCGGAAATTTCAAAGAAATATTTACATAGATAAAAACCAAAACTTCTGTCTTCCTCCACAAATGATATATTTCAAAGATTAAATTTTTACATATCGATTGTCTCTACATGTTTCGACCGTACAAACAGTCATCTTCAGGGGAACTAAAAGGAATCTATGAAAGTACAATGACAACAGGCACCATAAAGGACTTACCTAAATCGAGTTTGGTCTCGGTTTTAGTAGTTGCCTCAAATAAATGAGTGCAACTCTTTTTAAGATTATTAGGCAATTGAAATTTTGTTAGTTGAAGACTTGTTTGGCTGAACGTGGTGGATAAATAGATGAGCACAGTTTAAAAAATATTCATTATATTATTGTATCAATTAATACTTAAAAGTGATGAAATATGGTTATATGTAGCATGATTTTAATTTTGATTTTATATTGTTATAAGAAACGTTAATCAAGTAGGTAGTATAGTGTGGAGAAATCATAAAAGAAAAAAATAGTTTTTATATTATGGTATTGGTATTTCTCTTAAGTCAGCTCCCTTGAGCTTTTACTTCTTTTAAATTTGTTGGTGCTTATTCTTCTACTATACTGGAATTTCTTTGTTGCGATGATCTTCTTGCATTGTTCTGTTTTCGTCATTGATTTGCTTGCTTATTTTCGCTATTTTGTTACGTGTTGTTTTTTTTTTTTTTTTTTTTGGTGTATCAGTTTTTTTATTTTGGTACTTTTCATGACTTTTTTTTTTGTTTCTCTATTGTTTTTGTTAAGCCTTGTTTTTGTTTTTGTGTTTTTAGGGTGGGAGCCAATCTTTCGGATATTTAAATTTGTTGTGTATTGTCGATCGTATGTGTGAGTTTTGTATCATTGGATTTGTCGATAAGTCTGTCCTTTCAAAGTATTTAGTTATTAATTTTGTATTGTGTTCCGCAATTGTTTCCATTTTTAGGTCTCTGTGTAATACAGCTGTCGGTACGTGTCTTTGTGCGTTAGTCATAATCCTCATTATTTTGTTTTGTAGTATCTGTAGTTTTTGGTATCTTGTTTTGTTTACGGTGCACCATGTTGGTACACCGTATGTCAGTACAGGTCTAATTATGGTCTTGTAAACTGTTGTCTTTGTCTTTAAATTAAGTTTGCTTTTGGCGCAGAGTAGGGGATACACTGCACCCATTTGTCTGTGTGCTTTTTTAAGTCTAGTCTCGACATTGTCGTTCCAGGACAACTTTTTGTCAAAGACGAGACCAAGATAGCTCGCTTTAGGGCTCCACTCTATGGCTTTTTTATTTACTTTGACCCTTGTTTCTGGCAGTCTTAGTCTCGCCTTTGAGAAAAATATGGCCTGTGTCTTCCCCTCATTAAGTCGCATCTTCCATATATCCAGCCAATTCTGCAGAAGCAGGATATGGCGCTGCAAGCGTAAAATAGTTTTTCATCTTAACTAGTCAAAGATGTATTCCTCAAAAGGAATTTTGAAAAATGTTTATCTTAAATACATTATTGCAATTTTAAAGTAAATGTTAGGGTTTTTTATGTTTTTTATATATTATTTAAATTGGGATAGGGGGGCTCAGCCCCTGTTGTGTTAAATAATAATCGATCATTATAGAATTAAGAGTATTTTAGAACATTTTTATAATAAAAGAACCGGTTTAGTGCTCACCAATGCCACGCCGAACGTGAAAAGAATTGAAGAAAAAGTAAGGTTAAGGTCAATATGTGAAATCAAAGAGATTTGGCATGTGACATGACAAGTCTCAGATTGTAGATATATTAAAAGTTTAAGTGTCGGACCAATTAGAGTGACTCGATGTTAGGTTTACAAAGTCTATAAAATAGATTACCTGATGGTTGAAAGTTGTAACTGTTAAACGCACAGAGTACCTGAATAAAGAAAAGACTGCGACATCTATAAGAGAATTGTTCAATTAATGGTTTTTAACAATTTTAGAATTTCTTTTTCAAAATAAGGGGATTAAATGTTTATAGGAGGGTAGTTCTCTCTACACAAGAACATGCACTTTAAGTTGAGGTTCACTGCACTGACACTAGGTGGGAAATTTGAGATTTAAATCGAATATAATGATGTTTCAAAGGGAAATACTCATAATATAAATTCACAAACAGATACATTGAAGTGGGAAAAATTTGTTTTTTATCTTATTAAGGAAAAAGAGATATGGGCAGATTCGCATAGGTAAAGTATAAAAAGAATGTTATTGTTTTTTAAATTGTTAATTGTCTTATGAAGGTAAGGAGATATTGAGTGGAGATTGAAAGATAGTGAAAATGTGTCTATGAGAGAAGAACTAAGAACATTGTAGCACCAACAAGAGGGAGCGCGGTCCCGCCAAGTACGCCAACAGAAAACACGAGGATCCGTCCATCGACCCCTCAGCAGCAATATCACATCTCAATGATGGGAGAAACCCATGAGACTAATCTATAGCCAGTACACTAATTTGTTAACCGCCGCTGTAAGGGCCCAAGAACGCCCCAAACTATCCACCGCCAACGCATGACAGGCCCACGCAGCCCCTTGATGGGATACATGCTCGTTAAGTTATCTTAGGTTTAGAGAATTAAAGAAGTTTGTGCTGCTATGAATTATTTGATCGTTGACACAGTTTATATTAGCATTATTAAAATTTTTATTAATCTCAACAATTTCAAGCAAATCCAGCTTATTACTTTTTTGACAGAAGTGTAAGAGTTTAGTGTTTGTTTCTGGATTAAAAGTATGGTTATTGGTTGATATGTGTCTAAAAAAATTGGATTTAATGTTAGATGGTGACAAATGAAGTATTGATGCTCTTTCAATCTCCTTACAGTGCTCATTTATGCGAATTTTGAATTTTCTGTCAGTTTGACCTATGTATGCTGTGGAGCAGCCAGCAGTCGAACACATGACCTCGTATACACCAGATCTATCCATCAGAGGGATGACATCTTTTTCATTGCAAATGAAAGATCCTAAAGTATGTTTAGTTTTAAAGGATATGTTGTAGCCAAACGATTGGAGAATATTTTTTAGTTTATATGATATGGGACCCCAGAACGATAAGGAACAGTATCTATTGTTGTTAGTTTCTATAAATAACAGTTGTTTATTTAGGTATTTGTTAAGATGTTTGAAATAAATTTTATTAATGTGCTGTTGTGGATATCCATTGTTTGTTGCGATTTGTTTGATGATATTCAGTTCATTTTTAAAATTATTTTCGTTGAGGGGTATGGAGAATAAACGTGAAAAAAGGGAATGAAAAGATGCGAACTTTTGTGTGTGTGGATGATTAGATATGTAAGGGATAACCGAATCTGTGTTAGTTGGTTTGCGATAGATACTGAATTTTATAGTATTGTTGATTCTGGTAAGTTTTAAATCTAAAAATGGTAGGGAACCATTTTCTTCAAGTTCATGAGTAAATTTAATTGACTGGTGTAAAGAATTGAGAAAGGAGATGAAGTCATTTACATGTTTAATAAAGAGAAATACGGAACTTACCGAACATTGTGCAAAATTTAGTAATATTTTTACAGGACAGTCTAAGACTATTCAAAATGAACTGATTGGTTGCATACATGAATATATTCGAGAACATATACAAAAAGAAATTAATGATACAGATTGTTGTTTTTTTTTGGCGTAATAGCGGATGATAGTACCGATATAACGGAAAAATCTCAGTGTTCGATAACAGTTAGGTATGTAACAAACGGATCTTTAAAAGAAAGATTTTTAGGATTTTTTGACGTCAGTGACGATAGAACAGCAGAGAGCCTTTTTCAGTTAATAAAAAGTAGTTTAGAGCCTTATGACATTAAAGAGAAATTGGTCGCGCAGTGTTATGGCGGGTGAAATAAATAGACTTCAAACAAAAGTTAGATCTATCGCGCCTTTAGCTTTATTTACCCATTGCTGTGCCCACAGATTAAATCTAGTATTGCAACAGGGAACAAAACAGATAACTCAAAGTCGTATGTTTTTTGCTACTTTATTAGGGATACCAAATTATTTTCACCAATCACCAAAACGGTCGTTTGCGCTGAATCAAATAGTTGGTAAAAGAATTCCGCGAGCTGTCGAAACGCGCTGGTATTCACGGTCTAAAATTTTTAATTTAGTGGCCAATGAATGGGATAATTTGATTTTAGTTTTTTAAAGTATCATTAATGATCCAAGTTCCGGATCAGAATCTATTAATGCCGGCTTTCACAACTTGCGTTAATAATACCTACCTAGCCTTTGTTTTGATAAATAATTTATTATTTTTTTTTTTTCAATTTTTTAATATAATGTTTTTTTTTTGCCTAAAATGGTTTTCACTTCAAATCCAATATTATTTTCAGTAATGTAATAGTCGAAAGCATGGAAACTGTCAAAAATCTGTTTGCATTGGATTTCATGGTTTCAACTGCTGCGTCACTAAAAATAATATTAAGTTTGGAGTATAGTAGGGCTATCGGCGATGATCTCCATTTAAAAAAAGGTCAACGCGTCGCAGAATACTACCTCCCGGGTGACGTGGAAATTTATTCATGTTTAAACGAAATTTACCTTTTCAGGGCACCCACTCCCACCTGAATTTTTGTCTCTATTTCAAATACCTATCTACATTGTAACAATTTTATAATATAATGAATCAATATTATTTATATATACCTAATTATTATATAAAATGAAGCAAAAACGTCTTAAATATTATTTTATCAAAAGCAACTTAATTTAGCTAAATTCGTATTATTTAAGAAAGTTTGACCATGACCTTGCAAATTGAATATTTTCCTCGTGAAACCTTGTATTTCAAAATAATTATATTGCTGGCTGAATTCCTAACTATTCATTTTAAGCCAATGACCTTGAAATCGCGAAAAATATTGACCTGCGGCGCTATTTTCTACCCACACCCCCTTATACACCCACGAGCCGCCACTGCAAAACACCTGTGAAAACGAAAGAAAAACTGGAACATCGAGTCATCCAAGCATTCAACTACTTTGATGCGAATGAATTTCGAAGTGCTACAACGGATGGTGTCAATACCCGTTTATTAAAGTATCTAGAAGTTAATGGCCAACATTTTGAACAATTGCTTAAAAAATAGTCCATTTATTTTTATTAATAGTTTTATTTTACTTTTATCGTATTTTATTAGCTAGTTCGATTTGTAATACTTTTTATTATTTTTGTTATCATTTGTTGCATTCAGAATTGATCCAAACTGTCTACAATTGTTCTGAAGCCGAATAAATTTTTTGTTATTCATCCGCGGCAAATTCGGATACATTTCATTAAATTTTCTGCAGGTTCTGCTAATTATTTGATCACACTGTCTATGGAACATAAATAAATTCATTAAAACTGTATTAGAGAAATTATTATTTTTCGCCATCGTAGGTACTTAAATCACGATTATTAAAAGAATGAAATTTCTATAAAACAAGTTGCCATGGTGACTATGTAACAAAAATTTCATAGCCCACTACTATTAAAACCGTTGAAAGTTTGTCGATTTATGAAGTTTTATGAATAAAAGCTAATAAATCGAAAACTTAAAGTTAGGTATTAGGCAAAGTATACATACTCTGAAAGCTAGTTTTATTGGCTTTTCAAATCCGTATTATAATATTATTAAAAAAATATATTTTTCTGGCATTTTTGTAAGTTACCGACATAAATTAATTTCTGTACCGCCCTGTATACTTAAACTAAGATATGACCAAAAGATTAAATGCCTGATGCATTGTTCACTTTTAAATTCGTTTATTTCCTATTAATTACAATGCTACCCTTAATTGTAACCTAATCTATCTTAACCTAGTTTCCTATGCTAATTTAGACTATTTACAGATTTGGGCGCATATGGACCGTAAGCATACGGCCCAGAATGCGCCCAGAGTACCTGGCAGAGCCAAGCGGCCGTTGTTATGGCCTATTGGAATGGGTGCAGCACTTAGGTCATGATTTGCGCACTCGCGTTCCGGCTGGTGCCTTAACGGGTGTTATTGTGCATGTGTCGCCTCAGCGCATACCATTTGTTTGTGAGTTTATTGAGTGAATCGAAATACCAATAGCAGAGCATTCTGGGAAAAATACTAAAAAACCCAGTCAAATTATATCAGGTACGATGTTTTATATCCGCCCATAGCAGATAATTTGATGCTAGCAGCGGATGACCCCTGCCCAACCGTCAGGACGGTGGAAAGCAGCCATCATTCAGGGGGTGGTCCTTGTGAGTATGTCAGTCAGAGTCTTCTCCCACTGGCGTGTCCAAGTCCGTTGGCATGCATTTCGGGCTGGTCCGTTCAGTTTTCCGTAGAGTACGTCACAGATTCAGCCCTTGTGCATGCTTGTCTTGTTTTATTTTAATTTATATTTATTTTAATTTACTTGACTGTCTAATGTACGTTCGTTCGTCCGTCCGTATATTTAGAAAAATTTGTTTTTGTTTGTTTGTTTGTATTTCCATTCAATGTTAATTTATGTTTGTTATTGCTGTTGTTGTTCGTTTGCCAATGGGAGGTGGTATATGGGTAGTTTGTAGTAGAGTGGTTTGTGCGTCGTCTGTTCGTCATTATCAAAACGTCTGTCTGTAATATTTCTTGTCAGTGGTGAGTTTATTAGTTTGTACATGTAAAATTTGTTTGAAATGTCACGTATATGGTCAATTATATTGTCTATTGCCGCCATATGGTGTAGATCCGCGACTCTGACGTATCTATTAGATGACGTCACACATGCATTGTTCAGGTATGACCCAAATTTCAGCTTAATATTGATTAATAGGAGGGAGATATTAAAATCTATTGCAAGTCCTTTTTTCGTAAAAAAAAATTGAAATTAATTTATTCCCGAAAAACGGCTACAGATAGGTATAGGGAAAAATTAAGAGAAGTTACTCATAATTATATGCGGAATTCGAAAATTGAAGAATATACAGGGTGTTCTATTTAAAATAGCGATGTTGCCACCGGTTTAAAGTAGAAGCGGCAACACCGCACGGTCAAAAATATTTTTAAACTGTAGATCATGATCGTTTATCCCGATTGCCTTTCAAAATGATCCGTTATTTAGTTCTCCATAAACGTCTCCACCGTGGGACACCCTGTATGGGTAACCCCATTACATTACTACACAATGGCTATATCTATATTAGTATAAAATTGTATTAACAAAGTAGATCACAGTTTTCAAGGAACCTTAAGTCCAAAATCAAATTTAGAAGGTGACAGAGCAAATATATCAATGCTTCTATTATAATTTAGATATCTTAATGAACTGATAATAGGCGAGTTCATGCCGTAGTTAGTCCAGTGCAGACCAACGTGGAGTAGTTCAGGGGATCTCAGTGTCCTATTAGGTACGTTAAGTTTAATTGTTTTAAGAAGTTCCAGGCAATGTATCACACCATTAGCAATCCTGCATATAAAGCGAACATCTGAGACAATCCTTCTCCTCTCCAGAGTATCCAGTGACGAAGCGTTTAGGACAGTCTCGAAGTTGTAAGGCATTCCCAACCTATCTGCACAGTGTCTGGTATTAATATGATCCGAGAACCTCAGAGAGCTGTCAAAATATACCCCCAAATCTTTAATTACAGTCTGTCTAGATAATTCTGTGGTGTTCAGGTTATAAGATGTTTAAATCTTGGGTTCCTTCCTAGTAAAACTAATACAAGAACATTTGCTAACATTAAAAGATAAATTATTGGCAGTTGACCAGTTCAGTAAACTATTTATGTCCCTCTGTAACAGGTGTTCATTCGATCGGTCCACAATAGGTCTACAAATCTT
Source organism: Polydrusus tereticollis (assembly GCA_963920685.1). NCBI lineage: Eukaryota > Metazoa > Arthropoda > Insecta > Coleoptera > Curculionidae > Polydrusus > Polydrusus tereticollis. Next base: position 110,383,473 of record OY987332.1, on the reverse strand, counting down.
AAGGTCGTCCGCGAACATTAAGCATAAGAAGGATCTCAGATCTGATACTACGTCATTTACGAGGAGGTTAAAAAGTAAAGGAAAGCAATGTGCCCCCTGAGGCACCCCCAATGTTACCGAAATTTCTATTTTCTTATCTATAAATAGCCCGTCTCTTGTTGTTTGCGATCTAAATATAAATTTTTTGAACGACACTGATCCCGAAACCCAATCGTCCAGCAGTCTTTTAAATTCTTTTGATATGAATTGTTTTGTGACTTAACCAACAAGAATAACCTTGCACTCTGCTTGACTATATGTGCTGCAATATAACATCGGGTAAAATTTTTTTTTTCTGTACTTTGTTAAACATTAAATAAATGGAGTATTATTATTATTATTATTATTAATATTAATGAAAGTAGAGTGCAATGTGAAGTGTTTAATGCTGGGCTGTCGGATCACGAGGTAGTGGCATGTGGGCTTTGTATTGTGAACAAAAAATATAGAAAACAGGTACGTAGGGGTAGACTCTTTACGAGGGCGAATTATAATAAGTTCTCACAACTCTGCACTGAAGTTGATTGGCCAGGAGTTTTTCTCTCTCCGGACCCCCTGCATGATTTTCATTTTAAACTCTCCAAAGCTTTTAATACAGCCTTTCCCATGCGATCCCTAAAGGTCAAGACTAAAAAGTCATGGCTATTTAAAGGTATTGGTATTTCTGCTAAAAATATGCGATGTCTGCATTACTTGCGGAAATACTTTATTAACAATGACCGTTTTATGCTTTATTTTAATAAATATAGAGCAGTGTACAGGCTAACAATAAAGGCCGCAAAGAGGCTGCACTATAATAATAGACTAATACATGCTAGCAACAAACAACGGGAAACTTGGAGTATTGTCAACGATTTAAGAGGTAAAAACAATACTAACATTTTCGAAACTAAATTGTCTCCTGATAAATTTAATGAATTTTATAGCTGCATAGCAGCTAATTTATCTAGCCAAATAGGACCTTCAGTGGATTTCGAGGAATATTTAAATAATGTTAATGTAATACAGTCATTTTTTCTTGTCCCAACTAACATTCATGGACTAAATGATATCTTTACCTCCATTAACAATAAAGAAGCGTCAGGTTGGGATGGTATTTCTATAAAAATATTTTTACACCTACCTCTTAATGTACAGAGCGTTTTGGCTGACTGTATTAACCACTCCTTTTCTATAGGATCATTGCCACAATGCTTAAAGTTAGCAACAGTTATTCCTCTCTATAAGTGGGGAGATCGTGAGACCACCTCCAACTACAGGCCGGTATCATTACTTCCCACATTGGGAAAAATAGTCGAAAGACTAGTCAAACGTCGCTTGGTAACTTTTCTGAATGATCAAAGTATTGTAAACACGGCCCAGTTTGGATTTCGGGCTTTAAGGGGAACTAACGATGCCATTTTTTCATTTCTGGAGGATGTGTATATTGGACTGAATGAGAAAGACTCTGTTGCTGCTGTCTTCTATGACCTTTCTAAAGCTTTTGATTGTGTCAATCGCCGGATACTGCTAAGTAAATTGGAAGTTTACGGCTTTAGAGGAAACGCTCTGGACTGGTTCAGATCCTACTTAACAGGAAGAAGTCAGAGGGTTTCATTGTCGGGATCTATGTCTAAACAAGCGAATGATGACTGTGGCGTTCCGCAGAGTTCTGTGTTGGGCCCTTTATTGTTTTTATTATATGTTAACGACTTGGCAGATATAAATATAACCGGCAACTTTACTCTTTTTGCGGATGACGCTACTGTATTTTGGCACAATAAGGATGTGCTACAACTTAACAAGGATATTAATGATGACTTATCTAAAATCAAGCAGTGGTGTGACTCAAATAAACTGACATGTAATGTTTCTAAGACTGGAGTGATGTCATTTGAGTGTGTCTTGAATGACGTATTTCTGGACAATAATGTTGTTAGTAATCTCCAAGAAAATAAATTTCTGGGGATATATACAGATAGCAAATTGAAATTTGAGGGCCATATAAAACATTTAAACTCGAAATTATCATCTGGTTGTTACGCACTCAGAGTAGTGTCTGGCGAGCTCGATAGGGGGATTGCAAGAAAGGCTTACTTTGCTTTGACTGAGTTCCATTTACGCTATGGGATTTGCTTCTGGGGAGCATGCGCAAAACAATTATTTAACAGCGTATTCTTGATACAGAAGCGAGCTGTGAGGTTTTTAAGCGGAGCTAATTATAGATTCCTGTCGTCCTTTGTTCTTGTTGCACAAAATTTTAACTTTAACGTCGATATTTATATTGGAGTCAGCATGCCTGATGCACAAGAAGCATCAGGATGATATAGGAAGACAATCTGTATATGGCACGAGAAGTGTATACAACATTTCTCTGCCTCGTCCTACCTCATCCCAGTGTATCCATATTTTTTGGTAGTAAAAAGATATTTAATAATTTGCCTTTACAAGAGGGATATAAATGAGAATGATGAGAAATAAAAGAAATTTCGAAAGAGTTTAAAGGGGCTGCTGGTTGCGAGACCTTATTACGATTTATCGGAGTTTGTTGAGGAAAACTCTGATTGATTTTGGGTATGATGGGGTCCTTGAGCAGACTTTTATTCTGCGCGCATAGAGTATGCATTAAGATGTCTTATATGTTTTTTTTTGTGTGCTAAATGTATGTTCGTTTATTTTTTCTGAAGCTGTTTTAAAATATTGTTACCTTTCAAGACCTGGATTTATTGTGTTTTATATTTTTACTCTAATGAATAACGGTGATGTAGTGAGTGGTATATATAATTTTTTGGTTATTTTGGATGTAGTTGTTGAATTGGTACATTTTTTCTTGATATAGCTTTGTCAATAAGAATTGTTTTGTTCTTTGGATAATAAAGCATAATTGACTTTGACTTTGACTTTCATTATGGCGCCCAGGCGTAATTAAAGCCTACTATGAAAAAACTCGTAATATTCGATTTTGGAACCTAAGGAAAAAAATATATTAGACTTGTAGTAAATAACTTAAAGCTCTTGAGGAGCTCTTTCCAAAAATACAGGAATTCGTTGCGTCCACAAGAAATTGGAAAATTCATGAATGTATCTCGAAAACGAGAAAAACTGGAATTTTCTTTTCTACTGCATCAGATGCTTCTTAAAAAAGTGATTTGATAATATTTATTTTATTTCTAAAACCACAGCACTTGTATTTGGCGAATTACAGAGATAAATCGATAATGCACATTTTTAGTTTTCTCTAATTGTCTCCAAAACCAACAGAGATGAGTCAACCCTTCAATTAATTTGCAATAAAATTATTCTAAATCAGATCTTGATCGAATTCCTTAAAATAAATGTAATCCTACGCCCATCTAAAATTTTGTTTTAACATCTTTTATACCTAAGAGAAATTAATTTATCCTGTAGCACCCAGTACAGAGTACCCAAACTTAAGCAAAGTATACCTGTTTTCGTTTATTTCAGGTTCGTCTTTCTTAATGTCTAGTTCTTCGTTTTTCAATTTCCACTCTGTATAGTTCAAATCATACATTTCATCGCATCCATTTACTGCCTCACTCTCTTCCGTTTTAACCTCTGATTTTATTTCATCCAGAAACATTTGTTTATCCCTGTAAAACATAAAAATATCCTCTTATAGGTGGGCTGAAAACAAAAATCAGTTTTTGATTGCTTTTACAACATAAATAAAATTATTAAAGTGGGGAAAGGCATTAAGTATTAAAAATCAGATATTGATGAACGGTAATAAAAAATATTCAGGTACAGTTACAAGTACAAATCCAATTTTATTTGTAATCATTTTAAATTTACCTCCAAATTCAATGGGTCCGCCAACTCGAGATGGATGAGCCTACCTACATTTAATGAAGCACAGACGAATAAAATGCCCATGGCTAGCCATTTCTCTTGGGCTTAAACCCAGGGTTGAGATGATTAAAATCACGATTAAAATCATGATTTTAATCAGTATGATTTTTTTTTAAAATCATGATTGATTTAAAAATGAGTTTTAAAATTTTAACACTTAAAAATGTATTTATTCATACAAAAAATAAAACCCAGCGCATTTTTATGTGGTGTTATTTATTATTTTATTATAATAATCGAAGAGAACAGCTGGTTATTACAAAAAGAAAAACTGTAAAAAATTAAAACTAAAAAAACCTTTTTAATAAAAAAAAAATACTTAATTTAAACAAAAAAAAAATATAAAAAACCTAAGTGTTATAATGCTTAAATAGAAATACTAGTTTAGCTGCTTTGTCACTGCCAAGTCTGTTTCTTATATCTGAATGTACGAATCCATAAGTAGAAAACATCCTTTCGATATCAGCAGACGATGCACAGGCACACAAAACAGAAATTACTATAGGGAGCACTTGCTTAATTTCTGAAACATCTTTTTGAGATCTCCACCACTGTACTGCTGTTACATTTTTGATTACTTCCTCTGAAAACAGAGTTTTGTGAAAAGGGTCCGACTTAGCTTCCAACTTAATTAGTAATGGTAATAATCCTGTGTCTGCAAAATATTTTTGCTTCGTATCTGTACTATTCCTGCCTAAAAATATTTGTTTACTTAACAAAACAAAATATAAGCAGTTAGAAACATTTAAAAATAATAATATTTGTAAAAGCTGGTAGAGAGATGAATGAAAATTTTATACTTCGTGAAAGTATTGAAAAATAGGAATTTAGTTTTTGTGTTTATCGTCATCAGATTGATTGACAGTCTCTGATTCAGTGGTTCTGTGCCACTATTACTATCTTAATCTGAACTTATTATTAAATAATACTCATAGATGGTAGATGTTGGCTCACCCGACATCGCCCGGTGAAATACCATCGCATCGGCTTAGGTGGCGTGAAGTTGCTCTTTGAGCTAACATTTCGTCACTGTGCCGATGTCTCCGGTTTCCAGGGTGGGAAATATACGAAAAATGCTATGATGATGGTTCCAAGATCAATATGCTCCGGAGTTAAAATCGCCCCCCGATCGGATTTCCGGGTGGGGGCGGGTCCTGGTGCCTCATCAAGCGAAATTATCCAAACATTCACTATGTCCAGTAGCCAGGCAGGTCCTTCGAACAATATTCAAAATGGAGATGGTGTGACAACTGAAGTTGTTAAAAGACCCGAGATTAACAGCTTCCAAATTGACTTCTATAATATAAGAGGACTGATCTCGAACATCAATGAAGTCCATCAACATCTACAATCTACTAAACCTCACGTACTCGCACTAACTGAAACAAAGCTCAGATCATCGATTTAGGCGCAATTTTGCCCTTTGTCTCTTTATCCGCAGTGATATTTCTTGTCAACCAGAGGAGACACTCGGGTCTAATGACTTTGATGTAATGTGGTTTAAAATATCAACGCAGAGAATTACTAAATTCATCTGCTGCCTTTACCGGCCGCCAAGCGATACCCATTATAGAGACTTGTTCTCCTCTTTTGTTAATACTATCGACTTTCTGCAAACCCACCATCCCAATTCCGAAGTTGTCATTCTTGGCGACTTTACCGTTCATAATGTCAACTGACTCAAATATAACCGACAAGCAAGGTCGTGAAGCCGAATCCTTTGCCATCAGCTCTGGCCTCACCCAGCTGGTGGGTGAACCAACTCGGATTCCAGACCGAGATGGTAATTTTGCTAGTTTGTTGGATGTTTTCTTAGCTTCAAACCCCGACTTGTACACTGTCACCGTGAAGCCTCCGTTAGAAACGTTTGACAACAACCTTATTTTGGCACTGAATAAACTACCAATTAGGCAATCCAAACCACGCGGTAGAAATGTCAACACAATTGACGTTGGTTGGCACACATGGCGACTGGCTTCATAACATAAGCATTGATTTTTGTGACGTTGAAGTGTTTGGATCGTGTTTTTAAGTGTTTTGTTTGATTTTTCTTTTAAATAAAGTGAATTTTTGTATGATGGACAGTGAATATATTCAAAAATTATCAGCGGAGAATCCAGATGTTGGAGAAAGGTAGGTTTAAATGCAATCTATTTTCTTGTTTACCTGTGTAACCATTGTTTTCTTTTTAGGTATCGACTGAAATTAAAGTTAATAAGCGGCTTGGACCCGTTTCTTATTAATTCTCAGGACCTTGACTACAGTATTAATGGCGTTCCACCTATTTCAAACATAGATATTATTTCATATTTGGTGTTTCCCATAGTTTTTATTCCAAGGAACAAATGAAGGCATTTAAAAGTTTGCAGGAATATAAATAACTGAACTAACCTGAACTAACCTGAACTAAAATAGTTGATGGTTTACATTCTAATTGGAAAAGTAAGATTTTTGTTCATTTATTACTAATTTTGTGATTTTTTTTCAGCATCATGTCTTTATAATGTAATGAAATGAGTTACAATTTTACTACATAATAGCTTTTCAATTTTAGGTCAAACATTCTCAGAGAACCACTTTGAAACCTTTAGATGACTGGGTAATTGTTGCCAAAGGCGTGTGCACTGCCCACTGTACTTGCATGGCAGGGAACAGTGAGGTCTGCAGTCATGCAGGCGCATTACTTTTTGCTGCGGAGTATGCTTACTCCAGGAAACAAGCATTGTCTTGCACAGACATTCAGGCATCGTGGCCAATGCCAAGTATGTCTACCCATGATGATGGGAGACCAATGATAAAATGTGATGGAGATGAATGTGAAACGCAGTGGTTTCATAGTCAGTGTGTGGGACTCGATGATGTTCCCAATCTCATATGGTTTTGCGAGGAATGTAAAAAATATTAAAATCTATTTTTCCTTGTAAATGTTATAGTTTATTTAACAAATATTATCTTTAAAACTATCATAACAAAGTCACTATTTTAACTTTTTGCTAGGTAGGTACTTTTACTGATACATCAAGTATGTATATCCAATCTGTAATAAGCTAAGTCTTAATAGCAGTTCCCAATTTCTTACGGTTTTGTGAAGAATAATATTTGTAAGTTGAGAATGTAATGATGAAATATTTTTTACCTTTGACTGTATTTTTATACCTATTTTCAATAAATACCTATCAAATGAAAAAATGTACTGTTTTAATAAAATATGATTATACCTACAGGAATTTAAAGAAAAAGAAACAGACTAATCAATATTCATTTTCACAGTTTTGTTCATAGGTAGGTATAGTAAATATCTTCTGAAGGCGAGAAAATATTTAAGTCAATAATTGTTTAATAATTTTATTTCAAATTATATTTCACCTTATACATTAGTCTTACTACTTAGTAGTTATAGTAATAATATAACTGACATCCAATTCGCTTCTTTATATAATAATATAAAATCATATTTGTTAAAGTTAATTAAAACTAAAACATAATAATATGGTTTGAGAAGAATAAATCCTATACTACGATTAAATAAGTAAATAAAATAGTTCTTCCATCGTTCCCAGCCAGCACAAAGTATGCTTTTTAACTACGTAAGAACAACGCAATGGGTATATTGTTAACTCCTAGGAAGAGCCTGCAGGCTACCTGTAGGCCTGCCTAGCTGATGCGAAATGTCCGCCCCAGTAGCAGTATCTTTAGAAGTGCCTAGGAGCTCCCGTAAGCTTTCTTTAAAAGGAGGCAAATAAGATTACTTTGGGATTATAGCAAAAGTAGTATTAGGGATAAGTACGTAGTATTACGACAGGCAGTCTTTAACAGGTGTTCTGCAGGAGGTCCTCAAAATACTTTATTTTTAATAAATAGGATTGCTTAAGTTACTCTTGAAGTAGTACCATAAAGAACCAAACAGGTGGTCCATAAAAGGGCCCATGGCACTCTTGGTAGGTATTCTTGGAGAAGTGCAGGATGACGCTTTTTCGAAATACATAAGAGTTTTGACAAAATTTTAGTAGATAAATAATTAAAGCTCAACAACAAATGCATGTATACTAATAATTAATGTAAGTATCCCATTTTTTTTGGTATATTAATTGATACTTTAATATATTTCTTAGTTAATTTAGTTCGCATTTGTTATGGGGTACTAAAAATGAAGGCATTTATTATTATAATAAAATTAGATTTCAGAAGTGCAATGTCAAATTTTACAGTAGCTACTATAGTTTCATCAAATCCCGTTATGTACGCTCAAACAACGCCACCTGACGCAGAGGTCAGTAAAAAGCATAATTATTATATATAGCGGTTATTTAAAAACCATTTATTTTTTTAACAAAACAACCAAATTTTAATCCTAATTTAAAATAAAACATGATTATAAAATATATATAGTGCATGGTCAGTAGTCAAAGCTTTGACTAATATGGTCATTTAAAAAGCATGTATTTTAACACAAAACAACCAAATTTTAAAATTAAACATGATTATAAATATATACAGGGTATTCCATACTCGATGGTACGTTAGAAGTATCTGAAGAACTAAGTAACGAATAATTTTGAAAATTTGGCAACCGAGATAAACGACCATGGTCTATCGTTCTAAAATGTTTTCAGCAATGCAGCGTTGCCGCTTTTGCCCAAAACAGGTTGCAACATCGTTATTTCAAATAGAACACCCTATATCTTGGAATATTTTTGGATTCTACATAATAATATAAGTATTTCTTCTTAAGTGCATTACATGTCTAAACTTAATAGGTTTTAAGATATCGACATTTGAAAAAGTACATTTTTGAAATTTGACAGCTTCCAACTTTTTAACGGTACGTCTTGGAGCAAAACGGCTTACATGTCCCTATCTTTCTTTCTCAGAAGTCTCAACTTCCGGTTAAGCCGGATGTAACTCAAAAGCCGGAAATATGGTACTTCCGGTGTAACCGGAAGTTAATACGTTTGGGAAGATAATAAAAAAGTAAGATAGGGGCATGTAAGCCGTTTTGCTCCAAGACGTACCATTAAAAAGTTAGAAGCTGTCAAATTTCAAAAATGTCATTTTTCAAATGTCGATATCTCGGAACCTATTAAGTTTAGACATGTAATGCACTTAATAAAAAATACTTCTAATTTTATGTAGAATCCAAAAATATTCTAAGCTATAGGGTGTTCTATTTGAAATAACGATGTTGCCACCCGTTTTGGGCAGAAGCGGCAAGGCCGCATTGTTGAAAATATTTTAGAACGATAGACCATGGTCGTTTATCTCGGTTGCCAAATTTTCAAAATTATTTGTTATTTAGTCAAGAATCTGAATTTATTGGCATCATTTTTTAGCACTAACGGTTTGACCGGAAGTGACCTTGACTTTGGTCGAGACTTTGGTATTTTAAGTGGGGCACCCTGTATATTTTTAGTTATTTGAATTAAGCATGACATTCTGAGTAAAATGACACTTCACATCATCGTTATTTTTTAACTATATAAAATTTTTAATTTTAATTTCAGTTTTGAATCTAAAGTACCATGAATCAATTAAATCGGCTAATTATTTATAGTCAAGTAGTTTATAAAAAATAAAATTATGTCATATCTTCACTTTCTAAGTTTGACAAGCATTTAATAACTAAAATTTTGTTTTATTGACGTGTGCTCCATTTTTTCACATTTTTTGGTGGTTCACTAGATATTTAAAAAGAACAATTTTTTCTTAAGAATTTGACTTCCATGATATTTTAAAATTTAAATGAAAATAATGTGTTTTTTAAATATCACTCAACCACCATCATTCCATTTGAAAAATCAAGTAGGTACACGTTCATAAAACAAAATTTCAGTTAATGCTTGCTTGTCAAACTTAGAAAGTGAAATATGACATAATTTAGTACTCGACTATAAATTATTAACCGATTTAATTGATTACTGGCACTCTACATTCAAAATTGAAATTAAAATATTATAACACGTCAAAAAATGACAAGTGAGGTGTCATTTTCCTTAATATGCCATGCTTAATCCAAATAAGTAAAAAAATATATAGGGTGTCCCATTTAAAATACCAAAGAAATAGTCAATTCCGGTCAAACCGTTAGCGCTAAAAAATCGAAAATTATGCCAATAAATGCAGATTCATGTCTTATGCATTATAACAAAATTTCATGTCAATATCTATAAAAACAAAAATAAATTATAGGGGTGAGCCACTTTTGAGAAGCATCGGTATAGTGGTTATTTAAAAACCATGTATTTTTCTAACCCAAAACAACCAAATCCTAATCCTGACTTACAGCTTCATCTCTTTTCTTTTTTCTTTCACGCCTTTGCTTACAGTGGCGGAGCCATTCAGTCACGTCGGTCTGAAATTCTTTTTTTGTGTATCCAGGATACACTGTCTGAAGAGAAGCTATAAAAAATTTAAAAAATCAAATCTAAAATATAAATTTAAAATACAAGAACTATGTTGTTATTGTTAAGAGTTGGAGAAAGACTGAATTTAAGGGAAACTTTTTTACTAACTGTGAATCATTTTTTAAGACACCTTGCGATTCCGCGAACTTTTTTAACATAAAACTTTTATCAAAAAGTTCTTTACAACCCATTGGATTTAAACAGTCCGATATTAAAACAAAATGTGTTTTTTTTCCGTTTTCCGACTGTGAAAAATTGGTCGTTATTCCTTTGCTACATCACTTAACTTAAATACCACATAATATATACCCCAATACGTCGGTTATGTCCTTGAACTGGCAGTATTTATACACATACACATTATACACACAAAGGGACTACACTTACCATACATTGAAACAACAAATTCCATCTCCGATATTGGTGTATTATTTCGTTGATTGGTCCAGGCACATCTTTGTCCCAACTCATCATCTATTATAGCTCTAAGAATACGAGCCACATGCCACATGGTCCCTGGTACCTTTGCCGCCTATTTGTTTTATCAGCTTATGCTGGAATAGAACATTTTATTGCTATTAATAACTTTATTTGTAAAACTGGCCGCCTTAACATAAAAGCACATTCATTATCCCAAAAAAAATGCAGATATAGTAAAAAAACATAATATTATATGGATATTATACCTATCTTATATGGTATGTGTAAGTCGCTATTGGCCTATAAAATATATAATACGAGAGAACTTACTGCATGTGCATACCGTAGGTAAAACTCATCAACAAAAAGATCGATTTAGCTAAATCCTAACCTAAACCTAATTGTCTAAAAAAATAGGCTGGTCAAAAAATAACACTATTTCCTTGCTTTTTGAACACTATTACTAATAATTGCATAAGTGGATAAGACATAAGAAGACCGAAAATCACCACTTTAATTTTTTTGTGGCAAAATTCACATAAAAGATAAGATCCACCATTCGTGTTTGCTAAATAATAAAATTTTTTTTAAATCGACCGGAAAGCAACCACTTTCTACTCAATTTTTTAACCGGAAAATGTCATTTTATCGGTCTAGACCAGAAAGTCATAAAAGAGGGACCGGTAAAGTACTTTACCGGTCCCTCTTTTTACTTTACCGGGCCCTTTTTTTACATTCCGATCAATATTTGAGAAAACGAACCAAACCCATAATAAGTAGGCTTTGACTTGATTGTTTCTTTCATGGCGTTTCATGGCAACGAACTGTCAAATTTGATACTGCTTATTAAAAATTGTGTTTAAAAGTTAAAAGTTAGATTATATTATGGAAATGAATGTGGATGAAGGTGAAATTCCTCTTGAAATAACTGAAGCGGCTGCTAGAGCTACTCACGATTTGTTGCCGCATAAGTCCAGGGATGTATCAAAAAATTTTCCATCAAGTCTACAATTTAATAACGTACAAAATTGTACTTTTAACATAACAGTTCAAAAATAGGTATTATTAATTATTAGAATAATTCTAATTTTAAATATTTATTAAGTACCTATTATCAAATAATATTTATTATAACTATTATAAATAAAAAAAATTCCTGACTATAGAGTTTTCAATCTGTTTAAAACTATATTAATGTAGTAAGCCATTATCTAAATTTTCTTGTACGCCACTGGTCTTGCGTCGATTTAAAAAAAAATATTGTACGTTACACAACCGGAAAGTACGTTTACAGGACTCGCAGGCTTCCAGGACTCGCCTGGCGGCTCGCCCTGGAAATTGCCTGCTTCGTCCTGTAAAATAGTACTTTCCGGTCTTGTAACGTAATATACTATTGTAACTCTATTATGTTCTAAAAGTAATCCACATATTTTTAACTTACCTTAAATTCGATAGCTAATCAGATTTCTAAAAAAAATGAAGATTTTCACTGCACTGTACACTGCAAACAACACAAAAGGAAGCCACAATCCGCAACGCCCAATTGTCGATTGTCGGAAATGGAAAATGCATGGCGGGCGAATGTCATTTGAAGGCGCGTAATTTAAAATTCGTAATGTAGATTAAATAATGGAAATAAAAAAGACGTGGCAAATTTGCTTGGCTATAATACTGTAAAGCTAATTGTTTACACGTTTAGTAGTAATAGGTAGTAATGTTAATACTTACTTATTAAAATCATGACATTTAATGATAACTTTTGTTATTTCTAGAGGTTATTAATATGACATTATCAAAATGAAAATGTATAGATTTAGGGCCTAGAGAGAAGTATGCATCATGTTATAAATATTATATGTCCCTCTTGGTTTTTTAATAATAAATTATTTTAGGTTATGTTATTACGGATATATATTTTGATCTATTTGTAGCTTGTTGTCAAGAGCTTATTAGCTCTCCAGAATAGGTCTAGGGAAAACATTTGTCATATGCCTATATGCTCAATAATCCAAATTATTATGGTATCTTCTTCGACTCAACAGGAATTATCAAGAACTGTCTGGTTAAACCTGCCTGAAGAACACCTATTTCTATTACCTCTTTCATTACGCTCTCGACAATATGTCTTAAGGACCCCCTTTATTACATTCCTAAAGAATTCTTAAAAAGTTAGCTTTATTACATCCCAAACTACTAATATTCAAATTATTACGTCTCTCTGCTTGGCAGGAATGATCAGGGAATGCATCTATAAACATACCAAAAGAACCTCTAATAAGTATTCCCCACAACAACTTAAGACATTCCTAATGTTATTTTAAAACGTTTACACTTAAAATACAAATCCTTAGGATCTCGCAAAGAACTGCCAATAAAGAACGCTACGAGGGAGTAAAATAGGAGCATAATAGGATGTTCCTGACAATGCCTGGGAGCTTCTGTGCTTGCTGGGTTATGTCAGTCTGAATTGCAATTCCTCCATCTTCTACGTCAGAGCGCAGTGCCATTGTTGTTACCTTGATCCAAATCCATATTCTCCACCTGTAAATGTTATAATTCATTTAACAAAGAAAATCTATACCTATTACAAACAAAACAAAGGCATTTTGAAAGTTAAATCTCTAAATTCAGACATAATCGACAATAAAATGTAAAATCCTCTTACTTTAGATTGTCCCATCTTTCGTCTTTTATCCAGACGTTCGTGTCTCTCCAAATCTTTAGGTCTCCTTACTACAGTTTCTGCAACATGCCCCATATTTTGAGAAGGAACCCAATCTGGATGTTCTTGGTTTTCCAATAAGGCAGGCTCACCTATTAATCGTAAATGTATTAGAAAGTAACACTAAAATTTCCTATGTCATAACCCTGAAGAAAGTTACTTTTCCATAAAGTTTTAGAAACTTACCAGCTATAAAATGTTTGCTGCAGACTCTCATATTTTAGCTTTGATTCCCTTAAATCGGCACGGTTTATAGCAGCTATCTACAAGGCACTATGTTTTCTGGACAACTCATTTTTATGTGGCTTATTTGGTAGATTCAGTATGCTAGGAATTCTATAAAACGACACATTGTCGCGATCGCGTCGACTTCCGCAGTTAACAACAATACAAGTAACAGGCATGATATTAATAAAGCTCTCTAAAAACACTCACGAAACAACAAACACCAAAATTAACTGAAAAATAGCAAAAATACGGATATAAATACTCCTTTCCACGCAAGCTTAAATGGTTGTTTACATAGATGTGTGCCAACCACTGTCATTCGGAATTGGATTTGACAGGTCGTTGGATTGCCTAATTAGTGCCGAACAGCTTCCTAAACCACACAAGATCTGGCGTTATACATCAGCTAAGTGGGATCATGGGCGTTGTTAAACGGTTTCTTAGGGGGGGGGGGGGGACACTGGGAGCTGAAGACGAAATTTTTTTTAGACTAACCCGTTTTTTCTGGGCTGACCCGAATTTTCTGGAGTAACCCAAATTTTGGTCAATAATTTGTAGGTATCTAGTAAATACTTACTAATCAAATACTGACTGAAATACTAACAAAAAAACTGCTATGGTAAATAGACAACCCTTCATCAAAATACATGTTTTATTAACGACAAAGACACAAACCAGGAACAAATTTTACCTAAATAGGAACTGAAATGCAACTTTCTCCTAATAGACAGTGTAACAAAAATTAGACTATACACTACACAACAGAAACATAGAAACTTCTTTTAAAACTTTTCTCTGAAAATAATATTTAAAAATAAAAGTAAAGCTTAAAACAAAACAGAAAAATAATGTATAAACATACTAGTCTGTTTAAAACAGAAATAGTAAATACTAAAATATAATCAACATTAAATAGAAGCTCTCTTTGCACTGCATTGAAGGACGGGCGGCGGCCGCTAGCGACCCATCTTAGTGTGGTGTCACACACAGCGTTTTCACCGCTGCGGCAAGAACGCTCCGGTTTGCCGGGATGGTGTAAACCCATTGCATTAAATGAGAACTGTCACATACAGCGTTGTACCGCACCCAAACCGGATGCAACCGCATCATGCTGCGGCGGCACCGCAGGACCGAACGACCGCAATAGAACGAAAACACGTGCAGTTGTATGTTTGTAGTCACACCTGACGGTTCGAACGCTGCGGTTCTTCGAACATTTTTGAGTTTGTGATTTGTTGTTTGTTTTTTCATTAATTTCATCATGTTTGACGTGGATCTATTCATTGAGTGCGTCCACGGTAAACAAGCATTATGGGAGAAAAAGTCGAAATAATACTCAGATAAAAACCGTATGGAGAAAGCCTGGGTGGAAATTGGAGAAATTATGAACAAGAATTGGATGAAGCACCTGAGAGTTATTGTTAATCTTTCTTCTGCACTTATAGCGTTCCTAAAAGTTGTATTTTGTCTGCTGAAATGGGATCGCAATATCGCAAGCAGTTTATCGAATGAGGTTTTGGACATTCGGTAATATCCAAAAAACTTCCTGTCGTACATTCGAATTTTGTTGTAGAAGTTTGCAAACCTTTTACTGGACTCTTGTTCCAAATTGAAAGGGTGAATCCAATATTGACGATCCACCTCCTTTCCTAATAAACCCTCCGCTTCTAGAGCACACACAAGCTTCAATGAATTTGCCATGATACTAGCACTACCAAAATTGACTGGCGAAACATCCCGTTAAAACGCATCGTGTGACAAGTAGAGTTCATCCGGTCAAAACGCATCCCTTCTTGCCGCAGCGTTAAAAACGCATAGTGTGACACCGCACTTACGCATCCCCAATTCCCCACTTACTACTGCAAACAGCAATAACATTTCTATACCGGGAATAGAGAATTTACGCCGTTGCCAGACTTTAAAAATAATACGATCTTTCGTTCTTGTACTGCTAACTTGTTAAAACATATTATTTAATTGTCAATAAGTCAACTTCCAGGGAGGGGCAAATGCCCCACCTTGCCCCCCTCCCCCAAAACGACGCCCATGCAAATAAAGGTGGATTCATAAACTCGAAAAGTTGGTGAGGTTGAAGTTATGATCAAGTTTGTGAGGTTATATATTCCGAACTCCGAGCATAAAAATTGGTTATCTCGAACTACCCGGGAAGTTTTCGAACCTTACATGAGCTTTACATGAACAACATGAACGAGTGTATAAATGGAACTTAGTGTTCCCTTTAGTTTAAATTGAACTCCTATTTCCAACACCAACTGAACCTCAACCTCGCCAACTTTTCGAGTTTATAAATCCAGCTTAAGGCTGTAGGCGAGGCTGTAGGTATGTATGCAAAAAATTCACTGCTTCCAGCTGTCCCAATACTTACCCCTACTTTTAATGAAGCGCGAATGAATAAAATTTTGAGATCAGCAAACTTACCTAATTGGCCCCGTTTCCTCATCGGCACTGTTATCTGTTTTTATTTTTTGTCCTACATTGTTTGGGTTGTCTTGCTTAAAAAACACTTTTTTTTTTGTATCGTTGCATGGATCCTCTTTCTCCTCCGCGAAATCACACATGTTCATAAACAATTAGTTTAGGAGTAACGCGAACTTATTGGTTTCTAGAAACACAGACTGCAAAAAATAACAAAAGATCGTGTTTATTCATTTAAGTAGGAAAACTGACGAAACCACAGAAAAATAAAAGTCAGGTTAGATTGAAACATCATAGGTTACTTTCTACTTTATCATCATTTTAGCAATCAACTAGAAGTGAATCAGAACAAACAGTCAGCTTAGCGCAGATCTAGATAATATGACCTGATGCTGATTTGCACCATTGCACTTAAGGAAGACTTAACCCAATTTTAAATTCAATTTTCGTTAGCCACAACTAATTATGAAAAACTCTAGGTACGTGTCTTATTTTGCAAGCCTCGATTTTCTCATTTTAAGGATGCCTCTTTTCTAGGATAGTACCTATATTGTGTATCTAGGAGAAAAATAACATATTCTCGGACGAGGAAATCACTTTCCTACGAGGTGCACATACTATTTTTTTTGAAATAGAAAATAAATTAAAAAAAAAATATACAGGGTGTCCCAGAATTTGTGAGCAATCGCCTGAATTCAGGTAGAACACATAGAACAATTTTACAGGTTACTCTACATTCCCCCCACAGAGATACGTGCCTATAAAGGACGTTTCTGGAAATCGCTTGTTTTTAAATAACTTTTAATTAAAGTACTATCTGCGTAATTTAATAATTTTTTAATGATACTAGCCTACTAGGTAAGTCTCCTTGAAATGGACTCCTTGGGCACTATAGCTCTCATAAAAAGGCTATTTTTTTTTACACCCTGGAACTATACAGTAGCGACACGAGGCGATTTAGACAGACCCAAATTTCTCTGCGCAATGCGCGTAGCGGCCATCTTTTTAGTGACAAATAAGTCAGTCAGAAAGGTAAACAAAGCTTGTGTGGATTGTAGTTTGTTTAGTTTTTGTAAATTTATTGGTTTTTATCGTGCGTTTAAGTGTTTGAAGGTGCTTTGAAGTGTTTGTGCCGAACTTTTGCTGATTTTCGATGGATTCCCAAGAAAACATAAGGAGCAGATGTGCTTTAAATTGACTTTCTTTCAATGTAAAAGCGATTTCAACATAAAATTTCATATGTTTTCTCAGTGTAATAGACGACAATACCGTCATCCGCGTCATCCTTCTGTCACTGAAACTGACCCCTGGAGATCAAAGGGACCGACAGCTCGTGTCGCTACTGTATAGTTTCGTTATACTGTGCCTGTACGATAAAGACACAACGATATAATGTTCTTGAACAACTTAAACCTTAAATTAAAAAAAAAGGTATTCTTGATCGACATCGATACAACAAACTGTTTATGAAAAAAAATATTTTTGTTCAACATGGTTTTTATTGAATAATTTTGTATGTCGGTTCAACATGACCTCCTTCTATTATATATTTCCAAGCTCTAAGAATTGAATATTTTTGGAACCTCCATAATGCCGCAACATTAGTCCTTATTTCACGACAATGAAAATTAATCATTTCCAATAAGTTTTTTTGATTGTCTATTGGTTTGGCATAGACTAGAGCAGCTATACTCTAAGTGTGTTCCGCGGAACCCTAGGGTTCCGCGATACCTCTGTAGGGGTTCCTCAAGAATTTAGAAAAAAAATCAAAGCACCTCTCTCTGGTCGAACGTTTTGACTCCGCGGCCGCGCGTAGGTATATTTATTTATTTATTTGTATTTGTATAAACATGTGTTACAATAGCTGGTACAATATCTCATAAGTTTGGTATCAACATGTATACTTGTATACTTGTGAGCGCGCAGTCCCTTTGATAAAAGCCGCCTCTGAATTGTTTACAACGCAATTTTTATATTTCTCTTTTTATTTTTGCTTTTTGTTTATCAAAGGCGCCGACTCGAGTATTTTCGAGAATATTCGAGATCGAGTCTAGGACTAAGTATAAAAGCGGCGATCGCGCGTCGCGCCTCGTCAGTCAGTTGATGATTAGCGTTCGGAGCGATAAGTTCCTACCTACCTACTTACAAGCTCGCTAGCGAGAAACTAGTGTTCATTGTTCTACTGACTGCTGTATTCTGTTGTCTCAGTTTTATACATTTCTTCATTGTACTAAACTAAGTCTGAATCCACATGCATCCGTGATCACGGACATCCGTATGCGTATAACGGATAGGTGAATTTGACATCATCCGAATGGAGACGCGTGATACGGACGTAACTGAGTTAATACAAACTTGAAAACTATGTCAAATAAAAAATGCCAGATAGTCGCATCTATTCCTAATATCAAATTTGTTACATAATCTCAGCACAAATACCAAAGAAACACGACTTAAAACTCTCCACTCAACAGATATTTTAGTATTCTAACCAAACATTTTAAATCAATAGGTCAAAACACGGATAAAAGTTAAAATTAATCAACTTTTGTCCGTGATGACCTTGATGGGCTGTCAGCTCCCTAAACAGATGTTTTATTGGCTATTGATGATCACGTGGTAACAACGCATCCGTGATCACGGATGCATGTGGATTCAGACTAAGTCTCTTATACGCAGTAACGATTGTGCATTATTTAGACCCCACCATCCTGACGTGTAACATTATAAATAAAGAAGAATGGAACGTTGGCTTAAAGGTGTTAAACGTGTTGCAACAACATCTTCTAATGACGCTGAATGTTCAAAAGCAGTACGCGCGGAGAATATAGCAATCACCGATCCAGACGATGATGCCACGACGTCAAGCTCGAAGGTTTCAAAGACGAAAAAAAGGAAGTATGATGAATCATATATCAGTTTCGGATTTGTTGATTCCAACGGCTCACCTCTCTGCATGCTATGTAGTAAACTGCTTCCTAATAGTTCCATGGCACCTGCCAAATTGCGCCGACATTTACAAACTGTACACCCCGAGTCTAAAGACAAGAATAAAGAATTTTTTGTTCGTAAAAAAGATCAGTTATTGGAAAGTCAAAAAAATATGATGCATGTAACAAAAACTATCAACGAAAAGACCACGGAGGCATCATATTTAGTTAGCTATCGCATTGCACAAGCAGGTGAAGCGCACACTATCGCTGAGAATTTAATAAAGCCATGTGTATTAGACATAACAAAATGTATGCTCGATGAAAAATCTGCAAAGCATCTTTCTACTGTGCCGCTATCAAACGATACTGTTTCACGGCGAATCCATGATCTGGCAAGCTACGTCAAACAAGAACTAGTTACACGTCTACAAAAAACACGATTCGCCTTGCAAATGGACGAGTCAACTGATGTCGCTGGTTTGGCTATCTTGCTGGTTATCGTGAGATATCCATATGAAAGTTCTTTTGAAGAAGACATGCTTATGTGTTCACCGCTGCTCACAAACACTACCGGGGAAGAAATTTTTAATAAAATAAATATATTTTTTGAAGAAAATAATCTCAGTTGGAACAATTGCATTGACATTTGTACAGATGGGGCCAAGGCGATGACAGGTAAAACAGCAGGAGCAGTGTCACGAATAAAAAATAAAGCGCCTAATTGTAGTTCCAGCCATTGTATTCTGCATAGACAAGCACTTGCGATGAAGCTAATGCCGTCAAATCTAAAATTAGTTATGGATGAAGCGGTAAAAATAATTAATTTTATCAAATCACGACCACTACAATCCCGATTGTTCTCATTATTGTGTGAAGATTATGGCAGCAAACATAAAACACTGCTGCTCCATACAGAAGTGCGATGGCTGTCTCGGGGTAAAACTTTAACAAGGCTATTTGAACTTAGAGCCGAGTTACAAATGTTTCTTTCAGCAGATACTTCTTTTAATTTGAAGGACCGTTTGTATGATAAAACTTGGTTGTTCCGATTGTCTTTTATGGCGGATATCTTTCAAAAACTGAACGAATTGAATTTATCATTGCAAGGTAAACAGACAACAGTGTTTCAGGCCAATAATAAAATAACTGCCTTCAAAAGAAAATTAGATTTTTGGATTATTTACGTTGGTAAGAAAGAAATAGAAAGCTTTACGTCACTCAGTGAGTTTGTTAGCGATAAGGACTCAGAAATGTTTCAAGATGATGTGTTTGAAGAATTGGTCCAATATCTCAGTTCGATGCGCGCATCTTTTGAAAAGTATTTTCCCGAAGAACAGAATACAAAAATGAAACTGAATTCATGGATTCATAATCCTTTTTTACCCAACTTGGAAAAGCCCGAAAGTATGTCAAACGAGATATATGAATCTCTTTTAGAAATGTCATCAGACACAAGTATGGAGTCACTGTTCAAAACGACGCCTCTCAACGATTTTTGGTGCAGAATCCGTGATGAATATCCAATGCTTGGCAAAATGGCTCTGAATATTCTTCTCCCGTTCCCAACAACATATTTGTGCGAAACAGGATTCTCAACCTATGCAGCCACGAAAACAAAATATCGCAATAGACTGGACGCCGAACCTGATATGAGACTTCAACTGTCTTCTATCAAACCTGATATCAACCAATTGATGAAAAATAAAAAACAGTTTCATACCTCCCATTAGTTAGATTTTTTCTTTTTTAATATCTTCTATTATTGTACTTGCCATGTGGTAAAGTAAGTAATAATTAGTAACTGTTACATTGTAAATGGACGTATTTCTATTAACCAAATTTTTGATAATGTTAATCAAAATTTAATTAAAATTTATTCATTGTTACGAACTATTAAACTAACTTTAAAAAGGTATTAATAATTTAAGAAAAAATATTTCTCCTTTAATTGGTATTTTATACAAATTAAGATATTATAATAGGATTAATAGGTACCTATTTACGTCCCCTTAAAACTTTTAAGAAATATTTACTTTACAATATAGGTAGGTAGGTACTCAAAATTTCAATATTTAATATCAGTTTGCCAGTTCGTCGAATATTAATCCTTTAAAAAATTACAAAATAAAACCATAAAATGCATTCAAGGCCTAATTATATTACCTACCTACAATTTTGGAAAACAATCAGTTATAGATATCTACCTATTGTATATATTATGATAGAATAATAAAAGTTTATAATTAATATTCCAAATACAATCAATACCTATAAAAAAGGTTTAAATATTTATTAAAAAAACATTTATCGAAAATATAAGATATTTCTATTTTTGTTATACTTTTTAAAAAAAGTTTTAGAAACCTATTAATATATTAATTATTTTATTGTTAAAAGATTTTTTTTTTAATTTAATTTTTTGGTTGTTAGTATACTATAATTTTTATTCCGTTTCTTTTCAATTTAATTTTAAAATCCC
The DNA here is from genome assembly GCA_963920685.1 of Polydrusus tereticollis. NCBI lineage: Eukaryota > Metazoa > Arthropoda > Insecta > Coleoptera > Curculionidae > Polydrusus > Polydrusus tereticollis. The sequence continues at coordinate 110,361,966 of OY987332.1, read as the reverse complement.
CATTTATAATCTTTTGTAAAGTTAGTTGGGAAATAAATAACTTAAGAATCGTCTTCTTTTCAGGTCTGTTAAAAGTTGTACGTACTACCTATAATGAACATATGTTAATTTATTTTTAGTTTGAATTTAAATAAAAAATGTATATAGTAACGTGCAGATTGTGTAATTATTTCCTTTCCAAATAAAAAAGTTGTTTGAGTGTCTATAAAGAGTAAAGACCGCCAGTATTTGAAAAAATTAATCCTCCTGGTAATAATAATACAGTGTCTTAGAATGCAATACATCCTTTTACATGCTAGAATTATGTATCTAGGGAGTATCCCGCACCCGCCTCTCACACATATCTCGGTCTGTAGACTGTTTAAATTAACTAATTTCGATAAAACAGTTAATTCTCCCATAAGAACCCATGAAATTTGCAGCGTCAATGGAACAATGCGATCCTGGCGGCAGTTTTTGAAGCAATTCAAAGTTGGACCGGAATCGATGTATTGCGATCGGTCTCCTTCCTAAAGCCCTCCATAGTACGGATACAGCCGTTGCTGTCTAAGGATTCTAGAGACCGTCGATTTTGGGCAATCAAACTCGACATCCAATTTTCGGACACTTGTAGAGGGATCTGCTTCTACGGCATTTAGGATGTTTTCTTTAACACCCCCACCGTGATGGATTTGATTTCCACAATTGTGGCTCGCTTTGTTAAACCTTGCTAAAATTATTTAGGAGACTTTACATTAAATCTCTATCATTCGATAGGTACAAGTAAAAAATAAAACATCGTAGTTTCTACCTGTCTCTCTCAAACGACGATCATTTTTTTCAAAGGTTTTCCTATAAGGAATTGTTCTACAGGGTGGCGCAATGGGTATTGACGATTTTAAGAGTGTTATTGTGGCTATACTAATGAAACGATCAAGGTCAAAATCATATATTTTTATTAAACATATAATGCAGTTTTACAACAAAAATTATTTTTTGAAAATAGCATCTTTTAAATGACCACCACGTTTTCCTAAACATTGTTGAAGTCGTGATTGAAAATTATCTGTAACTCGTAGCAGCATTTCCTGGTTTATCGCCCTGATTTCTTCAGTAACGTTGTCTTTTAAAGCTTGTGACGTTTGAGGCCTATTTTTGAAAACCCTAGCCTTTAAATATCCCCATAAGAAAAAATCAGGGCTGGTCAAATCTGGTGACCTTGCGGGCCAATTAAAATCACCATGTCGGGATACAAGTCGTCCAGGAAACATACTTTTTATCCTGGATTTACCTGGGTGGGCCATGTGACACAGCTGTGTGGTAGGTTATCCAGGGTGATTTATTTGTTGAGAGTGCTGTCTGGATGCGTGTCTGTCTTGACACTGTTGTCGGCCTATCACGGTTACTTTTCATCGCTTATGTCGTATGCAGTTCTTAACTGGGGACATTGTGCCCATTCAAGTAAAGTCTTCAGACTTCAGCGTAGCTGCGTTCGTATTATTGCGGGGCTAGGGTACCGCGAATGTTGCCGCCGTTGTTTCGTTGCAAAAGATCTTGGTTTTGTTGAGGTCAGGGTCTTGACATTTCCCTCGGTATACATATTGAGATGCCTGGAGTATGCCAGTTCAATTATATCACATTTTGCCACGCATGGTGATATCCATGACCACATGACTCGCAATTGCGATGATATACTCCCTCTTTTTCACAGACTTTCAAGGACCAGAAGAGGAACTGATTACAATGGTATAAATTTTTTCAATGTGCTTCCGTTAAGTATTAGAGAAGCTGAAGTGAAACAGTTTTCTGCAAAAATTAAGAACTATCTATTACAAAAGGCCTTTTATTCAGTAAAGGAATACCTTAACAATAGCCTTAATGACCTATGAATTTTATATATCGGATTGCAACCCATGAAGTTATTTATACTTGATTTCTTGTTTTTTTATTTTTTTTTTAACGTTTTTAGTGTATTATTTATGTGTTAGGACAATTTATGCTAATTCATTTAATTGTGATGTTAAATATGATATATAATTACGGCTTCTGTTTGTTCTTTAGTGTGCATAGGAGCATAGGTGATTAAGCCTGTTTTGTACTGTTTTATTTTAAACTTATATTTTGTGACGTGTAAAAGCACTCTGGGTACTAATCAATAAATTATTCTATTCTATTCTATTCTATCCATGTTTCTTAGAGCAGCCATGGAAATTCGCGCAGTATGGCTTGTTGCTCCATTTTGCTGGAACCATAAATCGATATTTTGTACCCACAGTCGTTGCAATTCAGCAGGTAAAAGATTTGTAAGCATCTCCAAATACCGTCGAGAAGTTACGGTCACTGTACGGCCATCTTCTTCGAAAAAGTGCGGGCCTAGTATTCCGAATGCAGCCACACCGGTACGGTAACTTTTTCGGAATGCAAAGGTTGTTTGTAAATTTGTTGAGGTTGTTCGGCAGCCCAGTGCCTACCGAAAATTTTGTTTGTTCACATATCCTGATAAGTGAAAATGCGCCTCATCACACGTTATTAAATGATTTAAAACATATGGGTTCGGTAAATCAAGTAATGTCCTACAAAACTCTATTGGTGCTGCGAAGTCTTTAGGCAAAATTTTATGAACAATTTGAATATTGTACGGATGAAATCGTATGTCTTCGTGTAAAATTCGACCCAAACTTCCTCGTGTAATGTTCAATGCTAATGATTGACGCCTTGCTGAACGCGTTGGACTCCTTACTACGGTTTGCCGTACTCGTTCTACGTTCTCTGGTGTACGCACAGTCTTTACAGAACCGACATATTCATTCCGTTCACTTCCAAAGTCACGAAACCTCGCAACCCACAACAAAATTGTGTTACGCGAAGGAATTCTGCCACGCCTGGGAACATTATATTCACGCCGAAATTGTCGTTGCACTTCAATAACAGACACCGAGCGGTGATACGCCTTTAACACAAAAGCTGCGTTGATTTACCGGCCACGTCTCCATGGCTACTAAACTGCATTATACAGGGTGTCTGTAAAAGGTCTTTACAAAAACCTACCACATATTCCTCAGACCAAACGTAGCCGATTTAAGTAAACTTACCTTAGTACAAAGTTGCCTAGTTTGGGCGCTAGACGGCGCTGAAGTGACAATTTTTAAATCGCATTTCTGGATTAATTCAAAAACTGCTCATACTATTTTGCCGAAATTTGGTAAGTTGGCATAGCTTTATGAAGCAAAAAAACCCATGTCACAATTCGGATTGATATCAGTTCATGGGGGTAGAACCAGGATTTTTTACTAATTGCTTGTTTCAGATTTCTATGCCAATGGAACAAGAGGGGTTTGGGCACAAAATTCAGAAGAACCAACTCATTTGCTATATAAAAAGGTACTCGTGATAAGACTCGATTTCTCTGACGGTTTTCGAGAAATTTGCATTTTATTACTTAATACGTAGTAGTTTTTACCACGTAGTACTTGGGTTTTATAGAATTTTTCTGTTTTTGATTTCTACGCCAATGGAAGGAAGATAAGAGGTTTAATAAGTTTAAGATTTAGATTAAACCAACTTATTTACTACAAAAAACCTCTTGAACAGTTTTCTTATCATCTGCTTTTTGTTCGCACGGTATTTTTCAACACGACCTTACACCTCAGAAACGATTGTTATTGTTGGTTATTATTAGTTTTATCTCACAACATAAGATTATTGTCAAATTTGTAACATTTAATATTGTTGCTAACGTTCAATCATTTTATCTGCTTGCATTAACTATTAGAAAACTTTAATTGTCGTGAATTATCATGGCGGTGCAATACACTAATGAAGAACATACCGATATGATATTGGTATTTGGGTAAGTTGATGGCCCGGCTGTGGCTTCCCGATGGGGGTTTCCCGGTGCCAGACAGACTGGACATTGGCAACCCGGTAACCGTAGGCGGCGCCATACCGCCCAAAACTCGATGGGCGTGAATAGTCCACTCTGCGGGGCAGTACACAGGGCACAAGGACACGGTTCCAGAGGAAGCTGTCCTCGCCCTAGGAGGGTAGCCATCCTGGTTCTTATTACTTGGTATTGGCTGTGGACCAGGTCCGTCCACAGGGCCCTCAGTGCTTTGATTGGTTGTAACATGGGATGATGGTCCTCTGACGAGGTCATCCTCCCTAGTATGTATAGGTGGTACAGAGCCAGGCGGTAGAGATAGTCCTGTAGCCATGGCTCTGTGATGAGGCCCATATGGTGAAAGAACATCAACATCTACATCATATTTTTGGTTTAATAGTTTATTATTATTTTTTTTTCACCCAATAGTCCGTTCACACTTCACTGAATTGTAAAAATGAATTAAATGTATAAAATTGTCCAAAAATAAAAATAAATAAATTACTAACCCAATAGTCCGTGCACTAAATTGTCTAGTAAAATTGAATGTATAAAATTGTTCAAAAATAAAAATAAATACCGACCCAATAGTCCGTGCACAAACTTTACAAAGTTCACAAAATTCGTCCGTATCTCCAAATTCCCCACTACGCTGCAGGTACTTTGTCTTAATAAATCGATTTATTAATTGACACTGACTTTTCCTGGATTTTTCGAATCTCTTTTATATTAATTTCAAACTCAAACTCAAACTCAAAAATAATTTATTTACCCAATAAACATATGTGACAGGATATTCAAATTCATACATATTTCTTAATACTACGGGTAAAAAGGGCAATACCGCGATTATAAAAACCGATAGCACAAAGCACAGAAGAACTGTGCCTGTGTGGTAAAGCCCTTGAACTAAAACTAAAAAAAGAAAATATCAAATAATTCATTGGTACATTGGTTCATTGGTATGGCGACGCGAGGACCGACCCAGGGGCAGGGAAGAGAAGAGGGGAAGGAGGGTAGATATTAAAAAAAATATATAAAAAAATAAATAAATAGGTGCAAGCAGCCCAGCAAGGTAGTAACATAGTATTTATATACTCTAAGCATATGCGGGAATACAACAAAAAAAAAAAAAAAAAAAAAAAGATAAATAAAAAATTTGGTCAATGGCCATCTTTGTTCTAACTACTAATTTTAATATATCGATCCTTCTTATAGGATCCCTTTTCTAAGTGTAGCTTCGGCTTAAAAAACACGAAAATTGGTATATTCCTTGCCTAAATTTCATATTCCTTATGCAGCCCTACTTATGGTTCATTTTTCATCAGTATTTCAATATAAACAATCCTCTTCTATGCGTTTCGGTGCTCCATTCCTAGTATAACCCGAACCCGGCTTTCAGTGTGAATTTAGCCTTCCAATTTTCATGCGTCTTGGCCGCATCTTTGTCTGCTATACATAAGGGTTATTTTTGTTAGTTTCTCACACCTGAAATGCGCCCGGATTTTAGTCGGCTTGTTCATGGGCAGAGAGAAGAGAATCCCAACTTTCCCAACAATATTTTGTTTACCGATGAAGCATGTTTCACAAGAAGAGGGATCAAGGTAAAATATTTTCAAAATGAGTTTAGAATTAATGTGTGGGCTGGAATAATTGGTAATCACATTGTTGGTCCTGTCATTATTCCACAAAGATTAACCGGGGAAATTTATTTGCAACATCTACAAAATACGCCGCCAGATTTGCTAGAATATTTACCTTTTACAACTTCGGAGAGATATGTGGTTTATGCACGATGGAGCTCCACCACATTTTGCATTAAATGTTAGAAACTTTTTGAATCAGCAGTACACAAGTAAATGAATTGGTAGAGGTAATGCCCCTGTAAATTGGCCACCACGATTTAAAAATTGTCACTTCAGCGCCGTCTAGCGCCCAAACTAAGCAACTTTGTACTAAGGTAAGTTTACTTAAATCGGCTAATTTTGATCTGAAGAATATGTGGTAGCTCATTGTAAAGACCTTTTACAGACACCCTGTATACACCATGTTTTACGCCATTGATTCTCCCTCCACTTTCCTGGTATTCGAACAGTGCCGTTTTAAAAACTGTCAATACCCATTGCGCCACCCTGATCCTTATCCGGACACCCTGTACAATAAAATACGTTACTCGTTCGACCTGGCCCGATCGACTGCGCGCTCCTAATGGTGGTGGCGTGCTGGTATTATAGTAACAAAAATGTATGTTGTTAAAGACATACAACAATTATAAAAAATACTAAACCTGTGTATTCTTATACTTTTTTTAAATTGTAACAAAATTAATATTAGAATATTTGCATTTTTCATGAAAACATGAACAATTAGCTATGAGAGAGCTTAATACTTTTCGATCGACAATTAAATTTTACATCTATTGCTGACATAACATACAGGATGTTACATTTAAATTAAACAAGTTCTTATCATTTGAAACTTGTATAAGTAAGCGAATTTTTCATAAGTGCAACATAATCTTCGGTGTGAATTTGGTTTGAAAAAAGGAAATACATATTGAGAAATCAATCATTAAAATTGTCTGTATATAACTAGGTCCATATTTATATTTTTCGATTAATTTACTTATATCATTCTCCACACTAACTTAAACTGTAAATCTCAAACTTTTTAGTATTATGAAGCGTAGCTTATATATTTATTTATTTATTTTCCTATGTCGGAGAAGGTGCCTGTTCATATGACCTTTTTCGATGCATCGATCATCACACTGATCACATTTAAACATATTAACGTCATCTGGATTCTTTTGCCAGAAAAGGTGCATCTTCAAACGATTTTTATACTTTGTTTGAAAGGCACACTGATCGCATTTAAACATATCGACTTGGATCTGTGTGCTGGCGAAAGTGCGCATTTAAATTACTTTTGTAAATGCTTTGATAATTACACTGACTACATTTAAACATATTAGCTTCCTTTGGATCCTTATGAAGGAGAAGGTGCTTCTTTAAATTACATTTCCGAATGCTTTGATAATCACATTGACCACATTTAAACGTATTAACTTCTTCTGGATCCTTATGCCGGAGAAGGTGCATCTTCAAATTACGTTTAAACTTTGTTTGATAAGCACATTGATCGCATTTAAACATATCGACTTCCCCTGGATCCTTATGCTGGAGAAGGTGCATCCTCAAATGATTTTTAAACTTTGTTTGATAGGCACATTGATCGCATTTAAACATATTAACTTTCTCTGGCTCCTTATGTCGGAGAAGGTGCGCCTTTAAATTGCATTTCTGAATGCTTTGATAATCACACTGACTACATTTAAACATATTAACTTCCTTTGGATCCTTATGACGGAGAAGGTGCCTCTTTAAATCACTTTTTCGAATGCTTCGATAATCACACTGAACACATTTATACTTATTAACTTCTTCTGGATCCTTATGCCGGAGAAGGTGCATCCTTAAATGACGTTTAAACTTTGTTTGATGAGCACATTGATCGCATTTAAACATATCGACTTCCTCTGGATCCTTATGCCGGAGAAGGTGCCTCTTTAAATCACTTTTCCGAATGCTTCGATAATCACACTGACCACATTTATACCTATTAACTTCTTCTGGATCCTTATGCCGGAGAAGGTGCATCCTTAAATGACGTTTAAACTTTGTTTGATGAGCACATTGATCGCATTTAAACATATCGACTTCCTCTGGATCCTTATGCCGAAGAAGGTGCCTCTTTAAATCACTTTTCCGAATGCTTCGATAATCACACTGACCACATTTATACTTATTAACTTCTTCTGGATCCTTATGCCGGAGAAGGTGCATCCTTAAATGACGTTTTAACTTTGTTTGATAGGCACATTGATCGCATTTAAACATATCGACTTCCCCTGGATCCGTATGCTGGCGAAAATGCGCAGTAACATTACTTTTGTAAATGCTTTGATAATCACACTGACTACATTTAAACATATTAACTTCCTCTGGATCCTTATGTCGGAGAAGGTGCGCCTTTAAATTACGTTTGCGAATGCTTCGATAATCACACTGACCACATTTAAACATACTCATATTCTCAACTTTCATATTAAGTTTCTGACTAACCCGATTATCACGCTGCTGTTCGATCTGCAGTCTGCAATCTTGATGTTCGTCAATGCTGTAATAGAGAAACACATTATTGTGAAGTTATATTAATTGTACCAGTTAACTTATCAGTAATAGTAGGTACCATATACAGGAATATTTCTTGTCTAACCGAATAGGTGATTTTTCTCCGATCAGCTCCATAAAAAAAATTAAACATTCAGAATAAGCGCCAAGAAATACCTGATTTTCAATCTAAACTACTTTGGATCGACTAAACGCTATTTACAAATTGTGGAATATTCAATAAACATAACCATCACTACTGAAGTAGAGAAAATCCGCACAATTTAGGAAAATGGCGATTGAAAATAAGATTTGGATCTAATGTGAGATTTATTATAGGTAATTTGGGAATAAATCCTTAGAGTACTAGTCTCACAAGTGAATAAAACTTGGATTTTTGTTTTAGACAACTATTTGATTGGGCCCCTCATTTTCGAAGAAAATCTAACTAGATTGTACGGAACGGAACGTACAGGGTGTCCCAAATTCGAGGGTGACCATTGGGATCTCGGAAACTATAAGAGATACGAAGAAGTTTAAATCATGGCAAAGTTGCACAATTTGGTCCTCAATCTAATGGCATTTAGAAATTTAGGAAATTCCGAATACTTCCGGAGATATCCGGAAAAACGCGAAATTCTAAAAATTGATTTTTATTTTTTCCAACGGTTATTTAAAGAGCAATTATGAAATAAATTGCACTTTCTCATTGACACTTTTCCTTCTCTACAAAATGGCATTATCAATTTTTGGGTCTGACGTTTCGATGATTTGGGCCCATCATTAACTTCATTTTTTTTAAATACGGACCTGGATATTTTATTTCGGATTTCGAAAGCGCTCGACATTCTAAAAACAAGTATGTATCATACTTGCTATCTCATTGAACGTTTCGACAAAAAAAAAACGATTCAGGGAATATAAATTATAAACAATAGCAAACTTAAAAATTAAAAATTTTTATAAAAATACATAAATATATATTTAACGAAATTATTAAAAGAGTCAAATATTATTCAATTTTTAAATAAATTATCAAAAGGAAAAAAAATTAATCATTTATTTTGTTAAAAAATGCAATTTAGTTTGTTTTTTAAATAGTACTAATTTTTTATGTTTTTATACTTATTTGGTATGGTATTACAGATCATAATCCCATTGTATAATAATGATCGTTTAGCGAAATTACTTCTTATATATTATAAAAAAATTATGAAGCAGAAATATAATCAAACAATACAACTTGACAAAACAAACTGTAAATCAAAAATAAAAACAACCACTGATACAACAAGTTTGTCATTATTTAGTTATTGAGCAAATAACAAAACTCAAATAGTATTAAACAACTTAAAATATTCTCATAATAGATATTCAAATTGCAAGCCCTCAGCTTCAATGCATTTTGCACTAAGCCGTCGTAATTTTAGTATCGAACGTTGAATGGACCTAGCAGGAATTTCTCTAATTTCTCGGATTAAATTTTGCTGCAGTTCATGTATGTCATTTGGTATATCTCGATATAAACGATTTTGTAAATATCCCCACAAAAAATAGTCCAGAGGATTTAAATCTGGACTTCTAGCAGGCCATCGCACAGGTCCCTGGTTTCCAATCCATTTATTTTGAAACAGTATATTTAAATAATTTGTTATTTCCCGTCCATTGTGAGGAGGAGCGCCATCCTGTTGCCACCATAACTGCTGCAGAATATTTAGAGGCTCATCTCCGAAATGCTCGAAAATATTATTTAATATTAGTTCTCTATACCTCTCGGATGTTAAGCTACCCTCGTATACTATAGGACCAATAATTTTATTCCTCCACATGCCGACCCACACACTAAAAGAAGTTCGCCCCTGTGGTCTGACTTCTTGATGTTGCCGGGGATTTTCTATTGACCAATAATGTTTATTATGCCGATTAAATAAGCCGTTTGTTGAAAAATTGCACTCGTCGGTCCAGATTACTTTTGACAAAAAATGTTTGTCTTCTAAAAGTTTATATTGAAGCCAATTGCAAAAATCCAACCTTCGAATTTCATCACCAGGTCTAAGTGTTTGGCTAAGATGGATTTTGTAGGGTCGATATTTGTTAGAATTCAATGTTCGCCATATTCGCATTCTATGTGTTTCTAATTCATTTTCAAAAACTCTAGTCGAACTGCGAGGAGCATTATTAACCTTTGAATAAAAAAAATGTCATTAGCTAAATTAGTAACGTTAATTAATATAAAATCGTACCGTGTTTAAAATATTTTCCTCTTCATCCGGATCAATTCGACGACCGTATTTATCTCTAGGCTTGCTAAAGCTTCCGAATTCCAACAAGTTTTTATCCAGTTTAGCAAAAATATTTTCATGCGGTCGCACTTGTTCGGGATATTGGATTAGATATCGCTCACCGGAAATTCTACTGTTTCTATCTGAACTATAATAAATGCGTAACATATCACGTTTTTCCATATTTGAAAACATATTTTTAATATAATATTAAACACGAAGAAAATAGCCACAACTAACAAAAATATCCAAACAAATCGGCCATTTTGGTTTAACGTAAAATGTTTTGTCTCATAGCCACCTTTAAAATTATTTAAATTCTGGCTTATTTGCCCGTATTATGAAAGCAGATAATATACAGGTTTGATGATGTAATTTTTCATCGAAACGTTCAATGAGATAGCAAGTATGATATATATTTGTTTTTAGAATGACGAGCGCTTTCGAAATCCGAAATAAAATATCCAGGTCCGTATTTAAAAAAAATGAAGTTAATGATGGGCCCCAATCATCGAAACGTCAGACCCAAAAATTGTTAATGCCATTTTGTAAAGGAGAAAAAGTGTCAATGAGAAAGTGCAATTTATTTCATAATTGCTCTTTAAATAACCGTAGGAAAAAATAAAAATCAATTTTCAGAATTTCGCTTTTTTCCGGATATCTCCGGAAGTATTCGGAATTTCCTAAATTTCTAAATGCCATTAGATTGAGGACCAAATTGTGCAACTTTGCCATAATTTAAACTTCTTCGTATCTCTTACAGTTTCCGAGATCCCAATGGTCACCCTCCAATTTGGGACACCCTGTACAGGTCGGATGCGTTCAGTGCTCTCGACAAATAGTTTAAACATTTTGGTAATTCCAGTTTGTTTTTTACATTATCAAGAAATAAACAGTATTACTTATTAGTTTTTAGTGTGTTGTTAATTTTTGCAATAAATCTGAAAACACCTAATATTTCCGAAACAGTTGAAGATAGGTATAGGATATTGTACATAAAATATGTCTAAAATTTTCTGAAAAATCCAAAAATTGAATAATATACATGGTGTTGCATTTAAAATAAGAAAGTAAGTATTGGCCACTGTTACATGACACACCCTGTATAAAAAGTTTTTATTGAAAAAAATGCGCAACTAGAAACACCAATCGACGTGTCCGAGCGTTTTTTCGGACACGCCCCCATGTATTTATTATCGAATTTATTTCATACACGAACCAGACTGGACAAACAAATACAACTGCCAATAAGTCACAATAACCTTAATCTCCAATTATACAATTTACTACCTAGTGAAATAAGAAGTTGCACGAATATAAAACGTTTTAAAAGACTCAGTAAAAATGCTATTTTTCAAAATCAGCAAAGATTTAAACGATTTTTCATTTAAATACTATTTATGTAAGTATTTTGTTTTATGTTAATTTAGGATTGTCATTTCGTATAATTGACTGATAAAAAAAGAATTAAATCTGATATTTATTATAATTCTATTAGGGACTCGGTACATACAGATGTTTTTAAACATCTAGGTACCTTTACACTACACTTTTGTAAAACATTTAAAAGCTATAGAACTGCATAAATTTTATATATTATATCAGTGTAATGTAATGAATTGTGTGTGTATTATGAATATGAATAAAGTGTATTATTATTATATCTGCAGCAAAAAAAAAACGAATTATAGCAGCAATTGAATTGCGCAACAATTGATTTCTACAAGATGGCTGTCCAGCCCACAATATCAGAATAAAAAGTGTATCTCATTACATTAAAAAACACAATATTAAAATTTGGTTATTCAATAAGAAATCTACAAATTACATAATGGCTATATCTATATTAGTATAAAATTATATTTAGGGATCGACCGATACCGATATATATATCGGTTATCGGCAATATCGGCATCTTTGCCGATATATCGTATCGGCAAAAAAGTGCCGATATAAATGCCGATATGGTTTTTTAATTAAAAAAAACAAGATAAACTATTTTATTTTTGTTATTAAGGCTTCAAAACATTATCAAAAGTACAAAAATTTCCTGCATAATGAGGCAAAAGTAAAAAACAGAACTTTCAAATCATACAATGTGTATGTCCATATGTACAATAAAAATAATAAAAAAGGTATTCTTTGTCTAAAAGTTTAAGAAACAATAATTTTGACCATAAATGTCTAGTAATTGAAATTGAGTTTTCTAAGATTGTGATGCAGAAATATAAGTGGTTCAGTCCCTTGTGGCCCAATTCGATTTCTATTTGGTTGACTTATGTTCCCTGCCTCTAAAAATATCTGTTCACTGAAGACACTAGCTGATGGCGCTGACAAGTAATTTACAGCTTGACCATGCAACAAAGGAAATTGGAGCTTATGTTTACTCCACCAAACAAAAGGTTAATTTGTCACACGCTAATGACGAATGATTAAAATGACCCACAATATGCTTTGCCTTAGCAATTACATCAGTCACAGCTCTCTGACTTGATATTGAACCTTCAATTACCAACTGAATGGTATGTATAAAACAATATTCCAAATGAATGTTCATATCGCGAATACCTCGTTGGATATTAGCTGCATTGTCAATAATAAATAAGTGCACTTTGTCCGTGATTCTCCATTCTTCTAACGATGCAGTTAAAATATCTGAAATTGCTTGACTGGTATGACTGCCAGGAAAATATCTAACTGATAATACAAATGAACATCTTTGATCCAGGTTGCTATCAAGCCAGTGTCCTGTTAGTGATATGTATGCATTATTATTATGCTGAGAAGTCCATATATCTGATGTAATGGAAATTTTACCCATCATATTATCTAATTTATTTTGCATTTTATCCTTACATCTTTCATATATGTCGGGGACAATGTTTTGACGAAAATATTTGTCGGATGGAATTTTATATAAGGGAATAGCTTTTTCCAACAAACGATTAAAACCAGTGTCATTAACTATATTGTAAGGTTGATTATCTAAAGCTATTAATTCACCAATTAGATAATGAAATTGTTTGGCTTTAGTAGAATTAATGTCCCAGGAATGCTTTTTCTGGAATGATTGCTGGATGGTTAACTGACCAACTGATTTACCATGATTGCTAGAATCACCCAAAGACCTATAGTTACCAGGTCTTTGGAATCACCTGATTCAGACATCAAGACTGATGATGGTGGTATTTCTATTTCTAATACTCTTTCTTGGTTAACAGGTTCTAAAACAAAAACATATATTATAGATAGGTGTACTTACTTTGCGCAGATTACTTTTTCAATTTGCATTTTACACAATATTTTTTTTTGAAGAAACATCAAAATAAATACAAATATGGTACACCTAATATTAATATTCAATACATAAAACATTTTAAGAAAAAAAATTTTTTTTGTAAATTCAAAAAAATATATGTTTGCAAAACGAACAGTCCTAAAACACACTGTTACATTACCGCCTATTTACGAACTTTTAAGACTGTATTCTTTTTATTTACCTAAACTGATAGAGTGAAACAACTGTATTTCTATTTTTTCCTAAATACAAATATTTAATTGTTTATTTTATTTACTTACCATTTCTCGAACTAATTTTCAAGAATTGTTCAGGGTAAAAATGTTCGAGGTGATACTTTAAATTTGTGGTATTTGCTGATCTCCCAGTCCCTCCAAGTGACACTGTTGCTGTACATAAAGTACAGCTTGCAGAAGCAGCTTTATTAGGTAACACAGTGACATTTTTCTCAAAATACATCCAATACGGACTTTTCTTTGACTTTAGAGCCTTGCTGGAACCTATTCCAGGATTAATATTAGACGTTTCAGTGCTTTCAGAGCCACGGAAATAACTATAAACCGTTGTCTGTATTTGTTCACGACCACTTGTCTGGCTGTTATTATTTATACAATTTTTATTTTCTTTTGTAGTTGAAGGGATATTACTTGACATGGTATTATTAAATTTAAAAAAAAATGCAAATAAATACAGCAAAAGTAGGTCTGGTCCTCAGCTTTTAATTGCCACCAAGTAAATTTCTAAACTATCACATATGAACGTTAACGTCGATTATTTCCCGTTTATTCAAACGGTGATTCCCCGGCGCGGCGGTTACAACGTTCGTCGAGACCTTCAACTGGAAATTAGGGAGTTTTAGCAGAAAATAATCCTTTAAACTCTTTCAGAAGATGTGCGATTTTTAACGTAAAATATGTTTTAAGTGCCGATATTTTCTGATTTTGGTAATACTGAAAACACAATTTGTAGAAATACGTTGAAGAGAACATAAAAATTTTGCCGATATATATCGGTATCGGCATTTTATATCGGCCGATACCGATATATCGGTATCGGCAAAAAATCACTGTATCGGTCGAACCCTAATTATATTAACAAAGTAGTTCATAGTTTTCAAGGAACCTTAAATCTAAAATCAAATTTAGGAAGTGACAGAGCAAATATATCAATGTTTCTATTATAATTTAGATATCTTAATGATCTAATAAAAGGCGAGTTCATGCCGCAGTTAGTCCGGTAAAGACCAACGTTCAGGAGATCTCAGTGTCCTATTAGGTACGTTAAGTTTAATTGTTTTAAGAAGTTGCGGGCAATGTATCACACCATTAGCAATCCTGCATATAAAGCAAACATCTGAGAAAATCCTTCTCCTCTCCAGAGTATCCAGTGACGAAGCGTTTAGGACAGTCTCAAAGTTGTAAAGCATCCCCAACCTATCTGCACAGTGCCTGGCAAATTTTTTCAAGTTTTTAAAGCGCTCACTGACAATTTCCTACAACTTCTCAAGACAAAGCCCAGATATTATAAGCTTTTCAGTAATAGTATTAATATGGTCCGAGAACCTCAGAGAGCTGTCAAAATATACCCCCAAATATTTAACTACAGTCTGTCTAGATAATTCTATGGTGTTCATGTTATAATATGTGTTAATCTTGGGTTCCTTCCTACTAAAACTAGTACAAGAACATTTGCTAACATTAAAAGATAAATTATTGGCAGTTGACCAGTTCAGTAAACTATTTATGTCCCTCTGTAACAAGTGTTCATCCGATCGGTCCACAATAGGTCTGTAAATCTTTAAGTCGTCCGCGAACATTAAGCATGAGAAGGATCTCAGATCTGATACTACGTCATTCACTAAGAGGTTAAAAAGTAAAGGGGAGCAATGTGCCCCCTGAGCCACCTCCGATGTTACCGAAATTTCTATTTTCTTATCTATAAATAGCCCGTCTCAACTCTGAGCTAAACCACCTTAGAAAATTTATGCTTCTAATTCTCTGCACTGGCACATAGAGACACACCCTTATACAACTCGCAGTAGAACCTCGATACTGTCTCCGGTAAGGATAAATTAGCTTTATTTTCTTTCGTTATGGCGCACAGGCGTAATTAAAGCCTACTATGAAAAAACCCGTAATATTGGATTTTAGAACCTAAGGAAAATAATATATTAGACTTGTAGTAATTAAATTGAAGCCCTTGGGGAGCTCTTTCCAAATATGCAAAAATTTAACATTATGTCCACAAGAAATTGGAAAATTCATGAATGTATCTCGAAAACGAGAAAAACTGGAATTTTCTTTTTTACTGCATCAGATGCTTCTTAAAAAAGTGTTTTGGTAATATTTATTTTATTCCTAAAATCACAGAACTTGTATTTGGCGAACTACAGAGATAAATCTTGTTCAATAAACTGAACTGTTCTTGAACACCGCTTTTCCGGTTCAGTGTTTTTGTTATCACTGACGGACGTTGCGACTGGAAATAATCAAGTGGACTGTATTGTTGGAAAGAAAATACTGAACTGTATATTTTCTTTAGCTTTAATAAGAACTATGTAAAAAATTATAAGCCCCGTCAACGCTGGAGGCGAAACTAAGAAATCGATAACTTTCGACGCCACGTCCGGTGCACAGAATTTGGGTACGTAGGTCACCGTGGGTCACCAGGCTACACTAAAAGGCACAGGGGACGTCTGCTGTGATTGGTTAATATTTCGTTGACAAGAATGACATTTGACGCCTGCCGGCTTTAGCTTTGATTATTTTTGGCGGTCAAAATACCTATTATTTGTTTTGTGCTATTAAATTTTCTTTAAAATTATTTATTTTGGCGACTTGGTGTTATTTTGCTTTGCATTATATTGCATTCTGTGTGTAGTGTTTGTAAGCGAAATAATATTTTTTACGAGATTTGCAAATCTGTAAATTCGGCGAGGTTTGTACGAACCGTTCATCATGGATCTAAGCTCAAGAGACGAGCCATCAACATCATATACAATATGTACTCTTTGTTCAAAGAAATTCGGTTGAGTAAAATTACTGAACCGTCACAAAAAACGTATACATAAAATTGTTGCTGTTTCAAAGGAATGTAGAATCATTTGTCCAATGTGTGAAGAAAGAAATGAACTTAGAAGTCATGAGATGTTACGAAAGCATCTTGAAGAGAAACATGGTATAAGTATTGAATTACTAACATTAGGTTTGTCAGCATGCAAGATTACGAGTTGTGGAAACAAGCAGAGAAAATTGAAACCAGTTACTCAGTACAGCGAACAAATCGAACAAATGGTCACAAGGAAGTTAGTTTTATTTGCAACAGAAGTGATTCTAAAGGAAATGTTAAACTGAAAATGTTATTAGAGGTAGTACAATTGACCAGTGATCAACATTTTTTTAGGATATATAGCAAAATATAATAAAAGAATGAGAAATCCGGTGGAACCATCAAAATTCAAGGAATGTGTCCCTCGCAGTTGATTTGTAGGTTGTATCATAATGGGACTATATCTGTAAGTTTTTGGAAGACATATGTAGTCCATGACAATGAGTTATAAAAAGTTTACATCTTTCTACATCAGAAAAACATACCATTGTTGAAAAATTGAAGTGTGGTGTACCTCTCGATAGAATTTTGGAAGATGCTAGGAAAACAGAAACTGAAGTATATAAATAAACAAACCTCATTTTAAAAACCTATTTTGAGTTATTACTTCCGTTCTTCCCCTTATCCACCGCCTCACCCTTATAATAATATATGCAATTAAAAATTATTTTTATATCTTAACTTTTAATATTTATTTTATTTTATGGCAAAAATCTTGTCCAATGACTTGAAAGTCACACACAATTTTTTTTGCTGAAAGCTATATTTTTAAGCCATTTAAGGGAGAAATACAAAATAAAAGAAGTTGCAAGGTCAAAGTTTTGATTTTTTAAGAATGTTCATGCAGATCACGAGAAAGAAAATATATAAGTTAGGTTAGGTAAACAAACAGCTGATGAGCACCCAAATCGAGTATTAAGTTTGAATCGACCGCGAAATGACCCAAAAATGTTAGCCAATCACAGCGGACGTCCCCTGTGCCTTTTAATGTAGCCTGTGGGTCACCCGCTCACCAGGTCTTCAGTCCTACTCACAAAACAGATAAGAGGTTAGAAATGCGAACTACGTAGAAAACCAGAGAAACAAAGATTCAAGTTGGCCACCAGTCCACCCCGAGCGCTACGGTAGGAAATTTATTGCGGGTGGCGGGTAGTTTAAATAACTCGTTTTCAAATTACTGGTTTACTGTTCAAACAATATTTGAGATTTTTAAAGGCGTTTTATCGCTTTTTGAGTTAATTCACTCTAAAATACCATGTATTCACTAAATTTCAGAATTTAATGAATGTATGTATTTTATATCAAATTATATCAAAAAGCCAATAAAAGTCATTAAAAACCAAATATTGTTGTTATTTATGAATGCCGATGTAAATAACAAACAAAGCTTATGAAGAAAAATTCAAAATTTATTTAAACTTTGCCATAAAACATAATGTGAACAAATTCTGACAAAAATTGGTATCGAAACAATAGAAATACTTTATAGGTACATTCTGTAAAAAATAAACCAAAAATGTAACTAATAACAGCGACGTGACTAAAATGGTTCCAAGTGTTTAATGAACCAGGGTTTTCTCAAGGCAAATAGGTGAATTCTTGACATTTGGGCGTTGTCCCAAAAAAAATGTTTGCTTTATATCAAGCCCAGGTCTTCTAGTTACTCTACTGACTATTAATACAAAATAGCAATCTCGCAGTCAGATGCATGATGTCTTAGCCAGGTGTAGGTCAAATGTTGCAGCCAGAGTTAAATTGTCACAGTATTTGGGCTTGATAAGGTGTCCATGCAACAGAAAAAAATGTTAATGATTATTACCAAAATGACTAACAGACTGAACAAAACATAATTTTTTAATTAAGTACTGAGAAACTGAAAGCAGTGAAAAAAAAATTCGATAATATAAAGTGGAATGTGTACATGTGTCAAAAGTAGAAGGGATACCTTTAGAGGACCAAACAGAATGTTTTAGTAAAAAAAATTTGAACTACCATAGTTCTACAGAGAATGTGGAAGTGATCCTAAAACATCAGGTGGTAAAAGCTCAGGGACAGTTTGAGAACAGCATTCCAATTAAGCCTTTTTTAAACTGAGTTCTAAAATTGACAAACATTGAAATGATTTTCACAAATCCTGAAGTTTTGCACTCGATGTCAGGATTAATATTACATTTATTCTTCCACACGCTTAGTCTTTCATCGTCAGTAAGGGGAAATGTATAGAAAAATGGTTATTGACACAATTAGGGTCAGATAAAGATCTAAATGCACTCTTGCAACCGTGATATTTACAGTAAAACTTGATATTGGTTATTGAATGGGCGACACAGGCCATCATAGATACTGATAGAGGCAAATAAGGAGCATACACTTAAATATAACACTTAAAGTATTAAATGGCAAAGAACAAAATGAAAAACTTACACGAGGCTGAACATTAAAACTCCTTCGGCATGACTTATCATACAGTTCTGTTTGCATTCGCTTGGGCTGTGGATATGTACCTCTTCTATAAACTATGGTTGGTAGACCTTTTTGAAGAGTATGCTAAAAATATTAGAAAATTAATTTGAAAATTCAGCAAACCTAACCTTCAAGGCGTAAATTTTACATTTAGGTTACATACCTGTGATATAAGGTCGCGTAACAATCCTAAAATTCTTCTCGTAAAACGGCCTGTAAAGGATTAAAACGGCAATTATGATATAAAAATTTAAAAAAATAACAACAATTCGTTCGGGGTTCACATTTTACAAAATTGACAGAACTTCTCGTCTTCTTCTTCTTTTATCCAAAAAACGGATAATAAAGCCCTTCAGTTAGTTGGCGTAATATATATTGCGTTTTTAACAAGGTCTGTCTCTTTTTATAGGTAATATTATGAGAGAGAGAGATAGTCGACGGATTAATATGCAAGTCTGATTTGACAAGAAGCACATGGTAGTGACCGTTCGAAGAGCCCTCTGGTGGACTGGTGGCCCACTAGGTTTTGTAACGGTTTTCTTGTTGCGAAGTTCCCCATATTAGTTTCACCCATGTGGTCCTACTAAACCGTATATTTACGCTTTTGCTGCATGCAGACGGCGCGTTGTAGCAAAATAAGTAACCTTGACTGTCTCGACTGGAGTACAGTGCTGCCAAAATTAGTTTATGACTAATTGAATTTTAAATTATGCATTTATCATGAAATTAGTCTTAACAAATCTAAAATGTACATTTTTAGTTTTCTCTAATTGTCTCTAAAACCAACAACCCTTCAATTAATTTACAATAAAATTATTCTAAATCAGATCTTGATCGAATTCCCCAAAATAAATGTAATCCTACCGCCATCTAAAATTTTGTTTCAGCATCTTTTATGCCTAAGAGAAAATAATTTATCCTGTAGCACCCAGTACCTAAACTTAAGCAAAGTATACCTGTTCTCGTTTGTTTCAGGTTCGTCCTTCTTAATGTCTAGTTCTTCGTTTTTCAATTTCCACTCTGTATAGTTCAAATTATACATTTCATCGCATCCATTTACTGCTTCACTCTCTTCCGTTTTAACCTCTGGTTTTGTTTGATCCAGAAACATTTGCTTGCCCCTGTAAAACATAAAAATATCCTCTTATAGGTGGGCTTAAAACAAAAATCAGTTCTTGATTGCTTTTACAACATAAATAAAATTATTAAACTGGGGAAAGGCATTAGGTATTAAAAATCAGATATTGATGAACGGTAATAGAAAATATGTAGGTGCAGTTCCAAGTACAAATCCAATTTTATTGGTAATCATTTTAAATTTACCTCCAAATGTAGAGGTCGTTTTACGTAGAATTGTACTATTTTTATTAATTTTTGGGTCAATTTAACATTTTTTAAACTAGTTTAATTTTTCCATCGAGAGGGCCATGACCCATCTTAAATTATTCTAATATACGTACGTTAACACATGTACCGGGTGTACAACTAAAAAGAAACGCCGGCTTTATCTGGGAAACCGTTAACAGAACGGCTTGCGGAAAAAAAAATTTACTTTAAGTTTTTTTTTTAAAAATCAAAAAAAAAATAGATATTGTGATGCACCAATGGATTCGTATTTAAAAATTACATGTAATTATACCATGAAAATGGTATAGTTGTATTTAATTTTTTAAAATTATTATCAAAAATGTGATTTAGTCAACTTTAAACGCTCTAGTAAGACAAACCAAAGGTGATAAAATTGTGTATGTACTTTTGTACATGTGGTAACGTATATTGGAACGATTTAAGATGGATCATGGCACTATGGATGAAAAAATAAAATTAATTTAAAAAATGTTAAATTGACACAAAAATTAAAAAAAAATAGTACAGTTGTATGTAAAATGATTTCTAGATTCCAAAAATCTAAAAATATACAGGGTGTCCCACTTGAAAATCCAGTTGAGGTTACTTCTGGCTAAACCGGAATTGGCTAAAATTTGACAAGTCTCTTAAAAAGTGTCTTTCTATTAGTCTATAACTCCTGCCAAGTTTTATCTTGTTCTATTAAAACCTAAAGAAATGGCAACTGGAAAATGATCTGATGGTTATCCGGTATAAATTTGTGCGTAGACATCTTTTTCGTCAATCAAGATGGCTGACTTGCATGTCCCTATCTTACTTTTTTATTATCTTTCCAAAAATGCCAACTTCCGGTTAAACCGGAAGTACCATATTTCCGGAGTTTGAACTACATCCGGTTTAACCAGAAGTTGACACTTTTAGAAAGATAGTAAAAAAGTAAGATAGGGACATGCAAGCCGTTTTGCTCTAAGACGTACCGTTAGAAAGCTAGAAGCTGTCAAAATTCAAAAATGTCATTTTTCAATACTCGATATCTCAGAAACTTTTAAGTTTAGACTTAGACTTTAGAGTTACTAATAAATAATTGTGATTTTATGTGAATCCAAAAATATTGTAATATATAGGGGTTCCATTAAAAAAAAAATATTTTAAATTTCTAAAAAAACTGTAAATTTGGCAACATTGCAAATGTCACTAGCAGCTCCGCGATAACCTCTTATATACGGATACCGATTTTAGCTACATCGGACAAACGGTACTAAAGATATTTAAAGCGTTCCATACTTCTGTTACACGCTGTATATAGTGACAGTCTAAATGTATTCATTGAAAATGTGTATAGGTCTCCTTCAGGGAGTCTTGATACCTTCGGAGAGCTGCTAGAGGATCTAGTTAAAAGAATAGGGCCTAGTAAATAAAAAATAATAGCCGGGGATTTTAATGTTCATTTTAATACAAACCAGTATAGTTTGTGAGGGAAACAATAATTTTGTTATATTTTCCGATAGCAAAAGTTCATTACAAGCAATATCAAATTGTAGATGTACGGTCACTGCCAATAATATAGTTAAAAAAATAATTAATACCTGTAAAATATTAAAAAATCTTAATAAACATGTCAATTTTGTCTGGATTAAGGCTCATATCGGAATCTTGGAAAATGAAATTGTCGATAGTTTAGCTAAAAACGCAACAAAAATTACAAATTTTGTTAAGAACTTCTATATACCTTATACAGATATATTCTCACTTAAAAAAAAAAACATGTATTGTAATTGGCAGGACCAGTTTAACCAATCAAACAAGGAATATGTCTATAGAACTGTTTCCCCCCCAATTAATAAAAAACCTTGGTTTGTTGGTGAATCCAATCGTAGTTTTATCAGAACTATTTCACGCATTCGAAATGGACATGCACTGTACCCAAAATATAGGGAAAAAATAGGACTACAAGTGAGTGAGGATTGCGAATGCGGAGAGTTAGGAAATTTAAAGCATATCATATTGGGGTGCCAAGAGCACCAATTAACCTTAAATATATTATTCAACAAATTAAAAGATATTGTGAACTTTCCATTTAATTTGGAAAGCCTACTTATTAGTAGTAATATTAATGTGTACAAAATAATATATGAATCTTTTGTGAAAAGAAACATAAAATTATAAAAAGAAATAAATAAATAAAATTAATAGTAATAAAAAAAAGAAGAAAAAAAAAGTTAAAAAAAAAATGAAATACAAAAAAAAATTTTAAAATTACAAGACAAGAAAAATATACAAAAAAAAATATATATAAAAAATAAAAAAGATAATTTAATCAAATTAGACAGTTACTGTTTTAAAATGTAAATTTTTAAAAATATAAATTTGTTGCCAATAAAGTCGAATAAAGAGAGATGCCGGCCAGTTGGTTTAACCAGAGCCATAAAAAAAATACAAACCAGGCTGCCTGCGTACAGCTCTGTGATCTTCTTGGTAGATTAGGTTTGATGCAGACGGTGTATAAGCCTATTCGAGGGGCATCCTGCCTCGTTAATGTGTTTATCAGTTCAGGGGTGGAAGTGGGGTGTTTGATATGGGGATCTTGGATCATAGGTGTCAGATCCTGGGGCTCTCTACAGAAAATAAAAGGGTGTTTCGGCCCAAAACACAGCGGGGTCTTCGTGCACGGCATAGTGGGCTGGATGCCGAGTCGTGGAACTTTGTCAACAGTGATAGTATGGACGCTACCCAAAAATTCAATAAATTTATAGATATCTTGGAACAGGCATACTTGCACTCGTTTCCTATGAAGACCTTTAAAGTTAGGACAGATCAGGGAAATAATATTTCCTGGTTCAATCAGGAGCTGAGGGCTATCCGTGACAGATTCGGGTTTCTGAAGGATTTAAGCAGACAATATGATTTTGTGAGCATTCAACAATATAAAAACTATAGAGCGGTATATAAGAACGCAATCAGGCAAGCCAAAGTACACTCAAATGACAATCTTATAAATAACTCTAACAACCCTACTAAAACCATCTGGCAAATCATAAATGAACATAGGGGGAAACAAATAGAGCATTGAATGCTACTACCTTAACACGGGACGATTTCAATGGTGTTTTTTCTAGTATCGCCGAGAATGTGGTTCAAAACATTCCAAATGAAAATACCGACCCAATGGCATATTTGGCTTCAGTTGGTGCGGCCCCCTTTTCATTTTCGTTCTCAGACTTAACTTTCAACGAGGTGCGCGAAACGATTGATAGCCTAAAAAATAAAAATAGTCGAGACATTTTTGGTCTCAACATGAAGATAATAAAGACCATTAAAAGCGTAATTTTAATACCTGTAACAAAACTTATTAATTTATGTTTTAGCGAGAACGTTTTTCCTGATGTTCTGAAGAGGGCCATTCTGGTCCCCATCTTCAAGAAAGGCAGTTCTGATCTGCCGGAGAACTATAGACCGATATCCTTGTTGCCGATTATTAGTAAGATAGTTGAAAAATGTATGGCCTTGAAGTTGGTTAGGTTTTTTGAGGAGAATGGGCTTTACTCACCTTGTTAATTTGGATCTCGCCAGGGTAAAAATACTGTCATGGGAATTTTGGACCTTATCTCAGGTGTTGTAGAGGCTTTTCAGGATAAGCAATATAACGCGGTTCTGTTCTGTGACCTCAGCAAGGTCTTTGACTGCGTCGACTATGGTATCCTACTGCACAAGCTCAAAGCATATAATTTTCATACCAACAGCATAAAATTAATAAAATCCTATCTTAACAATAGGCGTCAAAACGTCAGGTATAATGGTATGACATCGGTGTTCCATATTGGGCCCCATCCTCTTTCTCATTTATATCAATGACTTATCAATGAATGGCACCAGTGAACATTTCACCCTCTACGCTGACGATACAACTATTTCTTTTTCTGCGGACTCACTAGAGGCTGCTTGTGCGGGATCCATGGACGCGCAGGATAGGGCCGAGGCATGGTTTAGGTCGAATAGACTGCTGCTGAATAGAGAAAAAACTAACTTTGCAATGAGAAATGTGGATGACCGTGAGGAGAGTTTGGCAGAAGCAGTGTTCCTGGGTGTAACCCTGGATTCAAAACTACTGTCGGGCTGCGTTTCCTTATCTGTTCTGAAAACAGCCTACTTTGCAATCTTTCACTCGCACATTTCCTATGCGATTCTGGCTTGGGGACACTCTTCTGGGGTTCGTAGGCTTTTTGCATTACAGCGCAGATCAATAAGGGTAATGGCGCGGCTCGGATATAGAGATGACTGTAGGGAGGCGTTTGCTAGTCTTGGTATACTTACGGTCTTATCCTTGTATATATATTGGAGAATCTGCTTTTGGCAAAGAGAGAGGGAAATTTTCTGCTACACCAGAAATAAAAATAGTATGGCTCCGCTGTACTGGCGCCTCCGAAGGTGTCAGGATGGCCCTGGATACTGGGCAATTAAATTCTTTAATGCCCTGCCACAAGGTAATAATAATGCTTTTCATAGTAAAATGAAGGAGATTCTTACGAGAAATGGTTTTTATTCATTTCCTGAATTTTGATTGTATTATGTAGATATGTGTATTTTAGAATTAAAATTATAAATTCTTATTATAGAACTTAGTACCTTAGTAATTTGTATTTTATTTAGTGTTTTCTAGAGACTGATTTTTGTGTAATCTGTTTCTAACCTTTTTTTGACGTGTGTAAACAGTTGTAAATTGTGGTGGCATGATAAAGAAATGATTATGATGATAGTGGAATGGAGACAAAAATATTTAACGCAAATTCATTAGTTCCGCGCAGAAAACAGAAAAATACACTATTTAGATGAAAAAAGGATGGCTTCATCAAAGTGCATTTTAGATGTACCTGCGTCTCGAGAAAAGAGAATATCCATCTTACACTGTGACTCCGTGGATGGCTGGGGGCCGAACGCTTTGCTATTTTCAGCAAAAAACATTAACAACTGCTTGTTAGAGTACCATCAGGAAATAGTACAGATTCAAACAATTGAGATGACTCATTTTACTCATACGGTTTTATACAGGGTGTTCCACGTAGTAGTTCCGAATTTTCAACCCGGTAATTACACAGATGTCAAAAAAGCCTTTGCCATTCGTTTTCAAACAAGAAAAAAATTATTTTGATATCTCAAAAACTAAAGAAAATAAAGGGGGCTGGAACTTCTACGTATGACACCCTGTATAATAAAAATTATATATTACGGCTTACTACTTTTACGCATATTAATAATTTACGTCAAAGTCAGCAATACACAATAAATTTTTGTACATATACAAGCATTGTTTCAATCTTCCTACTACCACCCTGGACCGGAATGATTTATTTGCCAAAATAGAAGCACAAGCAGGTATAAAGTATAAAGGCGTTAGTTAGTCATCATGGCCATTTAACGCGTGTCGTACTTTAATTTGTACTTCGGCTCTGCCCGAAAAGAGAAATAATTAGGGTTTTATGGCAGTCAAAAGATCAACGATAAAATGTACACTTTACTATACTTTGTATAGTTGATGACCCGAATTTTCTATGCCAATTAATTTTACTGTAACATCACATTATTAACTTTGTTGCGATTTCGCAACCAGTAGCTGTTTTTTTTTATACAATATTAATCATTATTAATAACTTTACCTACCCCAATGGATAAAATTCCAAAGTTTAATATATCAAGACAAAAATAAAGAATGCGTAGTAAAATATGCTGAAATATTTTCTTGTGGCAAACAACAAAACAAACAATCAGTCCATCTCGTTAAAGTTTTCAATATCTCTTACTTGTGCGCCTAATAAAAATGTTAAGTTTTTAAACGCGAAGAAAGCATCAATCTCTCGCTGATTGTTAGTCACACCACCCCTCTCACACCTACGCGCTGAAAAATACCCTTCTGGTCAAGCTATCTTACCTGGTACGGAACAAGAACAGTGTCATTGAAATCATACTCAAGAAAGCTCTGCACTGTTTTGTGTTAATGAGCACCCCTTAACGTCCAGTGACGTGTAAAATTCACAAATATAATTCTCTCAAAAATTAGTTTTCCCTTGATAACTTGATTAAGTTAGTTGTTTAATGACTCGTATGTCTAGTACTTTGCTCGATGCAAAGGGTTTTTGAATGTTTTGCTACTCTCAAGTGTCGGGAGCGTGTGTGTCCAAGTGGTGATGCGTCACTGAAATCAGCACCTCTCATTGCAGTTCGACTTCAAATAGGCGTGAAAAGTTAATGGTTCTTGTAATTTACCACAGTAAGAAACAGAATATAAAAGTTGCCTCAAGGTAGGTCTTAGACTATAACGTTATTTGAAGCTGACAGATTCCCCAAAGTTAATGAACGTTAACTTGCGTCATCCCATGTAATTAGATAAAAAATTTGCTAAATAATGGACATTGTTTAAGTAGATCAAGTGTTGTTTGTCAAAGTGAACATTTTCTCCTAGTGCATATAAACTTTTGAACTTTGAACATTATTTCTTGGTTCTTGCACTTTAAATTTTCTTAAGTCAGTAATATCAGATTAAATAATGTAACACCCATTTTTGTTTTCAATGTAACTGATTTCTGCTTTTTGATTACGAATAGTGTTGCTTTAAAGGCAGTACATGTAAACTTGTTGATATTTGAACTTATTTTAGTTTAACGGATTATTATATTTTATTTTTTTTCTGTATTACAATGTTATGTTTTGGGCAGACAGGTAGCATTAAATGTATTTGTATTTAATTTATGTGTTTTTGTCTAAGCATTCTCATTTTCCTGGCTAGTACCATTCAGAATATTATCAGCCCTCCTGTGGCAGTCTCGCTGATGAAACATTGTTTAATGTTAAGTCACCCTCGTGCGACTAGTTATTAAAATATTGGAATATATTTAATCAATATCGCTACAAACTTACCTCTTCTTAGACTATGTCGCACATATAATAAAATACAGACTTTGCCAGCTCTAAAGAGAAAACTTAGTATTTATTAAACAGTTTCTTACTAGTATTAAAGTAGAGGTTAGTTTCAGTGAGCCATAATATGTAACATTGTGCACAGTTTTAATTCTCAACAATGCAGGGAGAGACTAGGATAAGGCAAAAAATTAAAAAACCATGGTTTACTAGGGCACTAAAAATATCGGCGGCTAACTTACGTTCCCTTCATTTAATTAGAAAATTCTCACGCAATCCATCTTTTCACGATTATTTCTTTAGATATAGGAGCATTTACCGTAGAGTTATTAAATCTGCCAAACAGCTCTACTACTCTGACAGACTTGAGGGGTCTCACAACAAGCAAAAAGAAAGCTGGAGCATAGTCAACAATTTGAGACAAAAAACGGGAAGAGGAACTTCTATGGAGTCTGACTTGAATCCAAATGAAATAAATAATTATTATTGTACTGTGGCTCAGGAATTGGTTGATAAAATAAGCCCTATTAACGACCCAATGAGTTATTTAAAGAATATATCAATTGCAAATTCTTTTATCTTTAATCCAACTAATGTTTTTGAACTTCAAAACGTGCTTTTAACAATCAAAAATAAAAACTTTTCCGGAGAAGATGAAATATCCGTCAAAATCTTCCAGAATTTGCCGCTTTCTGCCTTGACAGCACTGAGTGAGGCAATCAATTGCTCATGGTCATCCGGTACTTTTCCCTCTATCCTTGGGGCGGCCAGAGTTATCCCTTTGTTTAGAGGGGGTGACCCTGAAAATTTGTCTAATTTTCGACCAATTTCATTATTGTCGACTCTTTCCAAAGTAGTTGAAAAGCTCACCAAAGATAGAATGGTCTCATTTCTTGAACATTATATTATTCTAAATCTAAATCAGTTTGGCTTCCGAAATAGTAAGGGCACCAATGATGCCATGTTTAGTTTTTCGGAAGGTGTGTATGAGGGTATAAATCGAGGGGGTCTCGGCTGCCGTGTTCTGCGACTTGTCTAAAGCGTTCGACTGCGTGAGCCACAGAATTCTGTTGCTTAAGCTCCACCACTATGGATTTAGGGGAACTGTGCTGGGTTGGTTTCGTTCTTACCTTGAGGATAGGAGCCAAAGGGTTTTAGTGGGATCGCTTCAGTCTGATAGGGGAATGGTGAAGTATGGTGTTCCCCAGGGTTCGGTGTTGGCGCCGGTCCTGTTCTTGATTTACATTAATGACTTGGTTTATGTTGATATAAGAGGTAAGTTTACATTGTTTGCGGACGACACCACTATTCTCTGGCAGAGTGGCAGCGTCGACTCCCTGGTGGGAATGACTTCGTCAGATTTGCTTAAGGTTAAGGTGTGGTTCGACTCCAATTTACTTACTCTAAATGTCGAAAAGACCAACATTGTCGGTTTCAAGTGCACTGTGGATGGAATGACTATTGGAGATTGCTCACTGTTGGATATGCCCAATGCCAATTTCTTGGGCTTAACATTGACCGTGATCTGAAATTTGGATCACATATAGCTGCATTGAGCACAAAAATTTCTTCGGGGTGCTACGCAGTTAGAACTGTTGCGAGATCCCAACAGTTAAAAATGTATACTATGCTCTGGTCGAATCACGGCTTCGGTATGGCATTGCCTTTTGGGGATGTGTGGCCGGCGTCTGTTTGATGGTGTATTTATGTTACAGTAAAGGGCCATCCGCTCGCTATATCGCCTTCGGCAGCGTGAATCTTGCAGGCCCATATTTATCTCTGAAAAAATTCTAACCTTGGTGTCACTTTTTATACTGGAGACTGTTACCTTGATCTTTAAAAATAGGACAAAGTTTATAGATCCTCATGCTACGCGACAGGGTTTAGATATTCCTCTCCCAATACCAGCACTAACTTTAACGAAAAGATCAATTATTTATGAGAGTAAAAAGAATAATAACGACCTACCCATGGCTACCAGAGAGGAACGATCTCTCAGTGTATTCCGTACAAAAGTAAAATCGCTTTTAGTTGATAAGGCCTATTATACTCTACAGGAGTACTACTCTGATAATTTTTAATTGATAATTTTTTATGCTTATTACTTTAATCTATAGAATTGTTTTGTTTCAGCATGTTATACACTTACTTGTTTTACTGTTATCTATTACTGACAGTGCCTATTTTTTTTACTGTTATTGCTCTAATATAAAAAGTATAGAGAGATGTTTTAAATAGTTGAGTTATATTGTGTTCCTCAGCTTTGTCAACAAGATTTATATATTTGATAATAAAGCATATTTTGACTTTGACTTTGACTTTGTTTTGTAATAGGAGGGAGTATTTACGCTGTAAATAATTTACCTGTAAAGTGGTCTTGTTTAAATAAAATAAAATAAATTATAAAGAAAAAACATACAGGGCCTTCCATTTAAAAATCAAAAGATGATATTAGAAACTTCTGTGGGCTAGGGAATGTGGAAAAATAATTTTCTATGCCTAGAATATACAGTCAACTTTTTTACCTATTAATCAGTTCTGAAATCCTTACTGAAATACCGAAATCACTAGAATTTCCAAAATACACTTGTTTTCCTAGTAGTGAGACGTCCCTCGGTATGTTAGTAGGTACCTAATTGAAATGCCAAAAAGTGACAAATTGGGCATCGTACTCAGAGTGCCAGGTTAAATTAGTATAAAAAAAATACATACAGGGCCTACCATTTAAATATCAAAAGATGATAGCCGAAAACTTCGAAGCTAAACAAGATTCGACAATAGTCGCAAAAAATATAAAACTCTGCTCATTTAACCATCTAAAATTTTCTTTTATGATCTCATATATCTAGGAATAGGAAATAATTTATTTTGTAGCACCCAGTATAGTGTATAGGTACCTAAGCTTATGCAAAGTATACCTACCTGTTTTTGTTTGTTTCAGATTTGTCGTCCTTGATGTCTAATTCTTCATTTTTCACTCTCCACTTTGTATAGTTGAAATTATACATTTCATCACATCCATTTACTGCTTCACTCTCTTCAACTTTAACCAATGATTCTGTTTGGTCAGAAAATATTTGTTTGCCCCTGTAAAACATAAAATTACGCTACACAAGTTTTGCAAAATAAAGTCCTTAAGATTTTATGTAATTTAATTTAATTTAATTAATAATGACTGACAAATATGAAGACTACACAGGGAGTTAGGCACTAGTCAATTTAGTAAAATATTGGAGCTTGAGCAGTGTAACACCAGGAATAAGAACAGTCTAGTTCCTGCTTATTTCAGACTGAAGAGGTGTCAGGATGGCCCGGGATATTACGCTATAAAATTTTTTTAATAACCTTCCACAAGAATATAGGGAGTTACTGTGTGGGTGTTGCTGTGTACATTTTTTACACAGCAACACCCACACGGTCGATGCACATGCCGTTGTCAAGTGGGGGGGGGGGACCACTGGCGACGCCTCCGACAAAGACTCACCCACAAAACGGAAAATCTACGCCCTTATTGTAATGGCCTCCTTCCGACGGCACTCCGTGCTGGCTGATTAGAGCTATCGCCCACTGCATTGAAGTTGTCTGCTATGGCGGCATAATGTTTTGACTGAAGAAAGTAAATGGGGTTTTTTGGAAGTTTTTTCCCCAAATGCCAAGCCGTATCCCAGTTGATTATCGTAAACGCGGGAAATATCTTTGAGCCAGGGCAATATATACTTCCATAATACGCTGTAAGGTCACCACCGGAAAGTTGTTCACTACCTATATTAATTGTAAATATGGGCCACTACCTAGGCCAAATCATAGTTTAAGTGCATATGTAGATAAAACTAGATTATGAAAATAAATGAATTTAAAAAGAAGGAGCTTGTGGACAATGCTTTTTTTGGCTTCCAAGAATTTCTAAATTTTCAATTTTAAACCTGAATGTTATGTAATCTTTATAGTAGGTACTATTATTCAAACCAATATTGTGAAATTTTGAAGTGTTTTATTGTAGAAATGCCTAAAATTTTAACATGTATTTTGTCCTGTTGGTATTCCATGTTTTGTTTGTTGTTTCTTGCTATGCCTCACTTGTCTTGTTTTTGTATTTTTGTACCTCACTGTAGGTTTTGAAAACTGTACTTGTCTATCTATAAATAGAAGCACTGATTAAGCTTATGTTACATTTTAAAATGTTTGTGTCTGTGTCTTGACAGTCACTTGTATAGCCTAAGATTTTTGTATTTTTTTATTGTTTCATAATGAGCATTTCAAATTTGCATTTCAAATAAGCAATTATATTATTCCAGTAAATTTGTGATGTTTTTTTTTTTTTACTGTACTTTAACTTCGTCTTGAGTGTTGCTTTCCGAGGCGGGCCGTTATAATCGACTTTTAAGCTAAATTAATGTATCGTTTAATGTAGTGTTTTAAACTGTTGTGACCGTAAAAAAATGTAGTATTTAATAAGACAAACAACGCTATCGTGAAATAGTTATACCAAGCATAAAACAGTAAATTAGTGTCTAATTATTTTACTTATCATTTAATATCAAGGTGTATAAAACCTTATCGTGATTCCTATTGTTGTTCTTATCAGTGCCTCGTCGTTTATTTTTTCTGATCAGACAGTAGGTGCTTACTATAATAAATGTTGGTTTGTTCGACCTTTTGATGAGCAGGGCTGGACTGATATATTATTATGGCGTCTAAATTTAAATGTTGCAAAACAAGGAAACACAAGGATTGGTTTTGTTTGGTGTGTAACAACTTTTTTCATCCGAGTTGTTTGAAAAGAACTAATAATACTTACGTTATAATAAATGATAGTCTTATTTATTGCTCTCAGCAGTGCTCTGAAATGGTTACTGATAGTGATCATGATAATGTAGCTGATGATCTAAGAAAAATTATAATGGAATTAAAGGCTGAACTTGAGGTAAAGACAGAACATATAAAACGACTTAAGAGATCATCAGTTTCTTTTGCTGAGGATGCTGCTGCTAGTGAGTCTCAACTTCTTAATGACATTGAGAATCAAAATAAAAAAATCAAGCAACTAAAAAAGAGAGTGGATGATCTAACAGCAAATTCTTTAAGTTCTAAAAAAGAATTCAGCAGCGTAGCAGCTCAGACTAGAATAGTATTGTCTTTTGACGCCCAAAATCAGACAGAACATATTGGAGAAAGATCCTATTGTAATACAATCAATGCTGAATCTCAGACGGATCTGCACTTTTGTGAGTCTGGAGTGTCGCCGGAACAGAGCCTAACAGCTGATCTTCCCGATGAAAAGGAGAAAGGAATTGACGCAGAAATGGACAAACTGAGAAATGAAATCAGTGAACTTACCGCTTTAAATAGGAATATGTAACATATGTTAAACGGTGTAAATAGTGGTTTTTTAAATAGCGAGTGCGGTGTACCTCAGGGATCGGTGCTGGGGCCTTTATTGTATTTACTTTATGTTCTGAATCTAAAACATGCTAACCTTCGGGCACAATATTTCACATTTGCCGATGACACGGTATTGGTTTATGCGGGTGAGGAGGAGAGGGCATTGACTGAGGTTGTAAATGACGATCTAAAATTATATCTAAATTGGCTCTATTGTAATAAACTTAAAATAAACATAGGAAAAACAAAATATATGGTTTTTAAACAAAAAAATAAAAACATACAAAATTTGGATGTCATTGCGGATAATGTTACATTAGAGGAGGTACAGTCCATCAAGTACTTGGGACTTATGGTTGGCAATAAATTAAGTTGGAAGGAGCATATCAGCGATCTTATGTCTAAATTAATGCCGATGGTTCCAATCATTTATAAATCTAGAAGCTACATTTCTGAAAAAACAAAATATATGGTAT
Organism: Polydrusus tereticollis; assembly: GCA_963920685.1. Classification (NCBI taxonomy): domain Eukaryota; kingdom Metazoa; phylum Arthropoda; class Insecta; order Coleoptera; family Curculionidae; genus Polydrusus; species Polydrusus tereticollis. Next base: position 110,328,670 of record OY987332.1, on the reverse strand, counting down.
ATAATTCCTTCTTCCTCTCTCATCTGCGTTATCTACTACCAATCTGGGGCTCTTGTAGCAATACTGACTTTAATAGAGTTAAGGTGATGCAAAACAAAATATTAAAGATAATATTTAATTATGATAGGCTAACCAGCTCTGATACACTTTATAGTGAGTTAAGTGTTCCTAAAATTAGTGTAGTACTAGAATTGGAGCAAATTAAGATAGTGTATAAGATTATTAATAGAGCGCAGAAATCAAATATACCCATCATATTGTCAAATGAGGTACATAACTATGACACTAGGTCACAAAATAGTATATATACAGTAAACACAAGAACAAACGTGGGATTGCATAACCCCTTTACCAAAGCTTGTAAGGTATATAATAGTGTACCAGATAATATTAAAAATATAGGTCGTTTTCAATTCTTTATAAAAAAAGTTAAATTGCATTTGGGTATAAATTAGTAATTAGTGATTAGAATCTTCCAGCGCTGTAATAAGTTAAATTTAGATATTATGTATTCTCGGGGCCAGTGCTAAAGGCACTGTTTAGAGAATTTTGTTGACATATGTATAAATCAAAAGCTTTTGTCAATAAAGTATTTATTTCAAGGTATTGAAGCACTATCCGCAGAAAACGATCTATACGTTATTCAGGTGAAAAAGCTGCAGGGGGAAATTTTTCAGTATGTCCAAGACGGTGCTAATAATTATAGTGGTGTACCCAATTATAAAACCAGCTCAAACAGTCCGTATCCTGAAACTCCTAAACTACAAAGTCAGTCAATTGGCATTTCTCAAACTACAAAAAGAAAAGTATTAATATATGGTGATGGAAGTTCCAGGCACTACGCAATTAATTTGAAGAAGACTCTGGACTGTAGGATGTATCATGTGGAGGGTATAGTTAAATCAGGTGCACCTTTGAGTGAAATTTCGCAGAATATATTTAAGGTTTTGACTTCTTTTGGTCCTAAAGATTATGTAATTGTAATCAAAAAATCAAAAATCAAAATCTTTATTTCATGTGAGGATCACAAATGTAATATACATACGTCAAAATAATAATCAGTCTGCAGGAAAAAAAAAAACATTTTCACTCAGAAACCAGATTATACCAGTAATAAATTTAAAATTAAAACTACCGTTAAGGTTCTGATACGTGACAAGTAAACAAATTTAAAAAATTTTAAAATTCAGAATGTAAAGTTTACGTGACAACATAAAAACACACAGATTTAAAATTCAAAATGTAAAATTTACAATAGTAGATACATTATACAAAAACTACGAGAAATGCGACATATACTCTTCAGGCGAATAAAATGAGTTGAAAATCATAATTTGTTTCATTTTCTTTTTAAAGCTAAGAAACGGCAATTGTTTGATTTCTGCCGGAAGAACATTAAAATATTTTACTGCCCAATATCCGGGGCCATCCTGACATCTTTTTATGCGCCAGTAAGCTGTGACAAGAGCACCCTTATTTCTAGTCGAATAATCATGGACTTGTTCGTGAGTGGTAAACAGGTGGATGTTCTTTTTGACATAGAGGAGGTTCTCCAGGATGTACAGAGAAGGAAAAGTAAGGATGCCCAAATCTCTGAAGAACGCTCTACAGTCCTCCCTGAAGCCCAAGCCACCCATCAGTCTAACCGCCTTTCTCTGCAAACCAAACAGACGCTGAGAGCCAGGAGCGTGCCCCCATGCAAGAACGGCATAAGAAAGATGGGAGTGAAACACAGCGAAATATGCAGTTCTTAGTATAGGGCGAGATACATTGTCTGCAAGACTGCGAAGCAGATATAGATTTCTGCGCAACTTCAACGCCACAGCCTCAGTGTGAACGCCCCACTGCAGCCCAGGATCAACACTGACGCCAAGAAATCTTGTCCCCCCCACATGGGCATTCACAGTACCCATATCTCTCATAGAGAAAACCACTCGCTCCGTCTTGCTTGTGTTCAGCAGTAACTTATTAGTGCCGAACCACTCTTCCGCCCTCTTCTGTGCCTCCAAAGAGCCAGACCTTGACGCTTCCAATGTACTCGCCCTAACAGAAATGGTTGTGTCATCGGCAAAAAGGGTAAAATGTGATGATGTATCGTTTAATGGTAGATCATTTATGTAAATCAAGAAAAGTATGGGGCCTAGAATGGAACCTTGGGGTACCCCGATAGTTATCTCCTGTTTTGCCGAAGTCACACCATTATACTGCACAGCTTGACACCTGCCTGTGATATAAGATTTTAGTAGCTGGAGACTTTGGGTATTGAAGTTGTAGGCCTTTAGTTTTTGTAGAAGGATGTTGTGGTCGACACAGTCAAAAGCCTTGCTAAGGTCACAAAACAGAACGGTGTCATATTCTTGCTCTTGAAAGGCATCCATGATATCTGAAACGAGGTTAAGGATTCCCAGGACGGTGTTCCTATCCTTCCTAAACCCAAACTGGCTCTCATTAAACAGACAATTTTCCTCAAAAAAGTGTATTATCTGTATTGACATACACTTTTCAATTATTTTGGACACTATGGGGAGGAGTGATATTGGCCTGTAATTTTCTGTCTCATTTGGACTGCCTTTTTTAAAGAGAGGAATAACAAGAGCCTCCTTCATGCAATCCGGAAAGACTCCCTCCCTAAGACAGAAGTTCACAAGTTTAGTAATGGGTACCAAAATCAAATTCTTTACGGATTTTATTATCTTTACGTTTAAACCATATATATCTTTGCTAGTTTTATTCTTGAGATTATTTAAAACATCTCGCACCTCATTGAAACTCACTTCCGAAAACGAAAAACCAGTTGTTGGTGCTTTAAGATTTTTAAGAGGATCGACATTTGATCTTGGCATACCATTTACCAGTGTATGGGCAACATTCAAAAAGTAGTTGTTGAAATCGGTAGAGGTAAGAGTATTTGAATAAGTTTTTTTGTTTGTATTTCCAATAGTTTTATTAATAATTTGCCACATGCACTTACTGGGATTGCTGGCTGTACTAATCAGGTTATCGTTTGCGGAAATTTTAGCCCTACGAATGGCTTTAGTATATTCCCTTTTGAATTGCATATAATGATGTTTGTTTGCATAACTATTATACTGCCTGCATATATCACCAAGCAATCCCAGATGATCCCTCATAGCTCGCAACTCCCGAGTAAACCAGCTGATATTATTGGACTGATCAGACCTAACTATGTATTGCTTCTCTGGGAAACTCTTTTCATAACTTTCCCTCAAAATATCCATAAACCTTTCACACTTATCACTGGCATTCAAATTTTCACACTGAAGAAAGTCCCATGAGCTCTCAGAAACACTATTGTAGAACACAAAGAGTCCTCTCTGAGTTACGGGTCTAAATACTTTTTTAGCCTGAGAAAAATCATTATTCTTAAAAGGAACAGAAACATCAACAATCTGACCCATATGGTCAGATATATCAAGATCTACAACCCTAGAACCTCTAACATCCACATTTGCACCTACAAAGATATTATCCAGACAGACACCCTGTCTGGTTGCTTCGTTTATAGTTTGCTGTAAGCCAAATCCAGCCATAGTGTCACACAATTGCAGCGCAGGCGACTCGTCAGTGCCAAAATGCACGTTGAAGTCACCAGCCAGAATAACTTTTTTGCTTGTTCCAAAAGTGGTGAGTAGGCCGTTCAAACATGTCATAAAAGTGTCAAAATGGCCCGACGGAGATCTATACATTGCTACAACATGTAAATTAAAATCATACAAATAAACACATGAAAATTCTATACATTTTTCTACATTATAGTTTATACTGAATTCTTTTATATCTGCTTTTAAGTTTCTATGGACAAATATAACAGTACCACCTCCACAGGAATCCTTTCTGGCGAAGTAGCCCAGTGTCCTGTAGTCACAAATATGAAGTGCATTAATTTCCACCTCTGACATCCAATGTTCTGTCACACAGACTACATCTATTCCTTTGTCCGCAATAAATGTCTCTAACTGTAGCAACTTGTTTCTTAGCGACCTTACATTAATATTAAGTATACTTAACTGTTTGGCTGTATCTGTGATAGATGGTTGCTTTGTTGAGTTTGAGTTTTCCCCAGAGTTGTCCGGCGTTGAATATTGAGAAAATGGTTCACAATTGAGCCCTTGGGCCACAAGTCAGGTTTCAAGTATTCATCTTTTTTGTCATATGGAACTGCTACTTTAAAAGAACTTCTTTGCCTCTGGAATCTGGTAACCATTTTCTCACATGAACAGTCCACATTCAAGCTTTTCATCCTCAGGAAGCTCAAGATGTCCTTAGCCTCTACTTTTGGATCAAACCCAGAAACAAACAGAAAAGCCTTTCTCGCAGAAACTTTCAGGAATGTCTGTTCCTCGTCAGTACCTTGCAGAGGTTTAGGTCTGTTTTCCTTAATATTCTCGGTCGTGCGTTTTTTTTTCCCTTTCCTTACAACTTCGGTCCACTTTTCCGTACTATCACCTATGTTTTCGTTTGTTTTGTTGGTTTCTTGGTTATGAGGAGCTTCTTCTTCTTTTTCAGTTGGTACTGGTACCGGTGCAGCTGTGACCGAGTTCGTCGTTCGGTCCGCTGTTTTTAGGTCGCTACAGCCAGGTTGGGCGTATGATGTAGTTGGCGCCAAACTTTTTTCAGAGTTATTGCTGTTTGCTGTCATTTCTATGTCACTGTGTGGAGGTGAAGGAGGAGTAGTTTTCTCTGTCAACAATGTTGCCAGGATTTCTGCCTTTTCTTGATTTTTCTGATTTACCTGAGTCTCCAAGATTCCCATTTTGTCCATTAGAAGCTCGTTATTAAGTCTTAACACATTGTTCTTGTCCATCGCCTCTTCTAGCAGCTTCTTGAGGTAATGGATTTCCATTTCCAGCCTTTTGTTTTCCGCAAGTTGTAGGTTATGGGTATGGTCGCTTCCCGCTCTTTGCAATGAGCAGCATTCCACCTTTGTTTTGTCGATTATTTTTATGGTTGGCCGGTCTCTTTTTACGCAACTTTTGTGGTATAAACCAAAACAATTAATGCACACAAACACTGCCGCGCTTTTTGTTGGACAACACAACATTTTATCGGTATTTTTACTACTTTTTTCATCCTCAATGATTTCGGAGTCCGACATGATGCGACGTTGCAATTCTCTCTAATGTTGTATATTAATGGAATGGCCTCTTTTAAATATAATGATCTTAGTAATTTGCTGGCTGTTGGGAAGTTTACTAACGTGATTCTTTGTTATAAGTACGACTACGACATAGGCAGAGGGATTTCTTACGATTTCGATAGAAATGTTACTCATTTTATAGAGCACAATATCAACGTTTCGTTAAGAGTAATTCAAAACTGCCGTTTTAATGGTGTTTACAAGTACAACTATGCTTCACTATGTCAGCTATTTTCCTCTTATATATGTAAATTTTCTTCAGAATTAAATATTGTTATTAAGTCAATTCCCTTGAAAGTATCTAATCATCTAGTTAATAATTGTGATGGGGTTGTTTCGGTCTTTTTACCTGAGGGCGGGGCAGAGTTTGGAAGGGATTGGAATGATAGTTTTTTAGAAACGGATCTGATTGTGCAACAATGTCCTTGATGTTGTTGAACATTCAATCTGTCCGCAATAAAATTGAAGAACTTAGCTTGTTTATAGAAAATATTGGATGTCCACATTTTGTACTTCTTGGTTAAAAAAAGATGAAGCTCTATTTTTAGATAACTACACTTTGCTATCCAGTTATTGTAGATTAAATAGTGTGCACGGGGGCACAATGATTCTTGTTCATAACAAGATACTGGAGGCCCATAAATTTGTTAATGTTGATGAGTTTAGTTGTCTGATTGTTGAGAGAGAATTTGAATTCTCCATAGTATATTGTTGTAGTGATAAGCTTTATATGTTGTGTATTTATAGACCTCCCACTGGTGACGTAAACACGTTTCTTTATAGATTAGAACTTCTTTTATCCCAGCTACCTATAAGTGCCACATTAATTGTAACTGGTGATTTTAATGTTAACTTTCTTAACACTACATCCATTGTTTGTCAGTCATTGTTGGCTCTTTTATATTCCTATAACCTAAATATGCATGTAATATTGCCTACACGCATCACTTCAAATTCATCCACACTGTTGGATTATGTGTGCAGCAACTTTGACAGCGGCAATGTTGATTGTAGTACTGTAAGTGCGGGTTTGTCTGATCACGAAGCTGTAGTTTGTAAGTTTTCCTCGATTTTAGGTAGAACTAGATCTTTAAAGCAGCGCAAAAGGTTGTTTACTGCGAAAAATTTTAAAAGGTTCTCAAGCACTTGTAATTCATTTGACTGGCAACGGGTATTGACTACTGACACCCCTTTGGAAGTGTTTCACTCTCTTTTGTTAGCTAATTTTAATAAATCATTTCCCTTAAGAATAGTAAAGAGCAAACAGAAGGACCAATGGTTTTCTAGGGGGTTAAAAATTTCATCGAGAAATATGCGCTCCTTACATTATATTAGAAAGTTTGCATTGGATAATACTCAATTTCTCAAGTACTTTGGCACTTACCGCCGAATATTTAGGAAGACTCTACATGCTGCCAGGCAACTATACTTTAAGAATCGATTGGTTAAGTCTAAAAACAAGCAAAAGGAAGCCTGGAAAATTGTAAGTGATATGAGAGGGAAGGAAAGTACTGCACCTGTTCACTCCGAGTTGGACTGTAATATAATTAATGGGTTCTATTGCTCAATAGCCAATAATTTAAGTAGCGAAATTAACTCAAAGTGTCATTTTACGCAGTTTCTAAATGACATCAATGTACCACAGTCATTTTTCTTTGCGCCCACAAACAAGCATGAAATTAAAAATGTTTTTGCTGATATAAATAATAAGAATGCCTCGGGGTGGGACGAAATCTCGCTGAAAGTATTTCTTAACCTTCCTGATAATGCTTTGGAGGTTTTAGCGGATTGTATAAATCATTCCTTTGAGACGGGAACCTTTTTATCCGGTTTAAAGATCGCTACTGTTATACCTTTGTACAAGGGAGGGGATCCTGAAACTCCCTCAAATTTTAGGCCTATATCCTTGTTGCCTACTCTGGCCAAAATAATAGAAAAATTGGCCAAAACACGATTGCAGAGTTTTCTTAATGCACATAATTTACTTTGCGCAGAGCAATTTGGCTTTCGTGAATCTAAAAGTACTAACGATGCTATTTTTAATTTTCTTAGGGGGTTGTGTCTGGGTATAAATGGTGGCGAGGTGGCTGCAGCGGTTTTCTGTGATCTGTCAAAAGCATTTGACTGTGTCAACCACGGAATACTGCTGCAGAAACTGGAGAGGTATGGAATAAGGGGAAATGCCTTGAAATGGTTTGATTCGTATCTGACTGGTCGTACACAAAGGGTAAATTATAATAAGAAGTCTTCTCAACTGCTGGAGATTCGATCTGGAGTACCACAGGGGTCTGTTCTTGGACTATTACTTTTTTTGCTATATATTAATGACCTAACTCATATTAAGATTAAGGGTAGATTCACACTGTTCGCGGACGATTCAACCATACTTTGGATAAATAAAAGTGCCAATGAGTTTGAAGCTGATATAAACAGGGACCTGGCTAAAGTTAAGGAGTGGACAGATGCAAATTCTCTATCACTAAACATTTCCAAAACAAATATAATTACATTTAAATGTTCTGTTGGGGATATTAATATGGGGACTCAGAGTTTAAACAGGGAATCGGAAAATAAGTTTTTGGGTGTATATATAGACGACAAGTTAAAGTTTGAGGCACACGTCCTGTATCTGAGCAAAAAACTGGCTTATTATTATTATATTATTAGGGTTATTTCTAAGGATTTAGATTTGGAGACAAGAAAAAGTGCATATTTTTCACTAATAGAATCTCATCTGCGGTATGGAATATGTTTCTGGGGAAGTTGTCCGAAGTACCTGTTTAATATTCTATTTGTTTTACAAAAAAGGGCAATAAAATCTATTTTTAAATTAAAAATTAAAGATTCTAGTAAACCATACTTTTTATCGCATAAAATATTGACATTACCATGTTTGTTTTTGTTGGAGACCTGTTGTCTGATATTTAAAAAATTCAGGGATGAAATTAGCTCAGTGCCAGTATACAATACGCGTCAGAAATATAGTACTAACTTGCCTATTCCTACATCTAGCCAAGTCAGGGGTTCAATTGTTTGTAGTGGTAAGAAGTTGTTTAATCATCTTCCTGTGCATGTCCGGGGAATAAATGGCGAAAGAAAGTTTAGAACAGAGGTCAAAGCACTACTGGCCACTAAGGCTTACTATTCAATTGATGAATTTTTGAATGATGTCTTCTGATTTAATGATGTGATAAGTTTTTTGTGTTGTTTACTATCTTTCCTTTAATTGTTTTTTAATTTTTCTGCCGGGCCTGTTCTGAATGACGTCGTGATTTGTTTAACCGGCACTGCATTGGGTGGGTATTATCACTGACGATAATTGCTTTATCGTCAGTGGGTATTATCATAAAAAGTATTATTGTTATTGAGTTGTTGTCTGTGACTGCAATTTTTTATTACTGATATAACCGTCTTTACTTTTCCTGATTTGGGGTGCACCTGACACTTGCATTTTTAGTGAGAACTCTTTGTGGGGGGGGGGGGGCTTTTAATTCTTTCATCCTCATTTTTTTTTTTTATATCCCTTTGTTTGTGTAATGCTGAGATTTTTAATTGTTGACGTTGTTGGTTATCATAGTATTTATAGTGTAATTGTACCTTTATTTTGTATCATTTATTTACTGTTTCTTCTAGGCTTTGTCAACGAAAGTTTACTTTTTAGACAATAAAGCATATTTTGATTGATTGATATGTATAAATGAAATTTGAAAATTTAAACAAAAATGTAGGTAATCTTTAGATAATAGTAAATGCTAAATTTAAATTTGTGATGAGATTTTAATGCTCGTGTTTTTAAGTATATGTAGGTACCTATTTATTTTATAAATTTACTCCTGAATTTATTTTGACATGTGCAAACTGTTCTAATGTATTAGCATGTACCTAATATATGATTTGTTGATTTGATTGATGAATGTTACCAGCATTGCTTCTCGAAATCCCAATAATACGAGACAAAATAATCTTCCAGTACCGATTCCCAAAAGCACACTCACCAAGAACTCTCTAATTTATAAAAGCATTAAAATATTTAATCACCTTCCTGAAGGTATAAAGCAGTCTCCAACACAGATACAATTCAAAAGATCTACAGCGTCTCTTCTTAAGGAGAAAGCCTATTATAGTATTATTTAGACGACTGGTCCTGATGTATTGCCCTGTGAGACTGGATGGACAGTTTTTGTTTTTTTTTTGTTTTTGTTTTGGTTTCTATAGGAGCATGTTGGTTGGCAGGGTTTATATTTTTTTGTTTTTGACTATTAATCTGTTTTACTCTTTTTTGCAGTGGCGGCTCGTGGCCATTTGAAGTGGGAGGTCATTTAAAAAAAAATAGCGCCGCAGACGAAAATTTTTTATGTTTTTCAATTTTTACCTGCTTTTCAATTAGGAAAAGTAAAAAACACAACACCAATCCTCACTGACAATAATCATACATAGATTTTCTAAAATTGCGATGCACTTCCTTACCTTTGTCCATACTACTCTGCCGAATATTTAAATTGGGTGTTGGACGACCACTAATTTTAAATTCCAAGCGTTTCTGGAAGTCTAACTTATTATTGTTTTTAAAATTTTTTATGTTTTGAACCACCGACACCGACATCTTACAAACGGACACTTTAGCACATAATAACTACGATAAAACACGTTTTTATAATTATTACACTACATACTAAAAATACACGAAAACATTAATTACAAATTAATAAAGATTATCGCGGGAATTCGCGGCGCGACGCGGACACATCCATCAACACAAAACAAATTATAGGTTAGGTTTTTGTCAGAACGACGGAGAGACAGGATATATATATAGGGATGTATCGTAATATCAATAATATCAAATGGATGATATTTTTCTTTGGACGTGTTTTTAAATTTTTTAATTTTTATTCCGATATATCAGAGTATCAAGAGAAAAAAGTAACTATACAGGTTAGAGGGGTACAACCGGCCACGCCGCATTTTTAAAACTATTTTTAAAGGCTAGAATTTTATGTCTTATATGCATTCTCAAAATTTCAAAAATATATTTCTATTAGTTCTCGAGATACTTCTAATGTGCCATCGAGTTTGGGAGACCCTGTATATAGCGATATATTTTTAACGATAAATGTATGTTCGTCAACGGCACCGCTCGCGCAGTGGCAGTGACGCATGACGAAAAATCTGTAACGATATAATATTTGTTCGATATCAGAATCAACATCCCTATAAAGAACTACAGACTGCCGACTGCAGAAATCAACGGTCTTCTGTCTTCTTCCAATGCATTCTAAAAATTGCAACGTGCGTCTAAGCTCAATCAAAAAAAAAACCGGCTGACAGCCCACAAAACCTCTTTTTCTTCGAATTTAATACAAGTGCGAGAGTGATAACATGCTATTTATTCCTCTCTTTACCCCCACAGGATTTGTTGGGTGACGCTATTTTTCGTGGGCAAGCTCGATTTTGACCGGAAATTTTTGCGGGGACGCATAACAAGTAGCATTACGTCTAGTTTGTTTTGCTGCGTGTGCATTGCATTAATAAATACGAGGGATATTTTAGAGGTAATAGTATCCGAGCGCAGAGGTAAAGTTTGGTTGATTGAATCAATTTTAATTTTAAAGTTAAATTTTAATATGTTAGGCGGTTGGTGACTTGGCGTGGGAGGTCATTGCCCAAATGACCTTATGGTAGAGCCGCCACTGCTTTTTTGTAACAATAATTTGTTAACTATTGGACCCTTTAAATATGTTATGTTTTGTTTTTTTTTATTATTAGGTGTGTTACTACATTATTGTCTCTGTAGATGTTATTAATTGCTTTTATTTTATTGTTTCTTGTTTTATGTTCTATGATTTATATTTTTTCATACTCCGAAAAAAGCTTTGTCTATGAATACCTTGTATTTTTATGATAATAAAGCATGTTTTGTTTGTTTGTTTGTAAACAATGCGTGTTATAATTCTGGTCCCGAGGGTTATTGCACAGTTATCAATATATAGCAGTGGCGGGTCTTCCGTAGGGGCTGCAGCCCCCCAGCACAATGAACAAATAATGGGAAAATAAAATGTACATCCCTATTTATAAATATACCAGTTATTGTTCATATTTTGCTGAATTGTTTTATATTTGTGACAATCATAAACTGCAAGTCTGTTCCTGGCGACCACTCTACGTCGGCGATTTTCGCAATGGATTGAAGCCTTATAAGGGCTCTACTTTAATTCTTTTTTTACCGATACCGATCACTCTCAGACTTTGGAGATAGATAATGATTTTTTGAAGAAAAAATGTTCCTTTCTCTAACACCTCTTTCTTTATGCAACCCGTTTCCTCCCTGGATGTACAGATATAGTTAACTTGAAAAATTCATCCTCATGTGGGGTCGATGGAATATCAAATAATCTAATTAAGAAATGTGGACATGAACTGGTCGAAATACTTGTATTTCTTATAAATCTTTCTATTAGTGATGGGACTTTTCCGAGCAAATTAAAGTTAGCATCTGTTAGGCCAGTCTATAAAAAGAGCGATCCAAATAACTATTCGAATTATAGAGCAATCAGTTTGCTAACTAGCATCTCAAAAATTTTTGAACTAGTCATGAAAGAACAATTGAATGATTTTATACTGAAAAATAGTCTGCTTTCACCATCACAACACGGTTTCACAAAAGGCAAGAGTACGGAAACAGCGTTATGTTCTTTTAAAAAAAAAATAGTCGACGCTCTAGACCAGCAATTATCGGTGTTAGGACTTTTTGTGGATTTTTCGAGGGCCTTTGACCGGGTCCACCACGACTTATTGCTGGCTAAATTGCATAGATATGGGGTGAGGGGTGTCCCTCACAGTCTTTTCAGTTCAAACCTTAAAGACCGCTTTCAATTTGTTGAGGTAAATGGATCACAGAGCACTAATACTCTTCTCACACAAGGCGTACCACAAGGATCCATTCTGGGCCCCCTACTTTATCTGATATTCTCGAACGATATAATTAACTTTCTCAACGAGGACTCCGATGTTCATACGGTGTGTTACGCTGATGACACGAATGTACTTATAATAAATAAAGATAAATTGCAGTTAAAAATCATTGCAGAGCGTGTATATAAAAAGATTGTTGCTTGGTCGGATACGAATTTTTTAACTCTGAACAGGGAGAAAATAGTTGCACTTTCATTTAGTCTGTCTAAACGCATGATGGGTGGCAGCCTTATGTATTCTATTTGAGGGCTCTTCTCAGCCTATCCAGTGCAGTGACACAACTAAAGTTTTGGGGATTACCATCGACTATAAACTTTAATGGGATGACCAATTTAATTTATTGTGCAACAAGCTGCGGAGTGTATGTTACGCCTTACGTTTCTTATCACAGCAATGTGGTCGAGAGACACTTCTTACTATGTACTACGCAAATTTTCATAGTCGCATGCGATACGGAGTTCTGAATTGGGGAACTGGGGCGCAGGCTATCAGGGTATTCCGTCTGCAAAAGTATGCTGTCCAAGTGCTGGCCAGTCTGGGGAGGCTGGAAAGTTGTCGTTCCGCATTTAAAAACCTAAGGATTTCTACGTTTTATGACACCTATATTATTGAATCGTGTTTGTATGTTTTTAAGAATAGGCAATTGTTCAGTTCGGGATCCGCCATATTGAATTACAATGTCAGAAGCGGGGCGCTCCTAATACCTCCTAGGCATCGGACAACCCGCAGAAAAGTTTTCATTTTAAGTGCTGTAAATTTTTTAATTGTCTGCCGCTGGAAGTAAAGAACGCACCAAATGTAAATATTTTTAAGACTCCTTTAAAAAAATTTGTGCTCCAAAAGACTTGTTACAGTCTCAGCGATTTTTTTAACTGAATATTGTTTTGACATCTTTATTTGAACTTTGTACTTACATACTTAATAATTTATTTTTAGAGTTGGTAGGTACCTAATTATGAATGTTACCTATATCAGGCAGATTTTGACGTTTTCTTCAATTACTGTTTCTGAATGTAACTTTTGAATTGAGGAAATAAAAAAATTGATTTGATTTGAACTTATTTCAGCCATAAATTTAGAAAAAATTTCAGCCCGGCAGTCAGCTGAGACCCCCCCACCCAATTCGGAATGGATGAGAGTAACTACTTTTACGAAGCGCAATTATTATATAAACAATAAGACTGGTAGACTTACCTAATCTGCCCCGTTTCCTCATCGTCACTGTTCTCAGTTTTTATTTTTTGTCCTACATTTAGTCGTTTTTCTTGCTTAATAAACACTTTTTCTGTTGTATCACCCATACTCTCAAACAAATTAATCTAGGAGCAATGCGAACTTTGGTTTCTAGAGGTGTCACAGATAGCCACAGCAGATAGCACAAATTAAAATCGTATTTAGGTATTTGACAAAGAATTTGTTGTGGTATTTAATTAAAAAATAAAAGTTAGGTTATTTTCTAATTTGTCATCCTTCTGGCGTTCTGTCATCAGTGTATCAGAGGAAACAGCCAGCTTATCGCGGACACAGAAAAAAAACCTAATACTAATCAGCACCACCTTGTTTAAGTCAGACTTAAAGCGACAAGATTGTAAAAACATTACACGTTGCAAGCCTCACTCTCACAGCGAGTTGAAAAAACTAACCTTTATGGTTCTGTGGTGAGTTTAGCCAACACCATTAAGGCTTATTCTACCGTGATGACCGACACCGACAATACAAGGACTCGGTGCTCTCGTGTGACGTCACCACAGGCAGGTGGCGCGTCGAGTCGGCAGCCCAAGTCGACTGCATACTTTATTATAAGTTATTTCCTGTTCTAGCATTAAAAACTGGATATTTTTGCAACCTTTAATATGAATTTTCTTTAGCAAAATGTAACTTACAGACCCTACTGAACTTGGATGGAGTAAAATTTTCCCTGTGAATGGTCCTTATCAATTTATCAGATATACCTAGTTGCATCCGTTATCCGTTGGAAAACGAAATGCGCGTACCTTATTCGGTCCATAATATTTAAGTTTCCCCGATATCCCGGCACACAACAGGAATACGGCATTTTAAGTATACCGATACGACCGGTAAAACATACCAAAACACAAGAATATCACAAGTGTTCCGACAACCTTAATTATTAGGTTTCGACAACCTTAATAATTATTCGCCAAAAGCGATGACATCGCTGGAAGAAAAAAAGATCAAGATATCTACTATCACTAAAACGTCACTCAAAATAATAATAAATTTTTCTACAATAAATTCAACTTTACGTTACAAAATGTTAAAGAAAATGTTACTTGTTAATGTTCAATAATAAATTCATACAAAACATAATCTTCAGTCTTTGTACTAAGTACAGAACAAAACATATGGTACTTCTTAGCCGGATTTACTCAAGAAAAAGCTAAGTAAAAAACTGTATTTGTCCCGGTTTCTATGAAGGCAATTAGAAAATTCCTGTAGAGACGACGCGGCGAGCATTGGAAATTGGAATCAAGGTCAGTGCGTTCCAATCATAATCACACTGACGACATTTAAACGTATTAACTTCTTCTGGAACCCTATGCCGGAGAAGGTGCCTCAAATTACGTATAAACCTTGTTTGATAAGCACATTGATCGCATTTAAACATATTGACTTCCCCTGGATCCGTGTGCTGGCGAAAGTGCGCATTTACATTACTTTTGTAAATGCTTTGATAATTGTTGTATCTGTTGTAATTAAAACTCGGGAATCACATTACGGATAGGTTGTTTATTTACAGTTATAAGTTTAATGAGAATATACAGGTAGACGGGTGGCACGTGTGCTCATCCGTCTAGGATGATTTTATGAGTGGCTGTGCTGGCGCTGTTGCCACGTGCACTGAAGACATACATCACACGCCCCACCTTAACAATAAAAATAACAACAGAACGATAAGTATAATAATGTAAATAATAGTTCGCATTTCTTAAAACTTAAAGGTCAAGTCTTTGAGGGGGACGACTTATTCTACCACTTCTTGTTATCATCCAGTCCTTCTGAGAGTCATAAGAGTTTTCTCCCTGGTTTTCACATAATTCAAGTGGTCGACCAAAACTGTGAGCTGGAGCTAACTCTGGATTGCTTACTGCCAGATGAGGGGGTAGAAGATGCTGAGGTTCTGTGGTCTTTTCAGTCAAATGATTAAAATTCTGGTACATCGGCTTTAAATAATGTCTATTGCGCCTATATTCTGCGTTATTTATTTTAACGACGTAATTGTGAGGTCCATTTTTTGCTGTAACTTCTCCAGGTTCCCACCTCCTTTTTCCTTCCTGCAATAGAACGGGTTCACCAACGTCAAGCTGTCGTAATGGTTTAGAAACTTTGTCGTAATACTGTTTTTGTCTGGTTTGGTTATTTTGTAATTCCGACCTTATATTTTGGATTGGGTATTTTGGAGTCAAAAGTTCTGTTTTAACAGGTAAATTAGTCCTGAATTTCCGTCCCATTAAAAGCATACAGGGTGCTGGCAAATTTTGCTTTGGCGTTGAATTATAATCTAAGATTGTTAAAAATGGATCTTTATTACTTCGGTTAGCTTTAACAAATAGACCTTTAATTGTCTGGATTGTCCTTTCTATCATCCCATTACTTTTAGGGTATAATGGACTGGATGTTGTAAGTTTAATATCATATTGTTTTGCAAAACTCTGAAATTCTTTGGAGTTGTACGGAAGGCCATTATCCGAAAAAATTTCGAAGGGAAGTCCCATTGTGACAAACACATTTTTTAAACTGGAAATTACAGTTGCTGCTGTTTTGTTTGAAAGTTTCTTTACAATAGCAAATTTAGAGTAATAATCAACTATCACTATAAAATCCTGTGACGCCACTGTCATAAAGTCAATTCCTATTTTTTGCCAAGGTAGATGAGGCACTTGGTGTGAAGTTAATGGTTCTCGCACATTGCTTTTGGAATACATTTGACACGTTAGACAGTTAAGAACCGTCTTCTCTATATCACTCACAAGTCCAGGGTAATATATTGCTTCTTGGGCTTTTTTTTTGCATGATACTATTCCTTGATGTGATTGATGTATAATATTCAGAAATTCGCCTTTTAATGATTCGGGTATGATAAGTCGCTTGTGATAAAATAGCACATCTTTATGTAGATAAATATCATTTCTCATCGGCCAATATGGTTTAACTTCACTCGGTACTGAGTTTTTGTGCATAGGCCAACCATTTAACACATAATATTTGACTTTTTGAAGGACATGATCTAGGTCAATTTCTTGTTTTAGGCGCTCCTGATTTTCTTTACTGGTTGTTACTACACAATATACCCTTAAGTTGTTTTCTAAGTAATCCGTGTTTATAGATTCACTTATCGGATCCCTACTTAAAGTGTCTGGGACTTTCAGATTTTTACCAGGGATGTACTTTAAATTAAACTGAAACCTCAACAATCGCATAGCAAGTCTTTGAATTCTTGGGGACATCTCGTCAGAGTTCCCAAGTTTTAAGTTATAAAGATAGAGTATGCAAATTTTCAAGATAGTGTGTATTAAGTACTGACGAATAGCACTGAAGATGGCCAATGCCGAAACCGCTCTGCAATGATTGTAACAAATTCTTTTTTGAATAAATTATGCACGCAATACACCACTAAATTATTTCACATATATACATTTAAAGTTACATAAAGGTTGTCGAGATGGGTACGAATAGCCATTTTCTGTCAGAAAGAATTTCGCTGAAAAATATTTCTAGTAAACATGCTGTAAATGTGTATATAGTATTATTGGTCTCGTATTTGGTTGATGAATTCGGAACTAACGTAAATTTTTACGGAATTAAATTGCTTTGTTTTAGAAAAGGCAACATTAAAGGGAATTTTATTAGTTCTGTCGTTGTTATTGACCAACAAAAAATTTCCAATATAAAAATCTACGGCAAAAGTATGTAATATATACGTTCTTAAAGTCAACAACGTAATTTTTAGCGATTTCAAATTCCGGATACCAAATTAAATCACTGTTCTCCAAACTTATGGCCCCGACGCACACTATATTCCCTTGGAATTGACTAGTGACACATATATCCAGAGAGCAAAGGAGTTTATAGAAAAATTTAAAAAAATCCTTGAAGAAATAGAGGCGATTAAAAGGGACACTATCGGTCAAGGGTCAAATCCAAAGTGGGTACAAGAAGCAGCCATAAGAGTTACGGCTTCAAATTTCGGGCTGATTTGTAAAATGCGCCCCAAAACATCTCCAGTAAATGCAATAAAAAAACTTGCTTTATGGTAACTTCTCTGGCACGATTGCAACAAGATATGGAAGCGAGAGCAAAATCCGTGCAATTACCAATTTCGAGAAGTCTGTTAATTTAAAAGTTTCGCAATGTGGCCTGTTTATCCACCCCGAGTATTGTTATTTAGGCGCCAGTCCGGATGGTGTCATCGGTGAACAATTAATAGAAGTTAAATGCCCCTTCCTAATTTCAAAAATAACTCCTACTGAAGGAATTTTAGAAGGCAAAATCAAATTTGCCAAACACATTGATGGTAAAATGCATCTAAATAGAAACCATAATTATTACTATCAAGTACAGGGCCAACTGGCCGTGTGTAACAAGATATCGTGCTATTTTATTGTTTAGAGTCCTCATGAGTTTGATCCGATAAACCGTACAAGCGCTGCTGGATTCCTTTTAGATGGTAATAAATATACAAGATGGCGACGAATCAAGATGTGCCTAAAGATAAAGACCAAAATCAAACTTTTTTTCTGTGTTGCAAGACGCGAATTTGCGCTTATGCAATATGTGTAAGGTGCGGCAGTACATTTCACAGGTCGTGCGCAAAAAGAGACTTCGCGAACAGGGTAAAATTCATTGGGGAAAGCCGATTGCTTTGTTGTGGTGACATAACCTCAAACCCAGATGTGGAACTAACCAAAAAGGAGGATGAAATCAAGGACCTTAAGCTTCTTTTAGAAGAACTCCAAGGGGAAAACATTGCCTTAAGAGACAATCAGGTTTACTCATCAATCGGGGACAACGAGACCAAAAAGGAGCTAAGATTGGAAATTTCATATCTAAAAAGGTTAGTGGATGAAACCTCTGAGAAAAACAACATTCTAAAGGAAAACAATCGATTGCTACTTGAGAAGATAAGCGAGTATGATAGACAAGGTATGCATCGTCATTACAAGCAAATTACAGAAATAAGTGGGGCGAAGCCCGAGTTGATAGTAACGGCGGCGGTGGGGCCCTCTCCATTCTCCAATGTTGCCAACATTCAAAAAAATTTGGCCAGGACACAAGATTCTTCTTCTTCTGGTCAAAAGCCCAAACCAACCAACTCAACCTACCAAAAAGACGCGACTGAACAGTCAGAAGAGTCTGGGACTAGGAATGGGCAAAGTTCCAAATCCGAACTACAGCTGAATGACCCAAGTGATGGATTCGAATACCAACGCTGCGGGAAGCGGAAGCGGCAACGTCGCGGGCAAGGAAACGCCAACGTCAATGCCACTGAGCAAACAAATGAAGTTGAGGTTAGTAAACAAGGGGAAAAGGGCAATCAACAAATGGCTGAAAAGGTCAGCAAAAAGAATAACCCAAAATTATTCTATGGAACTGGGGCCGCATCAGATGAGTTTCAGTCCAATAACAAAGGCAAAAAGGCTTGGATCTTTCTCTCTAAAATTAATCAAAATGTTACGGATGAGGCTGTCAAAAAATACTTATTGGAAAGGCTTAAATGCAATGCCGATGAAGTTGAAGTAAAGCAGTGTGTACCAAAGGAACAGAGATCGACCAAAAAACGATATATGGTAGGAGTGGATTTTGTCCTAAAGGACAAAATATTTGATGCCACCTTTTGGCCGGTCGGTATTGCATTTCAAAGGTTTAACTTTGCCCGGGGAAAAAATTTTTTAGGGTAAACCCAAAGTCTTCATCAGATTTGTCCGAAACCGTCACAAACCGGACCCATAAACCAAAAACTGCAGATGATCAAAACAGGACAGAAAACAGTACCACTATAGCTCATCTTAATATAAGGAGCATAAACAATAAGATCCAGGAGCTTGGGGTGTTTCTGGATCAGGAGCAACCTGATGTTTTTTGTGTCTCTGAGCACTGGATGCAGAACAAAGACCTAGAAACTGTAAATTTGGACCCATACAAACTGGTGAGCTACTCATCACGCAATGGAATGAGAGGCGGGGGTACCGCAATTTATGTCAGGAATGGATATAAATCACAAAATATAAAAACAACTGTTTTGCCTGTAAACAAAATTCTGGAATTCTCTGTATGTGAGCTATATAACTGTAAATTTAATAATTTTATTGTTTTAGCTGTCTATAGATCGCCTCAGTCTGATTTTTCTCAATTCCTCGACCTATTGGGCCTGCTTCTATATGAAATGTATGATCCAAATAAAAAGCTCATTTTGTGTGGGGATTTTAATATAGATTTTTTGGTAGAAAATTCAAATCTATCATCTCTTATGCAGCTCTTGTCTAGTTTTAGTCTAATACCACATGCAAATGAGTCATCTAGGGTACGTGGCTCCTCCAATACATGCATTGATAACATAATAAGTAATATGCCCATCTCAAGCATAAATTTTTATACTATTGTTTCGACATATCAGATCATTACGGTCAAAAAATCAAAATAAATACTTCATTAAATAGATTAGAGCAATTTATTACAGAAAAAAGATTTTTTACTCCACCTAACATTCTTAACTTTCAGAGAATTCTGTGTGATGAGGGATGGGAGGATGTTATGAACGAATTGAATCCAAATGAACAATATAACATATTTCAGGGCACTTTGTCTTTTTACTTTGAACTATGTTTTCCAGTTTGCCGCAGCAAACAAAAACAAATCCCTCCATGGGTTAATATGGAAATAAAACGTTATGCCAGCAAGGTAAAGGATCTGTATGTTCTCTGCAAGCAGACTGGAAATCAGGAAATTTATAATAATTATAAACTGGAAAAGAAAAAATATAGGAAATTTCTGTCAGATTATAGGGTGGCTCTGAATGAAAACAAAATACTTAACTCCAGCAATAAGAGTAAAACAATGTGGTCTATCTTTAATAGGGAATGCAATAAAATGTGAGACAGGATGGCATCACTCTCCATACGTCAGATAGTATAATAATCGAGGACCCAGTTGAACTGGCCAACGTTTTCTCTAGTCAGTTTAATCTATCAGGTATATCATCTCATCATTCAGATAGCGATAGCACTTACAAAAATACCTCAAAAAATCCCCATTCTTTGTTCTTAGAACCAGTCGATGAAAATGAAATCTTTAAAATAATTATGGCTTTACCAAACAAGCATTCATCAGGGTTAGATGAAATACCGATTTTTCTGCTTAAACACATTGCCTATCATATAGGCAGGCCTTTGGCTTTTATTATTAACAATTGTATGGAACTTGGTATTTTTCCTGATGCGCTAAAAGTTGCAAAGTTGGTTCCTGTTTTTAAAAAGGGGGACAGACATGATGCTAATAATTATAGACCAGTGTCTGTGCTCAAATCAGCGTCGAAGGTCTTTGAGAGGGCAATCTACAATAGGCTGTTGTCATTTATCATTGATTTTGGAGTTATGAGGAGTGGCCAGTTTGGATTTCTTCCAGGGAAATCTACAAGCATGGCTATTTATCAAACATTAACGGATATCATTGAGAATCTTGATCAGGGGAAATTGGTCGCCGGCTTGTATTTTGATCTCTCAAAGGCCTTCGACACCATAAACCACAATGAACTTCTCTGTAAGCTGGATTGGTATGGTGTCAGGGGTCTCAGTCTTCAACTATTAAAATCATACTTACAGGATAGACATCAAGTAGTGAATATCAGAGATAAAGGAAAAAACTTTTTTTCTGACCCAACAGTCATTCACAAGGGAGTGCCACAGGGCTCTATATTGGGACCGTTTCTCTTTCTGCTGTATGTGAATGAGCTGCCGGACGCTCTGGGAGGGGCTAACGTTTGTCAATTTGCTGATGACACGTCCGTCACAGTGGCATGCTCGTCTCTCGCGGAGCTGTCGCTGGCTTCCTCGCGTATAGTTGAGCAGATGGCTTTGTGGTGCGATCAAAATTTTCTCAAATTAAATGGCAATAAGACAGGTCTGGTTTTTTATAATAAGGGAAGAATACACAATGAATCTTTATATGTACACTATCAAAATAAGTCAATCCCAAATGTCGAGTCAACAAAATTTTTGGGAGTTCATATTGACTCAAGACTAGACTGGGAAAATCATATTCACTACCTACAGTCAAAACTAAATAGCGCCTGTGCATTGATTAGGAGACTGCGTAACATTGTATCTCTGAATAGTATCAAAACTTTTTATTACGCCTGTGTTCAATCTCAATTAAGTTATGCCATTTCCTCATGGGGTGGCTCGCAGCACTCATTGAATCTTTTCAGGACGCAAAAAAGAATATTAAGATGCATGCTTAAACTGCATCCTAGAACCTCTTGTAAACCTCATTTTGTTGAGATGGGTATACTAACTTTACCATCATTATACTTCTTGGCGCTGGTAATCTTTGTCAAACGGAATCCACACTATTTCTTAACAAACAGAGAAGGGTATGCAGGGAAAATGTCAATAATAACAAGGGGCAGAAATGAGCTTAGGGTTCCCCATCATGTATCTGCATTTTATGAAAGAGGACCTCACTATAGGTGTATAAAGGCCTTTCAGATTTTGCCTTAGGAGATAAGAGGTATTGCAGGGTTTGAGGAGTTCAGAAGGGCAGTCATACAATTTTCAAAGGAAAAATGCTTCTACTCTTTCGCTTTCTAATGTATATATTTTAGTATTTGTATTGTGTATAATTACTTGCTTATTTAATGTTAAAATAAAACAAATTTTATATTATATTGTCTTATATAAAGTTTTATATTTGTTATATTTATATGTATCAGATGGCGTAAATTTCTGTTTTTGGTGACGTTGCTTTTTTACATTTGTAATCTTGTTGGCAATAAAGGAATAAATAAATAAATAAATAAATAAATAATGTCCCAGGTAGCAAGCTGCCGTAAAACTGTCGTCATTTTTAGGGGATAATTGGTCATCAGACGTCATACGACCAAATCGGTACGTAATAATGACGTAAATTAAAAGCCGTGCTTATGACGTCACCAAAATCTCTACATTTAAACGTTATATTTTGGTCGTTTGCAGATTTAAAAAAAGCCGATGACGTCATAATCACGGCCTAACGGTAAAATTATGACACACACACCTTTTAAATAATTCAAAATAAGAATCAAATCTTTCCTGAGCTAACATGTGAAAGAAATTTGCAAATTTATTGATGCTAAAATTGTTATAGATATGGTAGGTACCTATAATATAATAAAGAAATATAAAATATCCGTTACAAAAAGGAATTTTAAATAAAGAAATTTGCAGACATACCCAATCATTTTATTAGTTCTAACTCTAGGAACATTTTTTAATCAAAGTTTAAACTTAGAATTTTCACGATAAAGAGTACTACTTTTCTTAGCGTATTTCCAATAATTCATTTTATGTCCATGGAATACTACTACAGAATCGATCATCATGCTGTCCTTGTTTAGATCGTTTGATTCGAGAAGGATAGGTTCTAGCTTCGTTACCACTCGTATTGCTCTCGCTCGCGCGGTTGCAGTTTTGTTGTTGTTCCGTTTTGCGTTTATCCTCCATATTAGAACTAGCACGACTCTACGCTGCGAAGACCGGCAAAGGCAAAGCACTGCGTGTCCGCGTCCATTTATTTTTTTGTGTTTCTTACTATGGTTTATTTTTTGTGTTGAAGTGTTGGGTTGTGCCAGTGGGATTAATTAGCCATTATTAGATATTTTGTGGAGTAGCCGATAAGTCATTGAATGTTGATAATTTTATTTCTCCTGATATGTTTAATGTAATCGAATTCAACGCCGAAGCTGGTGGTGGTTTGGCCCTGGTACATACAAACTGGTTTACACCCCGTAAAAAGGAGGTTTTTTGGCCTCCTTATAAGGATCAAAAAGTCTTTACTAAAGCGCTGAAATTTGGTGAAGAAGTAGATTCTAAATGGAAGCTGTATGGCATTGAAATAGTATATTAAAGTACATGTTTTATAAAGCATCATCTTATAGCACGCGTCCATGTTAAAAAACGAGCCGCTTGCGGCGAGTTTTTTAACGGGACAAGTGCTCTAACTGCTTTATAAAACACGTACTTTATACTATTTTTTCTATTTTGTATTTTTTTCAATAAGAAAATACATATTTAAAAAGAAAATCAACCCTTCAAATTTTGTAAATTTGTGTGTCTAAATTCTATGTTGGTAATACTCTAAATTTCTTTTTATCATAGTAGCCTTGACAATAAATAATATTTTCTTTGTGTCATTGTCACGAAATTTGTGATTTAATATTTCATAGAGTTGTTCATAATTATAATTAAACAAATATGGAGCATGATAATCTAAGTTTAACTCCCCCTGAGTTAAGGGATATTGCTAATAAAACGATAAATCAACTTTTACCAGAGAAATCCCGAAAACTTTCTTTTCTCATGGATAACAATAACAGGAAACGTCAGACGTCAACAGAATAAAACATTTAAATATAACCAATGCCAACTTTTAAAAAATAAAATTCGGAGTTCGAAATGAATATATTTCGAACTCGCTAGCGCGTTCGAAATATCTATTTTTCGAGACAAAATTAGAAAAAAACTTATTACGAAACTGGTAAATTAAATCAGTAAGTAGGTATATTTCGGTAATTTTTTCCAGAACTAATGATTTCGGGACGTAGAGTGTACAAAAACTGAAAACATTTTTGGCAGAACAGTTAAGTTTTACTTTCTAAGTGGATGTTCTTTAAGGTTATGTTCCCAAAAAATAATTTCCTGCTCATTCTACGCCTCATAATGCATCATTCCCGAAAAATTAATACATTTTTGCATGATGTAGTTTTAACAGAAACGTACAATACCACAGCAGTCATAGAGTCTGCTGTGACAATAGGTACCTACCTATAATGGACTAATTCGAGTGAACTAGCTGCACATAGATTTTGCTCATTTAGACTACAACGAGGACTACAATGATTTCTTTATTGGTGTTTTCTCATTATTATATACATTTATATTTACTTAACGCTTTTAAAATAACCATAACTATAGAAATTATCAATTATCTCCACCGGCACTACAATCAATTCATTAGTCAACATGCAGACATCCAACACGCAGAATGTGGCCCTACACGGGGCACGTACATTTGTATAGATGGGTAGAAAAAAGGTGCCCATTAGAACGGTTTTATTGATTTTTAATCAACCATCAATCAATTTGTTTTTTAGACGATTTGGAACAAGCAACTCGTAAACTTATATTAGCTGAGAATACCAGCGATCTGAATACCGAAGTAGAAAATGAATGTCAGCCATCCAAACGGATAAGAAAACCAAGAAGAATTTGTAGTAGCAGCGACGAAGAACAAGAAGAAGAAAATTTTGAACGACCACCCAAAGTAAAAAAATTTGAAAACAAAGGTAGGTTATACAATGCCTATTGCTTTTATTTGGGATGGAAGTTTCCAAGAACCAAATAATGCAAATTTTTTTATAGGTATATAAATTTATTTTTATATGTTTTAGGGCCTATGAGTGATAAACGCCAATCTACATCAAGATGTGAAAGTGAATCCTCTTCATTCAGTAGCATTGATGTTTACCCCGGCAAGTAACATATTATATTAAGTACTTCTTTAATTTTCAAATTCAAATAGTTTATTAGTGCGATAAATACAATAGTACCTTACACAAGTCAGTATAATATATTATGATAAAATCAGTTACCTAATATAAAATTTTTAAAAGAACATTAATTCTATACTTGGCAGGTAATACATAAAATATTAAATGTAATTTTTAATAACTGTGCTTTCTTTTTTTGTTTTAGGATCATTTAGTTCCAATATAGGCAAGCGTTTCACTTCAAATGTTGAAGTATATACTCCTCCAGTACGTAATAAGACAGTTGAAAATACAATAAATCTCACCCCTCAAAATAAACCTCCTATTATCAGCAATTTTGGTAAGTATTTTTAGCTTGTTTATAGTTATCATCACAAAACTAACCATTCATTGTTTACTTACAAGTCATAAAAAGGTTAATTTTGTTTTAGGTTTTCAAAAACAAGTTATTGATATTTTAGTGACTATTAAACAACAAAATGAAGAAATTCTAAGCACCTTTAGAGACTTTAAAAAGCAATCACAAGCCACGACAATACAAACATGTTTACCTGAAAATATTCCGGTACAATTTCCTATTAAGGATAACGAAGATATTGATAATCTGGAATTATTTTTACGAGAGAAAACTAATTTAAATGCTTTGGTACGAAACGATTGTATTACTCTTTCTTTATTATGTCCTCCATTGGGTCAGCCTGAGTTATAATAATTATGTTTTGATATTTTTTAGAGTTTTTACTTGGCTTCGCTGGGAGGAAGTACGATTGCTTCCAAAGTAAATCGAATGCTAAGGCTGGCATTAACCAATGAGCTTGCATCAAAATTTAACTTTATTGGTTCAAGGCCACCAAAACGTGCTTTTGGCCCTTTGCTTTTAAGCAAAGCTATTGTACGTAAGTATACCATACTGAATATATACCAGCTCCTACAGTTAAAATTTTCTATGAACAGTGTCAAAAAAATTGTTTACCTTGATTCTATTAAGCATGAGAACAATGAGTACCTGGTCTTTTTTGTCCACCAGAAATGGGCGGGTGTCCACAGAAGGTGGCTCGCTCCCTCGGTCGCTCCTATAACTTTTTTTTAAACATAATGAAATTTTGTATGCATATAACTGCATTTTTTGACAGGTTACTCAACTTTATGAAACAAACATTCAATTTAGCTGAAAGTGACATAAACTTTTGATTTTTTAATGGGACACTTCGTATATTTTTCCTTTTTTTGACTCCGTAGACATTCTAAATATAACCATTTGTCACTTGTCATTAAAGAGGGACATTTTATGGGCGGGTGTTAATGTGTCACTTGTCTGATCCTATGTGTGGTTGCCGAATATAATAATTATAGCCTATTTTGTCTTAAATTTTTGTAAATTACTTATTATTTATTACTTTTATTTACACGGCCTAAAAATTTAAAATATCACTTGACAATATCATTTGACGAATTAGTATCTCATTGGTGAAATATATTTCAGAGGCAATAAAAATATCAGAACCTGAATGCACAGAGAGGCAAGTTGAAGATGCTACAAAGACGTGGCTGAAGCATGCACCACAGCGAAAGAAAAAAGAAAAACGTATTACAATTTAAATTAGGTATCGTACTTAATTTTTATTTAACAATAATTCATTGAAATGATAACTAGGAAGAAAACGGTGGGAAGACGTCAATTTTATCGACGTGTAAATAGTAATGTACAAAATATTTTAAGAGGACTTTCTGTTTCACATAATGAACACGGTGATGATGTCGAGGACCCTACTGGACATAATTCAGGTATTTCTTCTAACCCTATCTCTAATATTCAGGATGACAATGACATTGATTTTTCGGTTCCTGATAACTTTGATGGTACATATGCTACTTATCTTGGCACTCATGAATTCCAAGACATAGATTATTCTGATCCTATTAACATAAATAATGAATTTCAAATTGATCCTCAAACTTCAAATGTTAATGTTTTAGTAGCCCATAATAAAGACGAAGACAAAATAAGTCTTAAAAGGTCACTGGCTCAGTGGGTTACAAAACATAATATACCACAGGTTGCTGTTAATAATCTGTTACATATGCTTGCTCCATTGCATCCAGAATTACCACTTGATTGTCGGACTTTGCTTTGCACACCTCTTTTGATGGTTGAAAAGAAACTAGAAAATGGTACTTATTGCCATATCGGAATAAGAACTGGATTAAACAAAATAATTTTACAAAATAAACAGTTTTTGGATAATTGCATATTCTTAAGTTTTAACATAGACGGATTGCCTCTGTTTTCTAGTAGTAGTTTGCAACTGTGGCCCATTTCGTGTTTAGTAAAAAATGTTAGAAGTTCTCCCTTTATAGTAGGTATTTTTTGTGGAATATCAAAGCCTAAACCATTAAATACTTATTTGGAAGATTTTATCGTTGAATTTTCTGATCTACTAAAAAATGGCTTAAATCTTAATGATAAAATATATAGAATTAGTTTACATAGCTTTATATGTGATGCTCCTGCAAGGGCTTATATAAAGTGTATTAAATCCCATGGGGGATATTGTGCTTGTGATAAGTGTGAGGTATATGGTGAATATAGGGGACGAGTGGTTTATCCTGAAATAACGGCAAAACGTAGAACCGATGCGTCCTTTTTAGCTCAAGAGAGTGAAGAACACCATGTTGGAGTTTCACCTTTACTGGAATTGGAAATCAAAATGGTTCCTCATTTTCCAATTGATTATATGCACAATGTTTGTTTAGGCGTCACAAAAAAATTGCTTTATATTTGGACGGGTATAACCCGTGCTAGTAATATTAAAGTGAGATTAAGAAGCCATTCAACCAATTTGATATCTGATCATATAGTATCACTAAAATCATATGTTACTCGCGAATTTAATAGAAAACCTCGTAGCTTCAGTGAATTGTCACGTTGGAAAGCCACAGAATTTCGAACATTTTTAGTTTACGTTGGTCCATTGGTTTTGAAAGGTATTACAGATTTAGCTATTTATGAACATTTTTTATTGTTTCATTGTGCCATTACTATACTTTTATCTAAAAATCACATTTCAAAATTTGGACTCAATTTTACTCGTGACTTGTTAAACACGTTTGTAAAACACAGTAAAAAGATCTATGGCATAGAATTTCTTGTGTACAATGTACATGCCCTATGTCATCTACCTGATGAAGTTGAAAAATTTGGTCCTCTGGACGAATTTTCAGCATTTCCCTTCGAAAATTATTTTAGTAAAGTGAAATCATTGGTTCGATCCCCACATAAACCACTCCAACAAATATTCCGTAGGCTGCATGAAATCTGCCAACTAGATAATCACACAATCGAAGAAAAAAAAATTGAGCTTTCCTTAGAGCATATACAGGGACCGTTACCTAATACATTTCAAATTTATAAACAGTATAAAAAGATAACTCTCGATGGTAGTATATATTGCATAAAAAGTCATTCTATTCCTGATTCCTATTTTGTCACTAATAAAAATAAAGTTGTGCAAATTGTTAACATTGTTTTAAATTCAAAAAAAGAAGTTTTATTATTGGGCAATGAATTTACTTCATATGACTCACTTTATGATTATCCAATTGATTCGAAACAACTAAATATTTATGTCTTGGAGGGATTGTCAGTATCTATAGATGTTTATATGATTGATAGTATTATAGCAAAAGCTATGCTATTCCCCATTGAAAATAAAAAATGGACGCGTTTTCCTATTCTCCATACGTGCAACGATTGGTAGTTTTAAAAAATCTTGATGGTTTACAAGAAGTAGTTACATTTTAAATGTAATATTTATTTTTTTCACCGTTTTTTAATGCAATTCCTATTTATAATTTCAGTGATTATTTTTATCATATTGTAAGTATACTGCATTATTGAATGAATATTGTCAAACCTTTTCTTTGGGAGGTAAAAAAAGTTTCTGTGTTCCGGTCATATTTATTTTAATATTCTCGTATGCAATATTGTATTATAACATCCTAAAATGTACATATGTTACTTAAGTTCAGTTCAGTTCACTGATGTTTATTTTCTAATAATACCTAACTGTTATTTAAGTGTAACAAAAATACCACTTTTAGTTGGTTATATTTTTAAAGCTTTTCTTTAATGTTTATAACCTATGTTGATTTGCCAATAAATAATATTTTAAATTTATATTATTGGCTTGTTTTTATTAGCTATTGGAATCAAAGCAATTATTAAAATTAATATTTTTACTATTATGATTAAAAAAAGGTAAAGTCAGCAGGGTCGGTTTTACAAAACGATGAATATTGTAGTACAGAAGACAAATTGCAGAATTTCGTCTTCTGCACACATTATACGAGTTTTACTGTTTTGTAAAACCGGCCTAGGACTACTTCAAATTTACGTCGCAAAAAGGTCTTTTTTACGACACAAAATAACTACATCTCGACGTAAACAGGTCATTTTTACGACATAAAATGACTACATCTCGACGTAAACAGGTCATTTTTACGGCACAAAATGACTACATCTAGACGTAAACAGGTCATTTTTACAGTACAATTGACGTACATAACTGCCGTAAAATTGACGTCGTAATATGACGTCAACGGTCTATGACTTAGGTATGTCTTTTTAACGTATTTTTTACGGCATTCTGTTGGTCAGTCTGACGTAACTGCTGCCTAAAAAATAACGTCAAAATGTCGACCTCTTGCCACCTGGGAAAGTGGCATTGGGACATTTAGTCCTGGCAAGGGGTTTTCTGTGGGTATGTTCATGTCTGAATCCTCCATTTTTTGCCCAAACACACTATTCCTGAACACCCCCCCATCACTCTGAGACCCGCAAGCTCCAATATCAACACATGTAAACCTGTACCTATAATCACATGAAGCTAATAAAATAATACTAAAACTTTTCTTATAGTTAAAGTACAAAAAGCCACTTTTAGCTGGAGCCTGTGTGTTTATATGTTTCCCATCAATACTACCCAAGCAATGTGGAAAATTCCACCTATCATTAAATCCTGCCGAAATTTCTAGCCATTCTTCTTTTGAATTGGGAGTTTTCAGGTAATCGACGCTTAGAACATTCCACAGAGCTTGGCAAGTTTCATGAATTATTTTGTGTACAGTAGTGGCTCCTATATGAAAAGTCCATGCTAAGGCCTGCATACTAGTCCCTTGTGACAAATACCTACAATAAAATTACACATACTTATATAATCTTAAAGTATAAACCTACTAGTCACAATCACCACATTTGACTAAATTAAGTAGAATATGACCCTTACTGCAGTGTGATAACAAGCCTTTCTTCGGGTGTTACACCATCAGATCTATATTGCTTCCTGATTTTAAACTTCACTTTGTTTAATAGTTTTTCAAAAACAACAACTGTCATTCTTGTGTATTTAAAAAATTGTTCTGCATCCCATGTTTTCATTTTTCTATAATACTGATAATTTCCTACAGTTTTACGAGCCCTGTTGATGGGTCTCACTTTAAATCTCCTTTGTTGTCTTCGACATTTCTGAATTTTTAAGACCACATACGTGCATAGGATAATTCCCAATCCGGCAATTAAATCGTCATAGTGATTGTTCGTTAAGTCCATTTTCAAAATACCGAAAACACCAAAGACATTAGAAAAACACTGACATTTTAATAACAGAAAAAAAACAGGTTATGTTATTGTTTTCTGACCAGAACGTCAGAGCCAACGTCAAGTTTATAAATGGTCAAATTTTGTATCTACGGAGGACGACGCAAACGTCAGACACGTTGCCGACGCAAACGGCACGACGTCAAGTTTATAAATCCACCTTAATATTTTGCTACTAACCTTTTGCCATTTTTCTACGGGTCTAGAACCATATCCCAATGAATTTAATTTTTCGGTCACTTCTCTCCAAAGAACTCTAAATTTATCTCTAGCGTTAAGCACTGATAACCGGCCCGTTGCAAACTCTACATGAGTTTCCATAAATTCTACTAAAACAATGAGATGGTCTTCTCGACATTTAAACGCCATTTGTAGACTTATGGTGGATTTATAGACACAAAGACACGAACAAAATTATCTGCCAACCCCAAAAATATGCAAGAATAAGGTTATGAAAACTCTCCTCGGAGGATAAACGGGTAGCGAAGGCGAGTAAAGTTGACGTTTCTTCTCGATATATGGCTTGCCGATATCGAGATGAGAATCAGAATATGCGACGGTCGATACGTGACAACAACCTGAAGATCGAGACCAGCAAGAAGAGCAGCTGATCTAAAACCCACCAGAAAACTATTAGCTCGTCGAAAATCTGGCCATGGAAATGAGAAAAGCTGAAATGAAAAACGAAAGTACAAATCCACTGTGTAGACCACCACTATCCAAGCTACTCCAAAAAAGTAACAGCCACACTAGAGGTAATGAACAACAGAATCCTACCAGAATATGTTGCAAGAGCAACATCATTGGAAGCAATACACACGGTAATATATTGTGCAGCATTAGCAGTAGCGAAATCAACTGGAGCGAAAATAAAACAAAATGGCCACCAGGCAAGAGTAGAACCCCGAATACCCGCATGGCAGCAAAGGATCCAGAAGAAGCGCTCAGAAAAAATTATTGGACAACTTTAATCTTACATAAATGGAGTTAGATCAGAAAGGGTAATACGATCTGTAGAAGCTATAACGACTCAATATAGGATCCACTCAAGACAAGATGCAGAAAATGTCTCCCCACAACAAGGCCTTGAAACATTAAAACAGAAACTGTCCGTATACGCATGCAGGCCGTTTGAGACGATACAAAGCCAGTAATGCGCGGAGACAAGACAACGCCCTATTCCAAAGATCGGAAAAAGCTTTCTACAGGAAACTAAATGCTGGAGATAAAGAGGAGGGAAGCACCTATCCAACAAAAGAAGCAATTCTGGAAGGACCAGCTAGCCAGACCTGCAAACTACAACGTTAACGCTAGTTGGATTCGTGAAGAAAATGTAATCTCCCAGAACTACAACGATATGCAACACGAACCATTCACCGCGGCAGAAATATCCGCAATCACCAGGGAGTTACATAACTGGAAAGCACCTGGCCCGGATGGAGTACATAATTACTGGATTAAGAAATTCTGGTGCTGCCACCATTTCTCACCCAAGTAACAACGTATATTCTGCCAAAAGACCGCAAAAATACACACGATCCATCAAAATATCGACCAATCACTTGCCTCTCCACATTATACAAGCTGATATCATCCTGTATTACTAAGAGAATTTCTTCCCACTGTGAAGGATACAACATTATAGCCCCACAACAGAAAGGGTGCATCAAAGGAACAATTAATAATTGATTCAGTCATCAGCAATCAAGCTTACTCTAAGCAAAGAAACCTCTATACTGCCTTTGTAGATTACAAAAAGGCCTTTGACTCCGTACCGCACGAGTGGCTCCTTTGCATATTAAAGATCTACAAAATCGATCCTTACTTGATAAAATTTCTACAGCACGCAATGGGGCTGTGGAAAACCAAGATCCATCTTAATGAGGGGACCACCAATATTTCCAACGATATAGTTCCAATAAAACGAGGAATATTCCAGGGTGATTCCTTGAGTTCTCTGTGGTTCTGTCTAGCTATGAACCCTCTCTCCAACCGACTAAACTCCACAAGATATGGATTCGCTATCAAAAACGGCAACCAAGAAGCAAGTAGGGTTGGTGACTGACATCGAAGGGCTACAGCGCAAAATCAGAACCCAACTTACCAAAACGCTAAAACACCATCCAAGAAGTGCGGTAGAGCGAACCACTCTACCACGACATCAAGGCGAAAGCGGTCTGGCAGATATTGGGAAAACAATGGATCAACAAATAACCAACTTAAGGGAGTACTTCCGCAATAAAGCCCAAACTTCAGACCTACACCATGCTATTTGCGAAGCAGACAACTTCACTCCTCCAATATTGAGGGATCAGAATGTCCCACAACACCACAAGACCAATGAAGAAAAGCTACAGATATGGAAGGAAAAACCTCTGCACGGACGACACCTGAACGAGGCAGCCCAGGATCACGTCGACAGTCTTGCGTCGAACTACTGGCTCATCTCTGGACAGATGTTTCCTAAAACGGAGGGATTTCTACTGGCAATCCAAGATCAGGTCATACCAACTAGAAACTATCTGAAATACATAATTAGATACGACTCAGTACAGGCAGATAAATGCAGATATGGATGTCAAACGGCAGAAACGATCCAACACATCACGGGAGGATGCCAGATGTTTTCTGCAACAGAATACAAGGAGAGGCATGATGCAGTGGCCAAGATCCTACACCAGGAGTTAGCGGTGAAACCACAGCTTGTCCAAAACGAGAAGATCCCATATTATAAATATACACCACAGACAATCTTAGAAAGCAACTACTATAAGATGTACTGGGATCGGACTGATCAGACGGTGGCCCACAACAGACCGGACCTTGTAGTGGTAGACAAGAGGGTCAGGAAAACGACTCTGATAGATATAGCTATACCAAATAACAACAACCTTCTAGTGAAGCATGCTGAGAAGATAGCGAAGTATCGAGACCTCCAGGAGCCAATAAGAACACAGTGGAATATGGACAGCATCGAAACCATGCCGATTATTGTTTCAACAACAGAAGTAATCCCAAACAAGCTTTTGGAAAACCTTAGAACACTAAACGTACCTCAAGATCTTTACAAGGATATGCAGAAAGCAGTGCTACTTTCAACAAGCCGAACAGTCAAAAAGTATATGGGTAATCAAAGAAGAACCCCACGGGCCCAATAACACGGAAAGGGCCCCCACAGAGCTCAATCCTTTTGATATCGGTGATATCTGGGATGAGTGAATGTTCCCCGTAGAGGGCACTATGACAGGTCTCGCGACCTGTCAGAAAATCATAATAATATTAATGATAATAATGTCTTTATTTCTGTGCTAAATACATAATACAAGAAAGGGCAAAGTTCAGATGTAGATGCCACCTGTGTGGAATCTACCCTGATCAACTTAACCTAAGTAATTATGACAATAATAGCTGATTTAATTTGACGACTAATAAATAAACTATAAATATATACAGGCTGGCCCACTCTCAACGCAGGCTTCCATAGCATCTAATCTACTAAACTTTTTAATATTTTTTAATAACGGAGCCATAGGGAGGCATTAGGCTCACAATTTAAAATTATTTTAAATTATACAGGGTCTCCCAAATAGTCAGGGCATATCAAACATACTGTTTTTAAACGGAAAACCCTATATCTTACATTACTTTTGAATTCTACATAAAATTACAACTATTTTTTAGTAAGTGCATTATAAGTCTAAACTTAATAGTTTCTGAGATATCGAGTTTTGAAAAATGACATTTTTGAACTTTGACAGCGTCTAGCTTTCTAACGATACGCCATATAGCAAAACGGCTTACATGCCCCTATCTTACTTTTTTATTATCTTTCCAAAAATGCCAACTTCCGGCTAAACCGGAAGTACTATATTTCCAGTTTTTGAGCTACATCCGGTTTAACCGGAAGTTGACACTTTTAGAAAGATAGTAGAAAAGTAAGGTAGGGACATGCAAGCCGTTTTGCTCTAAGACGTACCGTTAGAAAGCTAGAAGCTGGCAAAGTTCAAAAATATCATTTTTCAAAACTCGATATCTCAGAAACTATTAAGTTTAGACTTATAATGCACTTACTAAAAAATAATTGTAATTTTATGTAGAATTCTAAATTAATGTAAGATATAGGGTTGGGCCACCCAGTATATACCTATTTTTGTTAATAATATATGTAAACAGTGCTTTCCAAATAAGAGAGGAAAAAGGAAGGAAAGTAAAGGCCTAACAAGTCTTTATAAGTCAGCTGGTCGAGAAGAGAGATGTTTGAGAATATTTTGTTTAAAAGTAGCTGGCGTAAGAGTCTTGAAGGAGTCGGAGAGTTGTATAATCTAGTCGCGTCAAATGTAAAATAGCCTTCAAACATGAAGGACTTGTGCAGGGCTGCGATAATATACATCTTAACCACTTGAGTTTCGGAGATATCAATGATCGACAAAAAACGTCGGTTTGTGAACTAATAAATAAACATAAAGAATGCGTTTCGTTTTCACTAGAAGATCTGGGAAAAACAAACGCTGTAGGAATGCACATTAAAACGAGGGTTAACGACCCCATAGTTTACAGCCCATATCGAGTGGCACAATCTGAAAGACCTATTTTAGACGAAATAATACAGGGGTTGCTTCAAAATAAAATAATTCGAGAATCTACTTCGCCTTATGCAAGCCCCGTTTTATTGGTAAAGAAAAAGACTAATGAATGACTACCGGATGTGTGTAGATTATCGTAAGTTAAATGCGATAACAATTAAAGACAAATATCCACTTCCGCGTATAGAAGATCAAATCGATAACTTGGGAAGAAATGTATTTTTTATTGGACTTGATTTAGCATCAGGGTTTTACCAGGTCCCAATGTCTCCAGATACAACAGAAAAAATGGCATTTGTTACACCTGATTCACACTACGAGTTTTGGCGCATGCCATTTGGTTTGGCTAATTCCCCAGCCGTATATCAAAAATTATTGAATAATGTACTTGGACATTTAAAGAACACCATTGCTTTCCCCTACATTGACGATATTATAATTCCCTCCACTACATTCGAAGAGGGCTTAAAAAGATTGGAATTAGTACTCCAAGCACTGGATAAAAATAAACTCACCCTAAAACTTAGTAAATGTTCATTTCTTAAACGTAAAATTGCTTATCTTGGACAAGAGATCAGTTCTGATGGAGTGAAACCTGGGGAACATAAGATATAACGTCTAACGTCACCAACTAATGTCAAACAAACTCGCCAATTTTTGGGCCTCTGTGGATATTTTCGAAAATATGTTAAAAACTACGCCACCATTGTTGAGCCATTAACGCGTTTAACAAGGAAAAATACACAATGGGATTGGGGAGAACAACAAAAAAATGCTTTTTCAAACATTAAAGATATATTGACAAGGCCAATTTTAGCAATTTTTGACCCGACCCTGTATACCGAGTCGCACACTGACGCAAGTGCTATTGAATTTGGAAGTATGTTCATTCGAAAATATGGTAAAGAAGAAAGGGTAGTGGCCTACTTTAGTAAACAGACCACCCCTGAACAACGCTATTATCATTCGTACTAACTGGAGACCCTGGCGGTAGTATTGTCGTTGCGTATTTACTGGGCCTTGAATTTAAAGTCGTTACTGACTGTAGCGCTTTAAGGACGTTTTCAAAGAAAGATTTAATACCACGAATTGGAAGATGGTGGCTAGAAGTTTTAGACTACAATTTCTCCATAGAATACCTCCCTGGTTCAAAAATGAGCCATTTTGACGCACTTAACAACATAACAGAGGGTGAATGGATTCTGGCAGTACAGTTACAGGACGATCCCAGGCAACCAGAAGACGAACAATGACGTCTTGTGACGTCGTTTATTGGTTATATTTAGTCATTTTCGTCAAAAGACGACTTTCGGCCCAAAAAAGACGTCATTGTGACGACATATCGACGCCGTTATAGATCGTCTCGCGCATTACGTCTTAAGACGTCGATTTTTGGTTTAGCGTATGAATTTCGATAGGAGCAGGTAAACATGAGACATGAGACTCTATAGAGAGTAAAAGGCACCCCAGACGTCTGGCTGTGATTAGTTAACATTTAGTTGACATAAATGACATTTGACGGCTAAGCACATTTTTGTTGGCGCTTATCGTGTACCTACCCATATATTTTTATTAAAAAAGTAAAAAAAAAAGTAAGAAAAAGTGATCTCGGACGGGGATACGAACCTACAACCTTCAGCGTTGCAGGCAGACGCTCTAACCACTACGCTACGATCAGTTAATCTTATTTCGGCAATGACAGCAGCCGTCCGACAGTCCGAGGTGCTTTTTAGTAGTACTAAACATACATAGGTATCCCAACGTTGCCATCACAAAACGAGGCAAAACGGGAACCGTTTGGCGCCCTTTTAACCCATATAAGTCTAGTGGAAGTGGCAACAACATATTCCATTTGGGTTACCAATGGGCGATATAGCATATTATATTGTATATTTATTTTAAATCAATCACAGCTGATGTCCCGAGTGCCAAACAGTTATTGGCAACGTTGGAGTTATGTCTGCCAGCTGCCTGCATATCTAGCTTCTCTCTCGGTCACGACGCTAGACCGCCGCGAGCGTGAGGACTGTCAAATTTCAGCAATTTCCATTGGTTGAAACAATCATCTGACGTGAACCGACCAATTAAATTCCTGCAATTTGCGTCTAGTGTGATGCGTTCCTTTCCCGCTTTCTCCATCCCCAAAAAAACATAAGCGGTTGAGCTACTGGTCAATTTCCCGGTTTTTTCATAAATTCCAAATTCATGTGTTTGGTGTGTGCAATTTATTCTCTGGTTGGTAAGTACCTATATAGATATAATATATAATACTCCTACCATATCATAATAATTGTGGTAATAACTAATCTTTTTCAATAAGGATCCCGAAATGAGCAGATTAAAAAAGCTAGGTTAGTTCAGTGAAAACGGTGTAGTTGTTTAAATTTCGATTTCTGCAAACTTGACCGAGACAATCTGGTCGTAAGTCTAGTTATCTGTACCTATCCAAATTAGCAGACTTTAGGATTTATTATAAGCACTGGATTAGTAAAAATTTAAATGTTAATTATGGAAAGTACGTCAAGCAAATTGGATACAATTATGTTCTTTTTAGGTACTTAAACGATAAGTTCCATTATGTCATATGTAGTTATAGAATTCTCTGACAGTGGGGGGCTTGCTGTGGTTGATTCGGATTGGTTAACTCCTAGAAAATGTGAAGTGTTCTGGCCTCCTTATAAGGACCGAGGAACCTTTTTCAAAGCCTTGAAAGCACATGAACAACGTGAGGAATCGTGGAAAGTGTATTCTGTTGCTCGTGTCTTTTTTGAAACAGGTTTGGCTGGAAAGCATTTCGTTGTTTACTTAACTTTTCAATTACTTTTTGCCTCTTGCCTGGGGCTCTCGGAGTAGGAGGGGGCTATTGCTCCATCACTCTCTGTATTGACACCTATTGTTTGAATATGTTTTATAGGGTATCTACATATTTTCAGATGATCTAGACAGAGCTTTAGACAAACAAAAAAAAGCTGAGTTTACTTCCAACTTGGACACGACAGAAGAGGAAGACGAAGAACAATTTGGTAAAAGGAGAAGAATTGTTACGAAAAGGTTATATTCCAGTGACGATGAGGAAGATGATGGACGCCCTAATAGACATTTTGTCATAAAACGTCCTCCACCAATTAAATCAAGCGTTTTAAAGAAAAAGAAAGGTTCAGGCAACTTGCAAGGTAGGTATCGCTTTCTGTATACAGATAGGTAATAATTAGTTATTTAATTTAACTGATAGTAAGTGTCAAGTGTAACACTGTGTAATTTTCGTGATAGGCATTGAAAGTTTAGGAATATAGTTTAATAAATATAAACTTTTAGATGTTCTCTCATTACATCCCAGTCCTACGGAAACTGCAAGTTTAAACAAACTGACATCTCTGTTTCATACACCAACCGGATGTGCTCCAAGCCTTTCTAGTGAAACTTCAGGTAAATTTTTTTCCTCTAAATTGGGTGCAGTTCCTTCAAATCTAGTTTAGTTGATGTTTAGGTTTTGAAGTACGTATTTCTTTTTAATTTATTTAAAGGATATACTGCTTTAGTTTTGTGTCTATGATGTCAGATAACTATTTGTCGAGTGGTATTTATTAAATAAAAACTTTTAGGGGGCCCTTCCCAGTGTACCAAGGTTACAATATCTACAACTGACAATAACTGTATACCTTTTAATGTTCCTGCACAAGTTCAGACACCAATACTCACAACTTCAACCATTCCTTCTTTAAATAAAGGTAATTTAAATTTTTTGTTTTTTCCGACATAAACTGTAATTTATTTTATGTTTAGGTTTTGAATTATTGCTTCAACACATTATATGCCTGAAAGAGCAAAATAAACAAATTTTGGCTACCCTTCAAAGTAGACCTGCCGAGCACGTAAATTCAAGAATATCCAAGGGATTTCCAATAGACTCATTAGAAAATCTTCTTAAATTTGAGCAAGATGAATTAGAAGCAGAAGGTGGAGTGGAAAGTCTGGTTAGTTTGTCCTACACTTTTATTAATATTTTCTCTCTTTTTCAGAGCAATCAGGCTATCGCAGATTGTAAAATTAACCTGACCGATATAACACTTAGTACAATTAATGTGTAGCTCTGTTTTGATTTTAAAAATGTTGTTTTATTTTCTTTGCAGACTGATTTTTGCTCCATGTTGGGAGGAGATGGTATAACTGGAAGGACATACAGAGTTTTGAAGGAGCTTATTTCCGATAAGCTGGCATCCAAATTCAGCTTTTATGGAAAAAGAGCAAACAAGAAGATATTTGCTGACTTAAAATTAAAGCGGGTCATAGTAGGTAAGCAAGTCTATTTTTTTATATTTTGAGGGTAAATTTGACTTGCCGGCTTACCATAAAATAATGACTCCTCATTACACTCCTCTTATTTAAGGACCAGGTTTTGATTTTTAAATAGGACACCCTTGATATTTTTAGTTATTTGGCCTCAGCTTGATACCTTCAATGTTATGATACCTTATTTAAGTAAGGTACTTTCAACTTATTTTCTTTTTTAACCTAGAATACTGATGGTATCCTGCATTATTCTGTGTTTTACGAATGAATTTGTTTTTATAATGTTTAATTTAAAGTAGGACTGGCAGTAGTAAGAACATTTTTGAAAAAACCAAAAGCTTGTTATATTTGAAATAACATTTATGGTACCTCTGAAGATTTGTTAATTCATTCATTCACATTAAAATGTCATTCTTTTCAATTTCAGCATGATGGTTAATTTTCCTTTTGCTTTATTAAAATTTCAGAAGCTGTCAAAATAAAATGCAATGATGCAACAGATCGAGATGTAGAGAATGCAATAAAAACATGGCTAAAGCATGCACCACAAAGGGTAAAAACTGCAGAAGCTAAAGTAATAAATCTTTTTATGCGAAGTGTTTACATTTTTTATGCGAAGTGTTTCATTATTTTATGTTAAGACTTATGGAAAAACTTATGTTTCTTATGATTTATGAGACTTTTATGTCGTTTATGTTTATGAGAATTTTATGTCGTTTATGATTTATGAGACTTTTATGTCGTTTATGTTTATGAGACTTTTATGTCGTTTATGTTTATGAGACTTTTATGTCGTTTATACATAGGATAGGTTAACGGAACGAAAATCTGTAAATATTGAAACCTGCCTTGACATGTACCAGTTTCTTTATGTATCCAGATGTGTTCTTTAAGGTTATTTTACTATTTTTGCCAACGGTGTGTATAATATAGTTCAGGTCAATTTCATAGACTTGTGTCACACACCATATATTTTAATTTTAATTTTTCCGACTAGTTTCCGTAGCCATAATATGTACTTTGCCAGTTTCAATCATTTTTCAAGACTAATAAAAATAGTTTTAAAAGTATTTTTGTTCAGTTACTTGATAC
Source organism: Polydrusus tereticollis (assembly GCA_963920685.1). NCBI lineage: Eukaryota > Metazoa > Arthropoda > Insecta > Coleoptera > Curculionidae > Polydrusus > Polydrusus tereticollis. The sequence continues at coordinate 110,288,156 of OY987332.1, read as the reverse complement.
ACAATGTGTTTCAATAAGTAGATATGCAGCATATGAAATTTTTATTTAAATTGTAATGTCAGAAATTTAATCATTACAATTTAATTCCTCATAATGAAGGGTCCTTGTTAGTAAATTATGGGTGCAATATAATAACCTGCTAAATAATTGAAACTATGACAATTACCCCTAACCAAATGGTCACCACACATTATGAAACTGGGCCTTATGCAGATATATATCTGCATAAGGCCCAGTTTCATAATGTGTGGTGACCATTTGGTTAGGGGTACTTGTCATAGTTTCAATTATTTAGCAGGTTATTATATTGCACCCATAATTTACTAACAAGGACCCTTATTTGGTCATCAAACCGTGTGAAACTGGTCCTTCAAGCAACGTCATGTAACGACGTTAATAGGACGTCATGTAACGTCGTTAATAGGACGTCATGTAACGTCGTTAATAGGACGTCACTGGGCGTGACTTATTCACGTCTTCCTGACGTACCAGGGACGTCATAGTAGACGTCATGTTAGTCAAATCTCGACGAAATCTGACGTCACTCATACGTCATATGGTTGCCTGGGATCAAATATGCAGAATTCGCAATATACTAAAAGAAAAATCAGTAAATCGTGATGAAAAACAGTATTTTTAAAATTATATGTTACAAAATGAGAAAGTTTATAGAAAACTAGAAGAAAACAAAGTGGCTTGGGTAGTTCCTCAAAACGTAAGATGGCAAATTTGCAGGCTTTATCATGATAACATGGGTCATTTCGGGTTAGAAAAGACGTTGAAGAAGATTAAGGAGAACTACTGGTTTCCCGGAATGCGACAGTTTGTCAAAAAGTATGTCGCTGCCTGCCTAAACTGCATGTACTATTAGGCAAAATCTGGAAAAGCGGAAGGACATTTAAACCCGATAGAGAAAGTTCCGGTCCCGATGGACACCTTACACCATGACCACTTGGGACCTTTTGTGACTAGTAAGAAGAAAAACAAGTATATTTTTGTAGTGGTAGATGGTTTTACAAAATTTTGTATTGTTGAACCTGTTAAGTCTACAAAATCCAAAGATTGTATCAAAGTATTGATGAATGTGATTCATTTGTTTGGGACACCTAGAAGAATTATAAGCGACAGAGGAACGGCGTTTATGTCCGAATCATTTAGATCGTTTTGTCTAAATTATAATATTAAGCATATCTTAAATGCCGTGGCCACCCCAAGAGCTAATGGTCAATGCGAACGATACTGGCGTCGTTGTCAACCACAGCAGCAGATGACAATGAAGATAAATGGGACACATATGTTAAGTAGGTCCAAAGTGCAATAAATTGCAGCATAAACAGCTCAACGGGAGCTTCCCCAATAGAAGCACTTGCAAGTTATAAAGCAAGGCATATTGCAGAGTCAAAAATATTGAGAGAAGTCGAAGATAATCTAAGTCGAATAGATATGAATGATCTAAGAAAAAAAATTAAAGAAAGTATAGATTCGACACAAGTTAAACAGAAGCGTAGATATGATCTTACTCGAACTGTTGCGAAAAAGTACGAAGTGGATGATCTCCTCATGGTCAGCAAAACCGATAGTCCAGCCAGCGGTCAGCCGAGAAAGATGCTTCCGAAGTTTAAGGGTCCGTTTCACATAACAAAGGTACTATTTATTGACCGGTATGTAGTGCAAGACTTACGAGATAGATACAAGCGACAAGCCACAGTAATTGCAGCTGACAATATCAAACCTTGGGTAACGTTAAAAGGTAACATTGCGTGCAAGGTTGACGTACATTTATACAACTGTATACGGCATAGCAATCAGTAAAGTAAAAGTTAAAGTTAGACATATTGAGTGAAAAGCTAAAGGCTGGAGCTCATTTTAAAGTTTGGTCGAAAGACTCGAAAGGCTAAAGGCTGGGAATCATCAAGTCCGAGTGAAAAGCTAAAAGCTGGAGCTCATTTAATTTGACCGAAAGGCCTAGGGCCGGAAGTCAATAGTTATTAGCCGAAAAGCAAAGGGCTGGAAGCCAATAACAAGAAAAACGTTGACCGCAAGATAAGGCTAACAAAGGGCTGGTTGGTCAAAAAATAAGTTATTAGGAATGCTAATAAACGGTTGTCCATATGTAAAGTCAAAGATTGATTTGCAAGTTGGGTGCACAAGTCAGACACCCAAGCTATAAATCATAACAAGTTAAGAATTTAAGAAACATAAGTTGTTTCGTTTCGAATGTTAAAGTTGCTACTACCTGGGGTTGTATGGGTGTATAGATAACAAGCAAAAAGATGCTAGAGAATAACAAAAGACACGTGGTTAAGGATCAAGTTTACTGTGTAAGTAGTTTCCAAATTTTGATTCTGAACTTTATTTACAGATTCCGAGAGTCCGAGGTCGGACTATCTACAGGATGGCCGAATATAACGCACGACCCTGATTCAATACCACGACTGTTTAGTTTTTAATCTATTATACTTTTAAGATAAACAAAAACGACGGGTCGACAGGTAAAATTTCGAGGGCGGGCAGTGATTGACGTGTATGCAGAGAACACAGAGCTCTTTTAAGAACGATTTAGCCTACGGGAATATTTAACAAAGACTTTTAGAATTTTCTGTTTCAAGGTTGTTTATCCGTTTTCAATTAATGATTATATTCTTTAAAGTTTATTGAACATTAACGCGTTTTAATTCCTATCCTTTAACATATTTTAATTTCTTCCAATTTAATTTTGCTAACTGTGTTTACTTAAAGTCAAAATTATCATAGTTGGTGACAATAGATATAAATTTCATGACAACAATGATATCCTCAGAAGTAGGTTAAGTTAACAGAACATTGATAATTTGGACCATAATTAGGCAATATTATCTATAAATACTAATTAACTAAAATAATATAAAACTTGTCAAAAATAAAATCTTAACTGTGCTAGTGTTATCACTAGTGATGGGATAATTCGAATTAAAAATAATCGATAATCCGATTTTTTAAATAATCGTTATCATCCGATTATGAAAATATAATTCGAATTATTTGATTCGAATGATGAGAATCTGAATGCTCGCGCAATTTAATCACCCAAAATCGTTCTGCGATCTGCCAGGCCTTAACCGGCATTGCCACAGCTCGCTCAATCGAGCGAAATCTTGCTCTTTTTTTCAGAATCGCTCTGTCGCTCCGACTTTATTAAAATAGTCTCAAACAGCTGATCTTTTTTTAGTGCCGGGTCTAATTATTTAGGTTATAATATTTTAAACTTTTAAAGAAAACTGGAGTAATAAAGAAAATAATAATCTAACGGCAACAGCGCGCTACTCTCGGGGACAATAATCGGCGATCGGCAGCACTTGTTGGTGGTGGCTGCCCATATTCGATGTGTATTATGAATGATATATAATTCGAATTATAATGCGATTATTGAAATCATTCATAACCTGATAATCTGATTATTAAAATAATACGATTTTTCCCAACACTAGTTATCACATTATTTATCAATTAAGCATATCATTATACAATTTCATTTATTGAGTCATTGCTTAAACAACCTCAGATATTAACCGCACATGTAAACATATCGACTTCCCCTGGTTCCTTATGCCGGAGAAAACGTTTACTTAAATTAGATTTATACTAAGTCTAATAATCACACTGACACAATCGGAGAAGATGCGTCTCTAAATGACCTTTCTGAATGCTTTGATAATCACACTGACTACATTTAAACATATTAACTTCCTCTAGATCCTTATGTCGGAGAAGATGCCTCTTCAAATGACCTTTCCAAATGCTTTCATAATCACAGTGACTACATCTAAACATATTAATTTCCTCTGGATCCTTATGTCGGAGAAGATGCCTCTTTAAATGACCTTTCCAAATGCTTTCATAATCACAGTGACTACATTTAAACATATTAATTTCCTCTGGATACTTATGTCGGAGAAGATGCCTCTTTAAATGACCCTTCCAAATGCTTTCATAATCACACTGACTACATTTAAACATATTAATTTCCTCTGGATCCTTATGTCGGAGAAGATGCCTCTTTAAATGACCTTTCCAAATGCTTTCATAATCACAGTGACTACATTTAAACTTATTAACTTCCTCTAGATCCTTATGTCGGAGAAGGTGCCTCTTTAAAGGACCTTTATGAATGCTTTGATAATCACATTGACTACATTTAAACTTATTAACTTCCTCTGGCTCCGTATGTCGGAGGTGCGCCTTTAAATTACCTTTGCGAAAGGCTTTGATAATCACACTGGCTACATTTAAACATATTAACTTTCTCTGGATCCTTATATCGGAGAAGGTGCGTCCTTTAAATTACCTTTGCGAAGGCTTTGATAATCACACTGGCTACATTTAAACATATTAATTTCCTGTGGATCCTTACGTCGGAGAAAATGCGTCTTTAAATGACCTTTCCAAATGCTTTGATTGACTACATTTAAACTTATTAACTTCTTCTAGATCCTTATGTCGGAGAAGGTGCCTCTTTAAAGTACCTTTATGAATGCTTTGATAATCACATTGACTACATTTAAACTTATTAACTTCCTCTGGCTTCGTACGTCGGAGGTGCGCCTTTAAATTACCTTTGCGAAAGGCTTTGATAATCACACTGGCTACATTTAAACATATTAACTTTCTCTGGATCCTTATATCGGAGAAGGTGCGTCCTTAAACTACCCTTGTGAATGCTTTGAAAATCACACTGGCTACATTTAAACATATTAACTTTCTCTGGATCCTTATATCGGAGAAGGTGCGTCCTTAAACTACCCTTGTGAATGCTTTGAAAATCACACTGACTACATTTAAACATATTAACTTACTCTGGATCCTTATGTCGGAGAAGGTGCCTCTTTAAATGACCTTTCTAAATGCTTTGATAATCACACTGACTACATTTAAACATATTAACTTCCTCTGGATCCTTATGCCGGAGAAGGTGCCTTTTTAAAGTACTTTTCTAAATGCTTTGATAATCACACTGACTACATTTAAACATATTAACTTTCTCTGGATCCTTATGTCGGAGAAGGTGCCTCTTTAAATGACCTTTCTGAATGCTTTGATAATCACACTGACTACATTTAAACATATTAACTTCCTCTGGATCCTTATGCCGGAGAAGGTGCCTTTTTAAAGTACTTTTCTGAATGCTTTGATAATCACACTGACTACATTTAAACATATTAACTTCCTCTGGATCCTTATGCCGGAGAAGGTGCATTTTTAAATTACTTTTCTGAATGCTTTGATAATCACACTGACTACATTTAAACATATTAACTTTCTCTGGATCCTTATGTCGAAGAAGATGCCTCTTTAAATGACCTTTCCAAATGCTTTCATAATCACAGTGACTACATTTAAACATATTAACTTTCTCTGGATCCTTATGTCGAAGAAGATGCCTCTTTAAATGACCTTTCTGAATGCTTTGATAATCACACTGACTACATTTAAACATATTAACTTCCTCTGGATCCTTATGCCGGAGAAGGTGCCTTTTTAAAGTACTTTTCTGAATGCTTTGATAATCACACTGACTACATTTAAACATATTAACTTTCTCTGGATCCTTATGTCGGAGAAGGTGCCTCTTTAAATTACCTTTCTCAATGCTTTGATAATCACATTGACTACATTTAAACATATTAACTTTCTCTGGATCCTTATGTCGGAGAAGGTGCCTCTTTAAATGACCTTTCTTAATGCTTTGATAATCACATTGACTACATTTAAACATATTAACTTCCTCTGGATCCTTATGTCGGAGAAGGTGGCTCTTTAAATGACCTTTCCAAATGCTTTGATAATCACACTGACTACATTTAAACATATTAACTTTCTCTGGATCCTTATGTCGGAGAAGGTGCCTCTTTAAATTACCTTTCTTAATGCTTTGATAATCACATTGACTACATTTAAACATATTAACTTCCTCTGGATCCTTATGTCGGAGAACGTGCCTCTTTAAATGACCTTTCTCAATGCTTTGATAATCACATTGACTACATTTAAACATATTAACTTCCTCTGGATCCTTATGTCGGAGAAGGTGCCTCTTTAAATGACCTTTCTCAATGCTTTGATAATCACATTGACTACATTTAAACATATTAACTTCCTCTGGATCCTTATGTCGGAGAAGATGCGTCTCTAAATGATCTTTCCGAATGCTTTGATAATCACACTGACTACATTTAAACATATTAACTTCCTTTGGATCCTTATGTCGGAGAAGGTGCGCCATTAAATTTCTTTTCCGAATGCTTCGAAAATCACATTGATCACATTTAAACTTAACTTTTCCTGAACCCTTACGAAGGCGGTGTTTGTACACATTTCTTTGACGAAATATCCCCAAGTCATTCTTAAAGTTTACCTTAAGTTTCTGACTAACCCGATTCTCACGCTGCTGTTGGATCTGGACTCTGCAATCTTGATGTTCGCCAATGCTGTAATAGAGAAAAACATTTTTAAGGTATATTAATCGTACCAGTTAATTTATCAGCAATATTACCATATACAGGAACATTTCTTTAAATGCCTAACCAAATAGGTAACTTTTCTCTTATCAGCGCCAAGAAATACCTGATTTTCAATCTAAATTTATTTGGACAGACGAAGCGCGATTTAGAAATGGTTGAATATTCAATAAACATAACCATCACTACTACTGGAGTAGAAAGAATAATTTAGGATAAAGGCGAATGCAAACAAATTCAAAGAAAAGTAAAACACACTTATTACTAATTCCACTATATTAAAACTTGGAATTAGTAAACAGTATGTTTTACTTTTCTTTGAATTTATCATGGAATTCCACCAAGTAACGGCAGAAACAGTGCGAATGCAAACAAGGTTTGGATTTAATGTGAGGTTATAGGTTATTTGAAGTAAATCCTTAGATTACTAGTCTCACAAATGTTTTAGGCCACCATTTGATTGGGCTCTTTAATTTTGAAAAAAATCTAACTGGAAATAGAAATCTGCAGCTGTTGCAAAAACAAATTATTATTCCAGCAATGGAATTGCATAACACTTAGTTTCTACAAGATGCCTGTCCAGCCTGTCGACGGGTAATTTCATAAAATAAAATAGATTGCAAAATGATGATAAGTCTGGAGTTTACCAATTAAATTGTAAAGACTGTCCATAAACAGGCCAACCTGGGAGAAGTTTTTCTAAGAGAATAAAAGAAGATTATTCAAGCTACATTAAGTCAAAAAAGCAATTCCAATTATGCCTATCATTTAATAGAAACCAACCATAACTTGAGGCCATTATTTGCAAAACTCGCCCTATGCTTTGAAGTAAATTGTTCAGGAAATGAAAAAAACGCATCACAGTACGACTAATGCATTTTCCCAGACAGCACGCAATATCCAATGGACATCCCAAAATAGTCCAAAAGAAGTACGGGATATCCTGTACTTCTATCGTATGTCCTTTGGATATCCATTGCTCTGAATCCATTGGACATATTAAAACTGGAGATCCAATGGATGTCTGTTTCAGGACATCGGCTCATATTTAAATTATTTTCAAAATTGCCGCCAGAAATTGACATATGTCTAATGTGTCTATCCTACTAGCGGATGTTTCGGAACTAATATACTTTGTGTATTGGCGCCATTTGTGTATCGTGGCTCGTGGCGTGGCATCATCAGTTTTAAAGAGTTTGCTCGTTTTGGTTTTGGGTTTAAAATAAGATTTAGAATCAACCAAGAATTATAAAACTTGTGTATAACTTTGGTGTGCGTGCTTTATTCCTGTTTTTTTGTGAAAAAGTAAGGATATTATAAGGTTATAAGGAAAGGAATACCTACCCACTATGCTTGAATGTTATTGGGTTTATTATAAAACTTATTATATATTTTAAACTGTTTAGGTATATATAGTTGGAGTTGGATAAACCCGAACTAAATTATATTTTTATAGTATTGTGATAATGCCTAAAGCTAAGATTTCTCGCATGAACTATAAACGAGAGAAAAAAAGTAAGGATCTTTTCCTAACACGACATTTCTTATCATCTTTTGGAAATGAAACGAGCCAGTGTTGTAGCGGCAGTACACTAAATGATGCACAATGTTCCAGTTCGTTAAATTCAGTTAATTTTTCTTATCCTTGTGCATCATTAACTGATACTGATCAAATTCTAGATAGTGGTATACACTCGACATTGATTGTTCAAAACAAAATTCTGCATGTAGTGCTACTTGTGATGATATAGTTAGTACTAGAAGTAGTAGTTCAAGTTTTAGTCTTGTACCTGAGCTCGAGTGCCAAGAGGTCAGTTGCAAAATACTTCCCGATAAGAGTAGTAATAGTAGTTTACAGCATAATCAACCTGAATCTCAACTTCACGGTTCATCATTGGCTTCCTGGGCTATAAAAAATAATATCACTCATGTTGCAATTAATGAATTATTGCCTCTGCTAAAGCCTTTTCATGATAACTTACCTCTTGATGCTCGAGCTCTATTAAAAACTCCAAGGAACATTGAAGGAATACGAATAGTTGAGCCAGGATATTATTTTCATTTTGGCCTACAAAAATGTATTAAAAATCTTCTCTCAAACCATGACGGTATTAGTAGGCTAAGTTGTGTTGAGATTTATATCAACATTGATGGCCTTCCACTTTTTAAAAGTTCTCAGCTTCAAGTATATCCTATTCAGTGCAGGTTAAAGCAAAACAGAAAAAATGTAGATATGGTTGGTATATACTGTGGGCATGAAAAACCAAAAAATGTCAATTTATTTTTAGATGATTTAGTCAATGAGGCCAATAATTATATAACGAATGGTGTAAGTTTTAAGGGTCATCATTATGCTTTCCACATTAAGGGATTTATTTGTGATGTTCCAGCTAAATGCTATATTACACAAACAAAGGGTCATTCCGGTTATTTTTCATGTTCAAAATGTGATACGGAGGGTTCATATATTAAAGGAAGAGTTTGTTTTCCTGATTTAACTTTTAATTTAAGAACAAATGCTGAATTCAGGCACAAAACTTACCCTGAGCACCATATTGGTACTTCACTATTAGAGTCCCTTTTAAATCTAGATATGATTAATGATTTTGCTCTAGATCCCATGCATTTGCTGTATTTAGGTGTTGTGAAAAAATTAGTTGTTAATCTATGGTGTAATGGAAAGCCACCTTGCAAACTGTCATATTCTCAAATTAAAGAATTATCACAAAAGTTGATTAATCTAAAGGAAGATATACCTTGTGAGTTTAATCGAAAACCAAGATCTCTTATGGAAAGCAACAGGTGGAAAGCCATAGAATTTCGGCAATTTTTACTTTACACGGGACCCATTGTTCTAAAATCAGGAATTTCAAATGATATGTTTTTAAATTTTCTTACCTTACATGTAGCAGCCACAATTCTATCAAGTTCAAAATTAAAAAAATCCTATATAGATTATGCAAGTGAGTTACTTGTTTATTTCCTTAAATCATTTATTACTCTGTATGGAAAAGAAAATGTCTCTCACAATGTGCATAATTTATTACATTTATCTGAAGAATCTAAACGTTATGGAACTTTAGATGAGTATAGTGCATTTTCATTTGAAAACTACATGCAGGAAATTTTGAAATTTATTCGTAAGAATGAGAAACCTTTGCAGCAAATAATTTTAAGAAAAAGTGAAATTGACAATAATTTGAAGAATTCTCATATATCATCAGTGCATTTTCCATGCCCTACAAAAGAACACTTTGGAGGTCCACACTTGCATTTAAGAGGTCAACAATTTATGTGTGTTAAATTCAGCGACTTTACCCTTAAAATCTCTGAACCTGATAATTGCTGCTGTCTTCAAAGTGGGGATGTTATAGTAATCAAAAATTTTGTGCTTTGTGATGGTGATATATTTATCATTGGTTCAAAATTTATTGAGTTAAAGGATTTTTATGAAAAACCATGTTTGTCATCAGTTTTATATACATATTTAGTGAACACTAAAGATTTAGTTGATTTTGAAGTTTGGCCAATTACTGCTGTAGATTACAAATGTATTAAAATTAGGTTATCAAATAATGATTATGTGGTCATGCCACTTTTGCACATTTAAACTCATATTGATTTGACCCCCAATTTGCCAAGGCAAATTAAAATACAGGGTGTTAGATGAATCTTGAAAAAGTGTATCTTATTTCACACACAAGTTCTGGCTTGTTGAAGTTTGAAATGTTTATAGGTAAATAAAAATAAAAATGTATGTTTGTGAAACAAAAATATTTTTGATTGAAACTTTTGATACAACAAAATAATAAAAAAAATAGAATTTAAATTTTTGCCCACTTGATATAAAATTTTTTTATATGTATGTACAGTATGTCCGGTGATGTGGTAGACATGGGTACTTTCCTCTTGTATATAATTAGAGTTTTTAACTTTTGGGACAGCCTGTATACAATATTTCTTTTTTTTTTCATCGACAATCGTATTTTCTCAGCCAGCTAAATTTTTTATAAAGAAGGAATTACTTTTCCTGGAAAAATCAGTTTTTGGTCTGTTTGTCCTCTTACGTTTCTACCATATCGCCGGACATATATGTTATATGACTGTATATATGTTAAAAATCGAAAACTAAATGTTTATGTTAGATATTTGGAAGAAAAATAAAAAATTTAAATAATTTTTTTATGGTCTACCACCATTCATAAAATTAGTCTTACGAGTGTGCAGTATACTTTGGACATAAATTGAACATGGCATCATCATCTCTCATGGATAATTGGCAGAGTTGGACAGTAATCGAATTTATAGATAGCAATACAGTTGAAGCAGTTCCAACGTCGTGGATCGTTGGTCGTCAATGCTATTGGCCTGCAGCATCAAAAGATAGAATACTAAGCGAATTAAAGAAATGCAATATGCCAAATGATACTTGGCCCCTGTATGATGTACGTGTTTTTAAGGATGCTACTTATGGTAAGTTTATAGTAGCTGTTGTTTTTTATTGTTGTAAAGACTTGCAATCAAGTTAGAAGAGAAGTGATCTTTAAAGTTACAACATGAATTTACAGCTACTTAATTTTTTTGTATATTAGGTAATGTTATTCATTTCGTTTTGGTATTAAGTCGCTTCTGATTCCTAAATTGGATGGATTTATCCATTGTTTTTTTTTATATTAATAATTACAAAATTATCACAAGATTCATAGATATATATTAGATACGTACAGTGGCTGTCCAGATTTTGTTTCAAAAATTCAAAATCGTATTTCTTTCATACAAAAATTATAAAAAAAATTTTGCTTAAAATTTTTCCTAAAAATTTCTTAATAATTTTATTCTCCTTTGTGTAAGGAAAGTAGGGATTTTAATTCAATGCTAAAATTTTCTGAGAAATCAAGAACAAAAAAGTTATCCATTTGCTAAGAGCAGGGACCATAGGTACCTATATATATAACACTTTTTTAGATTCCTATGATACGGCTAGGAATAAGACTAGAAAGGCTGAGGAAACCTCAGATCTAAACTCATCTGACCTTGATGAAAAAAGGAAAACAAAACCCAGAAAAGTATCATCGTCAGACTCCGAAGCAGACGTTAACAGTACTATATTGGAAAATCCACCAACTCTTAAGTTTCTACATCAAAAGGGCCAAACAAGGACGAAAGAGGTGGGTGGCAACATTGATATGACATATTATTACTATTGCAACAACTTGACAATCAAATTTTGTTAATGCTTACATGAGTATATTTTGTAAAGTAATTATTATTTTGGATGGGATAGTTCAGTCAGAGGCTTTAATAAAGGGCTTGGCAGTGGAGTTTGCTTGTTTTAAGTTAAATATTTTAATATTTAATTGTGCTTACAAGGAGCTAAAATAAATAAGTTTGAATATGGAAAAATTTAGCAAAAATGCAATTTTTCCATATTTGGTAATAAATTACCTGGCCTGTTCATTTAAGAAAACACTTTATTTTACGCTTTGACACAGGAATTTTAAAATTATTAAGATTAATAATTATAATAATCATGACTTATTTTCAGCTTAAATTGTCGAGGACCACATCATTGTTCAGCAAACAAGAATTAGCACTTCCTAATTATTCTGATTCAGCTAGTTCATTTAGTATGTTCAAGGTTTTTTTGTTTCATACATTCTACTTTTTTGTTCCACTTGCTTTTGTTGGCTTTATTTTTTTAACAAAGACACTTATGAGTAAACATTTGTAGAGAAAAATTAAATAATGTTAAAATGACTTGAATTTCTGTCGATTTGATTTGATATTTCGAAAACTGTAAGAGCGCCGTATTAAAGTTGTTATAAACAATTTTTAACTTTTGAATAATCTATAATTGATATTTGGTCACAGTAGCAGGCATATTTTTGCTGATAATTTTGTTGGCTTTTTTTTTGTAATTATAAATCCGCTTGGTTTTGCAAAATGCATACGTTTATTTTATTAATTTAATTTGTTTTTTATAGGTTCGACGAATCCTAATTACTCATCCGTATGTTCCTGCCCAGAGTACCAGAAGAAAAATGGTATGTTCATGTTCTTATAAATTTTATTTTATCATTGTACCAAAATCTATATTTTTAGAAGAGATTTTAAAAGAAATCTTAAAGAAACAATCGCTGATGAAAGCACAACTAAGGCAAATTGCTGAAGATATTTGCAGTCTTCTGGTGTCACGAAATGACGAAGGAATTATCAGTGAGAATACGAACCAGGAATCGCTTTTCAAGATTTTTGATCTACCATTTTCAAGTGATGTAGACCTGGAAAAGCTCAATTTACATCTGCGTGATGACACCCACTTCAGATACGCGGCAAGTTCTCTTAATTCTTACTTTTTATATTCTTATGAAAACGGTATTTCACTTTACTCGCTTTTATACAAGGTTAAATTATTTCTTTACTGTAAATCCTCTGTACTTACTGTAAAATAACCTCTATAAAAAAATTGTATGTTCTCATTTTCAAGTAAGTAGGTATATTTTAAATCTATTAAATTGTATATTTATCTAATATCTGGCATATTTTTACATATAATTTGTAATTTGTGGATCTCTGTAAATTGAGATGTTTCAAACGTGATTTGGGAGCCTTGCATAATGGTTTGAAATTTTAAGAAATATTTGATGGGCTAAAATTAAGGTCATTTAATCTTGTTTTGACAAGCAAGCTGTTTAGTTCTTGTTTTAAGGCAACCTGAAATAAATACCCTAAAAGCTAAATTTTTAAAACACATTACCTACCTCAATTTTAGACATCAGTGTCTTTCATATAAATTAAAACGACCCCCAGGCAGCTTTTTAAATATGCGCATTAAATAAGTACCTGCATTTCTCACCACTTTTTTCTAACTATGCCACTTTTTTACTGCAGGTAATGGAACTTTCAAAAATGGGGGGTCAAACTCCCCAAGATTTTATAAGACGGACTCTTGGTGCCATAATGACCAATGACTTGGCTCAAACATTCTCCTTTTTTGGAGCGAAAGGAAAATCCGTTTTCAAATCGTTGAAAATTTGGGATGTTCTAAAGGGTGAGTTCATTACTGTATAAAGTATGCCTTTTTTAAATATGTTCCAAGTATGCTTGTGTCAAGGTGACCACTTTTTAAAATACCTACAATGATACTAACTTCTTCATATAATTAAGGAAGGTTTGAAGAAGGAGGTTCAAGAACAAAATAACTGTGAAAGTTGTTTATCGCTATTAAGCGTTTAGGTCTGTGTTCTGTTGCTGTTTAAAGTTAAAAAATGTCTACTCAATAATTACCTACAATCGGTACACGCTCTTAGCTTAGCTGTAACTTCTAAAAAGTTACAAACTTTCATGGTAGACATAGTATATTATAATATAATGCGATTACCCAAAATTGCCTTGTTCTGTTTGTGTTGTTTGCTGGGCTATTTTTGATCAGGAGTAAAAAAGCAACTTTCTCTTTAATTAGAGTTTTAAGGTATATTTATTAAGCCAGATTATTACTTTTTTAGAAGCTGCTGCCAAAGTCAACCCCGAGTTTAACAACTCGGCGGTAGAAGAGAGCGTAAAAAAGTGGTTTCGTCGGGCAAAGGAAAGATGTCAATATTCGGAAAAAAGATTGGTCGTCCAAAAGAAAAGCAATAACAATTAATTTTTTTAATTTAACAATTGTATTAAGAAGATTTTTGTACTGAAATAAAATTTAAGTTAATCATACTTCTTTGGCTTCTTTAAATTTATTAAGCACATGTCTACAGAAAGCTTCAATTAGCAGAGGATCATCTCTTTAGGGTTAAGAAAAACGGAAACGGACATACTGGATGTACCTAATTTTACTATTATGTTTATGTTATTAGTTAACTGAGCATCTAGTATGAATATATCCATTGAATGTCCAAAATTTTTACCGCTGTAGTATCCAATGGATGTCCAGCAAGGATGTTCATTGGACGTACTTTAATACATTAAAGCGGTGTCCAATGGATGTCCAGTAAGGACATCCATGGGACGTCTTTGTTGGACATCCATCGAATGTCCAAATTTTTGAACAACGTGCCATCCTTTGGATGTCCAGTGGATATTCTTCGGCAAAAAACTGGACATCCATTGGATATACGTATATCCGATTTCAGAGATCCATAAGATGTCCAATGGATATGTGCGTGCTGTCTGGGTTCGTAGTTGCTTTTTTTTTCACTGGAAGCCTTGTACGAACAGAAAAACAGTTTTGCAAATAAAAATCAGAAATAAAACAAAAACAATAAATTTTAATTAAGTTTATTTATTTTAATGGTACAGAAAACGTCCAAAATAAAAAGACTGATGACTAAACACGCGCCGTCGCAGCGGCAGCAAGTCACGTGATCATACTAACGCACGCTGTTGGTTCTTATGCATTCAGCGAGTTTTGCAACTAATTACGTGAAGCATAGGGCTAGCTTTGCAAATAACTAGCTTTTTGATGTTACATTTAGGTATCAAAGAGCTTGTTTTAAGAGGAACTGACTTGATCAAACGATTCGCCTTATGAAACTGAACATTTCTGACATAAAAAACAATTTTCAGCAAAAATGTCGATTAGCGAGTTTTGCAAATAATGGCCTCATTTGAACCCAAACTTAAAAATATTACATACGGAGAAGAAAGTAGCTAAATTAGCTGTTGGAATCCCTTGAAATTAATAAACGTAAAAATTACCACCGTTTATTGAATTGATATAGAGACCTAAATAGATCCCCATTGTTAAATTTATTTTAATACCCTATTTACAACAATTACCAGAAAACCCGAAACTTGCACCTCATTGAACTTTACATGTAAATACTCATTCTTGAAAAAGCTATAGTGCAAGCGAAACTAGAATTTTGTAAATAATAAAATAAAGTTTTTAATATAGTGGAATTCGTAAACAGTGTGTTTTACTTTTCTTTGAATTTATCATAGAATTCTACCAAGTAACGGCAGAAACAGTGCAAAATACTGAAGTAGGTCCAGAGGCAAATCGAACCAAGTAGCAATAATGCACGCAAAAAAAAAATTGAGAAGGCTTTTCTTATTGTAAGGCGATTATGATTTCAGCAAAATTTCCAATCGATCTCGGTTGAAATCTGGCTTTTTCAACGAAATCGGTAGGGAACTCATAGATTTCGATATGATTTTGCGATTTCGGCTCCAAATTTGGGATTACGGAGAGATTTCGGGAGTGAGCCGCCTCTCGTATATGCCACTAACTTATTTGAAACTTTAAAATTATTACAGGCGCTAATATATCCTTGTACTATACTTTAAAATTTTGTACATGACATTTTAGCGCCCGGACATTTTAACGGCGGACTTTTTTCTTAGGCATATAGGTACTTATTCGGCTGAATTGGAGCTAACCAGAACCATCCAATCCATCTTTTTGTTTACAATTAGCCTATTGTTTGGGACACACTTCATATTTCTGTCGTGACCCAGTAGGAAAGCAAAGTAAAAACGTTGAAATCAATCTTAGGGGATATAATGTAATGTAATACTAAACCAAGCGGCAACGTCGCATTCGTGCTAAAGTACTATGTTTTTCTTCAACAACCCAATGCTAAAAAATAGAAAAACACATTAATTTCAAAGGCAATATAAATGGCAACACCACATATCAGTGGTGGCAACGTTGTACAAGTCTATAAAAATATACGTTCAAACAAAATCCTATAATGTAAAAAACTGTCTGCTATTTTATAATATTCTCTAAAACGCGATTGTAAGTACGACATAAGCCACGTGCTTAGTAACAAGGAGACGCTATTCTGATTGGCCGATCGACAGTGGCCTGATAAATACGTTGCCATCTTGGTTTCGACGTGTTAAGATCTGATTGCTTAGGATGTTTGGATAGGGTTATATTATGTTCTATTGTTTGTAAACAAATGAGTGTCATTCGAGAATCTAAAGAGATAAGTGGTCGCTCCGTGAAGAGAAAAGCCTTCACGTTAAAAAGGTGTTAAAAGTAATTATTGTTAGTAAAGTGTCATTCGAGAATCTAAAGAGATAAGTCGTCGCTCCGTGGAGAGAAAAGCCTTCACGTTAAAAAAGTGTTAAAGTTTCATTCGAGAATCTAAAGAGATAAGTCGTCGCTCCGTGGAGAGAAAAGCCTTCACGTTAAAAAAGTGTTGAAGTGTCATGCGAGAGTCTAAAGAGGCAATTCGCCGCTCCATGAAGGGAGAAAGCCTTCATGTATAATTTTGTTATTGTTTACAAGTGTCAGGTGAAAAGCATAGAAAGTTAAGTCACCGCTAAGTGAGTAGACAAAGCCATCACTGTGACAGTTGTTATATGTTGTAGCCCATGCTACGGTGAGCAGAGGAGGAGTGTTATTAATCGTTTAATAAAGGAATAATGCAGTAAAATTCAATAAGGATTTTATTTTCCAATTTAAAACAAATTTGAACCAGTAGACTTGTAAAGATACAGGTTAAAGTTTTGTGTAGCTCATTGTTACAAACGTGAGTCCGCACACCTATATTTTTGCAAAAAAAGTCCAGCGTCAAAACGGCCGGCGCCAAAATGTCCTGCTCCGTAAAAATTACTTAATAATATCGGAATATATCCTTTGTTGGAAAACATGGTTTAATATCAACACCCTACGTACTAGCTTAAAAGTAGTGACAAATTTTATCAATTCTCTGATCGTGCAGCAAGGACAGTAGGTATAGGTACTCTTAGTACAATAGAAATTTAATTTAAAAAATGGGAGAAAAACCAAGTAGTATTGCTACCGTTTTTTGCCATAATTAAAGGTTTTTATTAAGTATTTACATACAGGGTGGAAAGTATAACTTGAATATATTCTGTGCACGTCAACCTTAGTTTTACTCTTTGGTTGGAACCGCCTCTTACTACCTATTGTTCCAAGGACATTGACATGTCACATCCCCTCCCAGGCCGACGGTCGCCGTCACGAAATGTATATGCTATACCCATTTCCCCTTTTTACAAAATAGTAGCGACGATATGTATTAACCTTGAAACACGCATTTTATTTTTTAAAGAAAAAAAGTATCTCTGTATTCCCTTCTACAATCTCAAAGATTTTGTCATATTGTCACGAATATGGCATTAAGCATTTACTAAATATTTTTCGCCCTGTATGATGGTTGATCGTACAGTTAGCATTTGCTGACTAATCATAAATGATATACGGTGATAGTTCGGTTTTGCTACGATCGGGGAGTCAAGTCCGGGCCATGACGGTGTATTTGTGATACTGGGTGGTCTGCCCAAAGAGCTGAGCCCCACGGCAACATCATAATGTAAGTAAATAAATAAATAAATAAATAAGATCTTTATTCAGAAGGTACAAAGTTGCAAAGGTATAAACAAAAACAAAATCAATATTATGCATCTTCTGAAATGGCGAAGTTCATCCATTTACTGACGTAAAGGTTGTTCTTACACTTAACCTGGCCGAGCACCTGCACTGATATACCCGAGCAATAGCCCAACAACATTATATAAATACTTAAAGTAAAGTCACGACCCTGCTCATAGTATATCAGTGCACACGGCCCTTGAACCAAAACTAAAAGATTATAATTAAAATTAAAAGTTAATATATCCCAGAAAAGAATAGTTATTGTTTTATCTAGCCTATAAATGTAATGTATTGACATGCTATAACATACTATAAACCTAACTATAACTAAATTAGATGATCTAGAGATCGCCAAGTAAAAAATTTTTCATTTTATTGTGAAAACTCAGTACAGGAAGTGGTTTAAATTTTGCCGGGATAGAGTTATAAATCGCAGGGACGTTGTAGGTAAAACTTCTCCGAAACATTGTGGTCTTGTGGCGTGGTGGTGTTATTGTACATTTATGTCTTAGATTTAGATTATGAACATCAGTCCTAAAAACAATCTTTCGGTACAAGTTAGACGGTATTTTGGTAAGCATTATTCTGTGATACAGGGCAGCACTATGTAGCTTACGCCTATCCCCCATGCATAACCATTTTAAGGACCTGAGCTTGTAGCTTACAGGATTTTTTCTACGTATGCCACAGATAAAACGGATACAAAAATTCTGAATTTTTTTAACACGCTGATAATTCAGCGCAGTCAAGCATGAACCATAGATGACATCACAGAAGTTAAAAGTTGACAGGACTAGGGAGTCACAGAGAAGACGCTTCACCCCAAAATCCAAAGCATGTCTGGATCCATATAACATTTTCAATTTAAAAATAGCCTTTTTTGTACATTCCGAGACATGTCTACTGAATCTTAGGTCCGCGTCCATCCATAGCCCCAAGTTCTTTAATTCGTCACAAAATTCCAGTTCCACGGCATTTACAGATATTGAAATATTAGTTTTTAGAAACTCTCGATCTCTACGCCTACAAAACAGCATTGCTTTACTCTTGCCAGGATTGAGTAATAGTGAATGGTTTCGAGATACATTGTATAGAGAGTCTAGGTTACGATCAATTATTAAACAAGCCATGTTAATTTCTGAAGGAAGAAAGGAATAAAATATTTGCGTATCATCCGCGTACATTTGCATAGAGCAGTCGGTAACAAACCTAAAAAAAAAGCCGTATAAACAGAGAAGAGCAGCGGCCCAAGAATTGACCCCTGAGGAACACCACATGTTAATGATTTCTTATCAGACAGCTGTCCCCGTAGGCACACTCGCTGCTCTCTATCTGCTGGACATTTCTTAAGGAATGACACTGCCGAAGTTGAGAGACCTATGTACTTTAAAATATTTTCAAGAACGTGATGGCTAATTGTATCAAAAGCCTTTGAAAAATCCAGAAGTACAAGAACTGTTGCCATTCCGGCATCCAAAGCCCTAAAAATATGATCCGTCACATTCAAAATTGCGGTGGTACAACTGTGCCCCCTACGAAAACCAGATTGTGTATCAGTGAGTATGTTATTCTCCTCCAAGTGTAATACCAGTTGTTTTTTTATAAGTTTCTCAATGGCCTTAGATAATACTGGCAAAATACTTATAGGACGCAAATCTTTTAGTTCTTTAATATCTTTATTTTTTGGGAGGGGTACAACGTGAGCTAATTTCCATTGAGATGGATAATTGGATGTAAAAATACAAAAATTTATAATATGAAAAATATACCTTAATAAAAATGGGCAGCAAACCAGAATAAATTTAATATTTAAGCCATCTGCACCAATGGCTCCAGTTTTTATAGTTAACAAGATGCGGCTTACCTCAACTTCATTTACAGCCTTAAAATTTAGATAACTATGCAACCCATCAATTACCCCATTGTAATATTGTGATATAACGTTATGATCTGTTTGAATATTGGGAATAGACTGCACAAAAAAATCATTTATCTTATTAGCATCCGATAAGTGAGCCGGTATATCGCCGAACTTTGACCTTGTCTGTATATTGTATATTTAATTTATTTAGGGACTCCCATACCGAATTTTTGTTTCGAGTAAGGTTATATCGTATATATGCTTTTTTTTCGCGTTCAATAGATTTATATACGAAATTACGCATCACCTTATATTCCTCAAAAACACGTGAATTTTTAGTTCTTTTAAATTTAGAAAATAATTTGTCACATTCTTTAATCATAATCTTAATTGTGCCTGTTATCCAAGGCTTATGTGATTTTCTTAATCTAACAATTTTTAGGGGCGCGTGAAGGTCAAGCAAAACATTCAAATTACGATTCAAAAATTCAACCTTGTCGTCAACAGTACTACAATCAAATATATTCCGCCAGGAAATAGACTTTAAATCGGAAGAAAACTGTTCATAATTTATATTCTTAATATCTCTGTATGTTGTAGTCTCGATCTTAGACATATTATGTTCGTCAAAATCAAAAACAGCATAAACCAACTCATGATCGGAAATATTTGGCACATGTATGCTACTACACTCCGAAATCTTGCAATCTTCAGGCACAATAATCAAATCCAAAAGGGAAGCGCTATGTGAGGTTATCCTGGTTGGAAAGTTCACTATCTGCTTAAGACCTACGCTGCTTAAAAGATTCAGAAAATTATTAGAATTAGCGGAGATATCTGCCAAATCAATATTGAAGTCGCCTAAGCAAAAGACCTTGTCATATCTTGGCAGATACTCCATTAAAATATTCTCAAAACTACCCAAAAACTCATTTAAGTTTAAATGTGGAGGTTTATATGTACAATGTACAGCTTAAGGCAAAGCTAAGATTTTTAAGTTTTATAGACACCCAGATATTCTCAAGAGTTTCACTATTCTCCAATTGTACATATTTTAGGGTACCTACTTTTAATGTACATTGTAACACCACCACCGCGCATGCCACTAGATCTATCCCTTCTTAACAAAGAATATGCCTTCAAACATATATTAGTTGAGGAAATATCATTATTTAGCCACGTTTCACTTATTGTAATGATGTCAAAACTGTTTACATTAATTAAATTTAAAAACTCTATATAATGTGCTGTAAGCGATCTTATATTAAGGTGACAAATTTTTAGTTTCATTTTTGCTAGAAATATAAATAAATAAAATAATAGGTTATTATTTTATAGTATAACAATGTTCTACGTATGGATTCAACACAAATTTTTTGTTCTTGAACGACGACGACGAAGTATACAGTTTAATTGAAAGTTAGGGCACATACCAACTACACGATGCAAATTACTTTTTAATGCTTGATCTTAAAGTTAAGTTCACGGATGGCACCTTAGGTTTTTTATTACTTCCTTTATTCTCCACGACTGATTTATTTAGGTCTACCTCCTCACGTTTACGTTTGTCCTTATCACTATCTTTTTCACGCTGGGTATCTGTGGTAGTGCTACTGAATTTCCTACCACTTCCAGCAACAGTAATGTTTCCGCTTTCATTTTCATTTGTAAGGCACTCGGCAAACATTAATTTTTCCTCCATCCCCCCCACCGATGGCGTAGACGGTGCACTAGGAGACAAGGGAGACAAGAAAACTTCATCTGATTCCTCGATCTGGGCATGACACTCATTATTCATTTTCCGCACTTGATCAACAGTAAACACATCTCCGCCAACCATCAGTTTATTTCCAGCTGTTATTCGCGCCGAGAGATTTTTGGATCGTGCGAGTTTTAATTGTTCCTCCAAAACCTTTCTGTCTCTGCGATCTTCATAGCACAGATCTTGAGCTATGAAAATTCTCTGGCCTTTTAATTTTTTGCAGTTCTTCAGAACCAGATCTTTTTTTATGCATCTTACAAATTCAACTTTGATCGGTGCTGGTTTCCGCTCCTGATTCACTTTTAAGGTATAAAGGTTGTTAATGTCTCGCTCCTCAACGTCAACCCCCAAACAATCTTTAAAAAAGTTAACAATAGACTGCAACAATTGTTCCTTATCAGTGGCAAACTGAAGACCAAAAATCAACAGATTATTTCGACGAATCCGCCTTTCGAACTGGATGTGCTTACTTTCGATCCCTGAACATCTAGTCTCCAAATGCTGCACCCTTTGGCCTTGATCCTTCAACAAGTCCAAAATCTTCTTGTTTCCCTCCTCAATATGCTTTTTGGTAGCTTCACTAATAGTCTTTCGAGTTTCTTTTGCTGTACTACGAATAGTTTGTAAGAGCTGACTATACAAAATATCCTGACTAGCCATAACCTTACCGCATACCAAAAATAAAAAAAACTTGTGCAGACGATTCCCGACCAATTTATAAATTTTTTGTCGATAATTCGTACAAAACGATTAAAGTCTTATAAATTAAGATTAAGATTTTTAGGTATACCTAATAAGCGATCACATTCTATTCATATGTTCATAGTCTATAACATTACCTCAGTTTTTGTTTTTGTCCCATTAAAATACACTGGTTACAACTGCACAAAAACATTAAAGTACACAGAGCACCAAAAATACGTCTGACCTTTACAACTATTTCAATACAATAATGTAAGTATTACTTATTTTCTTTCACTGTAAGCAAGGTCCTCTAGCAATTTATTTAACTTCTTCAATTCTTTGTTTTTGTCTTTTTGTATTTAGCTTGTTCAACTTGTAATAAATATGTATTTCTTTTGTACTAGTGCCTATTATTTAAATTCATCTGTTCTACCCCTCAAATAACGCAATGCAATTTATAAATTCCTATAAGTAACAAACGGTAAGCCGTGACATGGCGGAGGCGCCGTTTTGTTTCTCGGTACGTTTAATCTCCCTATTAGACGTCGTTACCGTCATGTTTTACTGTTTTTCTCTTTTTTTTTCCTTCTCGCACAGCCCTAATTTTATCAATTCTTATGACTTGACTCCAAGCTAGAGGATCTTGTAACTTGCTTACACATTACTTGTTTTTAATTTTTTTACCGACCAATTCTTTCATTGCTTTTAAATTTATTATCTCTAAAAGGCATAAAGAAGTAATATTTCAGCGGATGGCTCATTTTAACCTCGGGAATAATTATTTGATTGATATTATTCGATGTTTGAACCTTAAGGCCATAACTTTTTGTTAACGACATCATGACAAGTGAAAACGTAGTTTCCCCATTTATTTTTAATTCAACTTATTAAACCAGAGCCTCTCGATCCAAAATTTTGAAATTGCGTCTATTTTGAATTCCACTAGTACCGGGACACCCTGTATTTATATCAAAATAGTTCATGCATTGGCATAAGCTTAAACAATTTTGATAAGGTAAGGGCTGTGTACACTTTTCTAAATTAAGAGGGAACAACAGTCGTTTTGTGTATTAAATGTATAATCTTCAAAAATGAATTTATAAAGAGCAGAGCGCTTTCGGCCTTAGCCCATCATTAGTGCTTCTTAGTCAGGAAACAGGAAACTTTATTGACAAATTAACTTTTTTTATTAAGTGGGTCATCAACACCGCAATGTAAAAACTGATAACATAAAACAACATTTATTATAAAAATAACCATCAAATTTCGACTCGAAAACCACGTTCTCACGTGGAGCGAAAAATGAAAAAGAAAAAGAGAAATGATGGTTACTTATTGAAATTTAGAAAGTGGTTTGTCCCAGTTGTTCGTCATTTACAAATTTACGTGTTAATTGTTTTATGTAATCAGTTTTCACATTGTGATGTTGATGGGCCACTTAATGAAAAAAGTTAATTTGTCAATGAAGTTTCCTGTTTCCTGACAAAGGAGCACTGAAGATGGCCTAAGGCGGAAAGTGATCTGCTCTTTATAAATTAATTTTTGAAGATTATACACTTAATACACAAAACGACTGTTCCCTCTTAAATAATTTTGAACTAAAGACAGATAATTTGGCCATCCTTTTTTCTTTTTAAATTAGATGATATAATAAATTTGCAAACCGAAAAAAGGATCGATTCCTCGTGTATTTCCTGAATTTAATAGTTTTACCTGCGTTTGGAATAATTTGTATTAATTTAACGGCCAATTTTGTGTTATACTATGAAATGCATTTAATCGAATTTCTCTATGTGGCATCGTGGTTAGTTTTTGAATAAACACTGTGTTTATATTTAAGAGATTTAGATTTTTAGATTTATTTATTTAGTAAAATATTCTAAAATTTATTAATTATTTAGGTACAGATTAGAAATCTAAATACAAAAACAGCGATTCGTGAGATATTTCCCTTTTTAAATATGGTGTATGTATAATAATATGTTTCACAATAATTATGTTTATGTTTATGGATATAAGCATTTTTTTTAGTGAAATTCTACCACTTATAACGTTAAATGTTTCTTATTACATCGTTGCTTTTTCAAAAATAAACATTAATATATTTGAAAAATATAATTTTCCTTCTCAAAAACTAAAAGTTTTTTTGTTCAAAATAGTACAAATCACTACGCTACTTCTGTATTCAAGAGAAGAAGAGGGCGAACCGGAAAAGTATTCGGTAATGGTTTTGTTTTAGTTGGTACTTACTTAAATAGTTACCACGGTGTGTATAAATCTTGTTTTTTTCAGACTCAGATATTCGGATAAAATTGATACAGTACAGGGACATTATGCAATACCCATCCTAGAGCTCATTGCAAGCCACTTTTCATCTCCAATAATATACTAACCCTTGAATGCTTACTTATGTTAGAAACTGCACACCTTATCCATTAAAACTCATTTTTCTAATCACCAGCAGATTAATTTTACAAGATAGACGGACAATATACCTCTACCAATTCCTCGCCTGAGCCTCATTTATAACACTGGGGAACAAATTTCAACTTTTTTTTTGTTTCCTGAACAAAACCTATTTTTTTTTTATTGAACTACATTCAAGCAAATAAAAAATACCTATTAAAGATTTTAGTTAGCTCGCAAAAAAAATCTGAATTATTTGTTACAAGATCTTAATTTATAGGTATACACAATGAACATTTTAATTTATAGGCATTTACAATGAACATACAGACAATATATTGGTGGTTCAACAATAGCAATTAAATAACACTTTTTAATCATCTAAAGTTTAGACACTCATTTTACGCTTCTTAGCCTGTCTTTTGAAAGCAGCCTCGGGGGCATCTCCCGTAATAGTCCAACAGTAGTCGGCTAACATCTCACAGTTCCATTTTCCCTGATACCTTCTTTCCATGTTTGAAATATCCTGGTGGAACCTCTCACCGTGCTCGTCACTTACCGGAAGGTTTTCTATATCCATTTTAAAGGCATTCCAAGCGTCCTATTCCTTGCCTTCAAGTATGGAATCGAATTGCGCATCTCCGAAAAGTTTCCTAATCTGGGGACCCACAAATATTCCCTCTTTAATTTTAGTGGCACTGATTCTAGGGAACTTTTCTTTTAAATAACCAAAAGCACGGCACCTTTATGTAGTGATCCGATCGTGCTCGACTGTCCCATTCGCAATCGAGAGGCCAATAGTTCGGATTTTTTCTTAGGCAATTTCAAATCCCTTATAAGGTCACTTAATTCACTTTGACTTATTTTGTGAGGCTTTTTACTGAGAAGTTAACAGACAAAATCGGAGTCTTGCGAGGTTGATGGGCCGGCGACATTTTCCAGTAGGTACACTACCGTTTGAATCCATTGGATCATCATCAGAATCAAGGATATATTCCTGAGTTGGATTAGGTACAGGCAACTCGTCACTATGAGGCATAGGGCGTATGGCGGATTGTAAATTTGGATACTGTATCGCAGACCTTTTTTTCTCCGATAGGCCTTTTTCGATGGGAGGTGTCAAACAAAAGTAACAGTCAGTAACGTGGTCTTTCGGTTCTCGCCAGATCATAGGAACAGCAAGGGGCATCTTACGCTTTTTTCCACTTAGCCAGCCGCGAATGTTGGACGCACATTTGTAGCAGCAGATATGGAAACCCCAATTTTTATCCTGGTCTCCAATTTTACGGCCAAAATACAAGTGGTAAGCCTTTTGTATTAAAGGGCTAAGTGTACGTTTTTGTTTCACAAAAGTCACTTCACCACATACAGGGTGTTACAAATTCG
This sequence comes from Polydrusus tereticollis, assembly GCA_963920685.1. Classification (NCBI taxonomy): domain Eukaryota; kingdom Metazoa; phylum Arthropoda; class Insecta; order Coleoptera; family Curculionidae; genus Polydrusus; species Polydrusus tereticollis. The sequence goes on along the minus strand of OY987332.1, from coordinate 110,262,216 downwards.
AGGCTAAGTATAGGGATCTCCGAAACTATAAGAGATACAAAGTCGGTTAAATGGGGGCAAAGTTCCAGAATAAGGAGCTCAAGAAAATACCGCAATAAAAATTTGAAATTTTCGACTACCTTCGGAGATATCCGAAAATAAACGAAAATTAGCAAATTCGTTTTTATTTTTTCCTGATTACATTTGTTGAAATAATTTCAAACAAATGTCACATTTCCATTGCCACTTTTTCTCTTCTACAAGATGACATAATTAGTTTTTAATTCCGACGTTTTGTTGGCGAGCCACCATCATCAACTTCATTTTTTCAAATACGGACCTGGAATTTAAATTGCATATTTTTGATCCTTATACCTCTAAAACCTAATATTTGATGTCTTCCAAATGTTATGCAGACGTTTCGTTTCCCAAAAACGCATCAGAAGGGTTTTTGGATTTTTAAAAAAAACTATCCTGATGAAAATAACAGTATTTATATGAAATTGAGCAGATGCGGTGTATAAGAGAAAATTAAAATATTTTTGTCTTTAAAATACTTATTTAATAATAATAAATGTATTAAATTATGGGTAAAGGAAACAGAACAAAAACAAATTCATATTCGATAAACTTACTTAAATAACCTACACGCCACATTAAAATAGGATTAAGGCACTGATACTATCATAAAAAAATTAAGAAAAGGTAAGAATATTCTTTAAACTTATCTCAAATGTTCGAACAGATTGCCGTTTACGTTTAAACACTTTAATGCTTTGGTATTTACTTTTCTTACTGCCCTTAAAATTGATCTTTTGCGTAAAGATCGGCATGAAGTTAAAATTTTTTGACGTAACTTTGCCAAGTTTTCAACAGGGCCATTTTTATATACTTTATTTTTTATTGCACCCCATAGAAAAAAATCTAGCGGTGTCAGATCGGGCGATCTCGCTGGTCACTCCACCACACCTCTCTTTCCTATCCACTTTTCTGGGAAATTTCGATGTAAAAATGCACGCACATCTCGACCATTATGGGGAGGTGCTCCGTCATGTTGAAACCAGAGATGTGGAAGGGTTGCCAACGGGACATCCATTAAAAAATCTTCAAATTGGTTGTTTAAAAAATTAAGATACATATCTGCATTTAAATTATGGTCATATAAAAATGGACCCAAGATTTTGTCCCCACACAATCCTGCCCAAACATTAATGGAAAACCTGATTGGAGGACGAAGTTCTCTATTTTCTCTGGGGTTCTCTAGAGCCCAAACATGTTCGTTATTTCTATTAAATAAACCACAGTTTGTGAACTTTACTCATCCGTCCAGATAATGCGATTTAAAAAATTTGGATTTATTGTAGCTTGATCTCTTATCCATAGGCAAAAAGTAACTCTTCTCTCGGCATCTCCAGGATGTCATGTTTGAGAAATATGAATTTTGAAGGGCTTGAAGTTATTTGATTTTAATATTTGCCAACATTTAACATGATGTAAAGTGTGCAAGTTTGCTTCCGACTTAATTTGTCTAGTGGATACAGAAGGGTTTTGGTTTACCTATAGGTACAATAGACAGTATTTATTAAAAAGCATATTATTATAATTTATAAAAAATACTAACTTGGTTTAGAACTGTATCAATTTCCCCATTTGTGAATTTATGGTTATATTTTTTTCGTGGTTGTATGAATGACCCATATTCCTTCATATTAAACTCCAGCCTTTTAAAGTATGTGTAGTATGGTTGAGGTTTTTCCGGATATTGCTCAAAATACATCTGAGTGGATCTATAACAATTTCTTTGACATAAAAAGTAAATGCGAAGCATATCACTTTTTTATTGGTTGGAGAATGGCATTTTGTGGCATTAAAATAAAAAATCCACAAACCTTATCACCGCAGTGACGCAAATGTCATTAGTTTTTTATTTTTCATGGCACTCTTGTTTGTTTTACACAGACTTGCTGTTTCAAATGTTGGAATTTAATAATGATAAAAGATAAATATGGTTCAACGCCAAAATTATTCAGTCAGTGTATGAATACACCTCAGCAATATTTGCAATTTCATTAATTCCTTTATTTAAGTAAGTTTGTCTAATTTGTATTTGTTTTTGTTCTGATTTTTATCAGGATAGTATTATTATTAGTATTATATTTAAAAATCCAAAACCCCTGCTGATGCGTTTTTGGGAAACAAAACGTGTGCATAACATTTAGAAGACATCAAATATTAGGTTTTAGAGGTATAAGGATCAAAAATATGCAATTTAAATTCCAGGTCCGTATTTGAAAAAATAAAGTTGATGATGGTGGCTCGCCAACGAAACGTCGGAATTAAAAACTAATTATGTCATCTTGTAGAAGAGAAAAAGTGGCAATGGAATTGCGACATTTGTTTGAAATTATTTCAACAAATGTAATCAGGAAAAAATAAAAACGAATTTGCTAATTTTCGGATATCTCCGAAGGTAGTCGGAAATTTTAAATTTTTATTGCGACATTTTCTTGAGCTCCTTATTCTGGAACTTTGCCCCCATTTAACCGACTTTGTATCTCTTATAGTTTCGGAGATCCCTGTACTTAGCCTCCAATTTGTAACACCCTGTATATAACAAAAATGATCCGGCTTATTTAAACAAACTCGCGACATGTTGCTCAAAACTTTCTAGTTTCTCAAATACGAACAGCTCTCAATCAACTGATGGTTGAAATACAACTAACTAACAATTTAAGATTTATGTTATATGTATTTAAACCCCTTATAAAGTACACCTGCTATAATAAATCCAGGTACTTCTCATTTAATAGTCGACTTTTCCCATACATTACGGGCAGGTAGGTAATTATCATAATTAGCATGGATCTATAAAACCGGAGCCAACTGAGACTTTTGCAAGACAGATTGTTAGTTAGTATATTAAAATAAGTAAGATTTTGCTATTTTGGTCTGGGAAACATTTTTGCTGTTCCCCAGTGTAATGGAATAAAGATATATAACTACCTGACCTTGGAGACAAGAAATAGAAAAACTGTTTCGTAACAAATTAAAGGCCAAGCTATTGTCAAGAGCATTTTATAATATAGACGACTTTTTTACACAAAATGATAATATGTAATCTTACTTTTTGAAATTTTTAATAATGGTTTTATTTAGATTATCGCTTGTTATTCTAAATTGCAGTTTATATCAACTGTTATATGTATGTTTTGTTGGTACTTTTATTACCATTTTAACTTAATTTTTTTTATGTGGGTGAAGTGTAAAAACTTAAACATCAATAATATTTAAAATTAACTGCACTTCCGTTATGAAGTTAAAAGAGGTGATTAACTTTTGATTGTACCTTAGCTATGTATCCATTGTCGATGCCGAACTCCTAATTTTTTAAGTCATGTGTTGTAACTCAATTGTATAAGTTATCATGCTTTGTCAATAAGATTTATCTCTTATGATACCTCTTGAACAATAAGGCACTTTGATTCATAAAGTGTCACACGATTCGCGGTTTCCCTGTTGAATATAATAACAAACAAATTACCCATTCCTCAATGATTTTTCGCAAGGAAGCCAAATTTGATGTTAAAAAATATATAGGTTCACAAGTTTGACAGATACGACGCAGTATTGGATTTTTTTAAATGAAAACCCTCATCCATAACCTCGCAAGTGGATTGCATTTCGCGATTCGATTTCACAAAAAAAAAGTTGCCAATATTTATTTTCATTTATTTTGGAGATAAGAGGTTTCAACGTTGTTGATTTGGTTCTGTAATTATTACCACTTTGAAAATATATTTTTTGAGTTGTGAAACCCAATTGTTTTTACAGTTACATAATTTATTCCCGTGTCCAACCTATTTACGCTATTATCAAATACAACAGATGTTAAATAGTGACAAATACGACGCCATTTAAAATTTTTTTAAATGTCATTTTACGATCATATTTCAAAAACATACAGTTGTTGATAATTATTTTTAACCATACCTATTTTTCATTCGTGTGGTTATGAATGAGGGTTGCCATTTAAAAAATCCAATATATCGTCGTATCTTTCAAATTTGTGAACCTATATATTTTTTGACATCAAATTTGGCTTCCTTGCGGAAAATTATAAAGAAATGTGTAATTTGTTTTTTAATATAGTCGGCATGAAAATCTGTAATCGGGTGAGACACTTAAAAAAATGTCCCTGTACCTAAAAAAAGACGTACTATTATGGTGATTCAATATGATCTTGGCTATTTTGTAGTTTGATATTGTTTATAATCTTATTCTGATGTTTCACTATTTTTTGTAAATTTGTTGCATTTACTACTTATAATCACCATCTTCTACTGTAAAAAACTATCCCTGCTGATCATCTAGATGACAATGGTTTATTCTTAAAGTAGGTAAATAGTTTGCATGTACAAAATTTGTACTATTACTGCTATTATCAATGAATAGGTACGTCTTGTCTTGAAATATTTATATTGTTTTATTTAAAAAATTACAGAACATGGAAAACGGGATGGGACGCATGCATCAAAACTTTTGTTACGTGATTAAAAGATAAAAATACCTGATAAAGGTAACATATTTGGTTGTAGCTGATGGTAGCAGATCAAGTTATAAAATAAATAATAGTATGTAGATACATATTATTATAACCAAGAACGGACAAAAACATGACTATAACAAAATCATCATTTATTCCTATTTATTTTAGGCAACTTGCACAATGCGGCAACATCCAATTTCTTCCTAAATTCCCCGAGTCCCACCCAAGCGGCAGAGCGTTGGTAAGGTTGTCTGACGAGATGGCTCGTTTCTTATGAATGGGAAATAATTTAATTTTCGAGGTTTCTGCCCTAGCGCATTCACCCTAATTGCCTATTTAGAGCGGTAAAATTACCCGTAAGGTGATACGTCTTTGTAGGTTGGTCTATGACAATACCCTGCGTGGTATGCATGGTGTCAAATTACTTAATAGCTTCTTAGCCGCCCTATAAATACGACACATATATTGTAAATTTCTTCCACGGAAATATTCAATTATTGGTAACAAAACTTAAAATAATTAATAAAATTTCCTCGTGCCGGTTCAATTCTTATTTCTCTAATTGAACTTTTTCTCAATAATAATAATCCTGCCTCAGTATCGATTGTTTCACGTCGCCTGAGAATAAATATAGCTGTAGATAGGCAACTTCTAATACAACTCGACAAAATCATGCTTTGCGCGCTGCAAGATTTCAGGCGTATTATGAAATTGGTGTCTGAATGTTTGAGATTGTAAAGTAGGGTGAAGCGAAAAAAACGAATTTTTGAATTCGGTAATGGGGTATTTACCAAAAGTTGGGGTGGTACCTCATTAATAACTGTGTAAAATCCTAAAATTATATCTCAAGTCTGCGCAGAGCGCACAAAATTTAAATTATCGACTTCTTTTTATTTTATCCTAGAATCGTTCCACAAACGATTAAATGATACTAATAGGGCCATTAAAAAACCAAAAAAAAAAATGTTGATAAATAATTATATCTTCAGTCTGCGCAATCGACTTAATATTTTAATATATTGCAAAAAATCAACAAATTCTTTGTTTTCGTTTTTTTGTGATATACGATCATAGCGTTACCCAAAACACGCTTCAATCACATACATTTTTTTTTTTAATATGCAACTATTCGCTTTCATCGTTTCATAAAACTAGGTACCCAGTGTACTGGAATAATAAGTTTAAAAGTTCAGTGAATGTTGTGTTCTAATTTCAGTATTACTTAATTATTACAATATCCGGTGCAGCTTACTTGACGGAAAATACTTAAGTTTAACAATTAAGTTCATTTTACTTATTTATTGATGACAAAGGCTTTTGTTGCAATATTAACTTGTAGGTACATACAATATGTGAATATAGAAAATACAGATTGAATAGAACCATCGAGCACAAATAACTCCATCTCGTTTGACCTTATCACCGACTTGTTTGGATGCAGCTGTTACCACCTTTACACTCCTTTCGACAACTTAAGTGTGTGATGAAAGAAACACTTCGGAGAAAATATCCGAGTCGTCTGGGTCTACTAATCTTTTTAAGTCGTCATCTGTTAGGTGTGTCGTGAGTGGAGGCTCAGTCACCGTGATATTTTGCCATAGTATTAATTCAACGTATAAAAATGTATTGGTGGAATTTCAAATGGCCTCAAAGCTTTATTTGTATTTCTCTTTGCTCTGGCTGCGACAATGCGTCTAAAACCTAGTCGACAGATGTGTTTTCGCGGATCAGCTATCATTGCAAGCAACATATTTTCTGGATGTGCGAAGTATCCGTTATGCTGTAAACAGTTATATAAAACTATTTTCTTCATTAAAATAAGACGAAGGGGATACTATTCTTCAAAGATTAGACGTACCTAGTGATGTAGATTGGGTAAATACCCAGTGGGTAGGTAAATAAAATATGGGTATTTACCCAAATTATATTGACCTACCCAAAACAGGGTATTCTGCAATAAATACGATATATGCTTTACTTCTATCAAAAACTTTTCTCTTACTAACAACACCTCACGAGAGGGACTAAAAACGGTATAAACGCGCTCAATCGCTAAAATGGTACATAAATAGGCAATAACGCATACATTTCAGAACAAGGTATTAAAAAAATTTCTGAGCGAAAAGAATTTGCACTTGGAAAAATAAATTTTGTTGCTTGTTTATTAGACCCATCAAATCAAGGGTGTTATTTAAGTCCAGATGAAATAATGGACGCTATTGAATTTATATGTAACACAGCAATTACTATGAAGTTGTCAATAGGTCAAGTAAAAGCTGAACTGTCAGACTATAGAGATAAGAAGGAATATGGAAAAGGAAGTTTATATGGGAGGGAATTACAAACGAAAGTCCTCTTACGTGGTGGAGGGGATTACGTGGAACAAATGTAATCGCTGATATTGCAATTCGTATTTTAAGTGGTCCTGTAACATCCGCAGCAACTGAAACAACTTTCAGTACTTTCAGTTGGATTCATTTAACTAAAAGACATAGATTAACTACTGAAAGAGCAGCAAAAATTGCGTACTTATCACAAAACTGGAAATTAAAAAATAGAACTAACAAAGGTCCTGCCACAAATTGCTCTGGACAGCAAAGTGAAAAAATGAACAATGAACAAATTTCATTTTCAACTCCATCTGCATCCACTACTACTAGGAGTACTCCGAGTACTAGTACTACTTATAAAAATACTAATCCACCAAAGAATATCAAACGTTTTTCAGATAATACGTTCGGGTTAGATGATAACGAAACATCAGACAGTGAAATGGATGAGGACGATATTCCGTACGCTGACTCCACTGACACTGACTCAGAATCTAATTCGACGGACGAACTATAACGAAATTATGTTTACTTTTTAAGTTAAATAAATAAACTATGTTACTGTACAATACTGGCATTTAAAAATTTATTTTCCCTCGCATACCTGTGAATCTGATATCTGATGTTTATTTACGTATTTCAAAAAACAGAAACATGAATATCTAAGGACTATGAAACGTTGAATATGATGTAAGGTTTATAAAAAATTGTCCTTTGGTGAATTAAACTAACAACTTCTTTATTTGAATATAATATGATTAATATTCGTTGAATTAAATTAAAATACCCATATAAATACCCAATTCGGGTAAATACCCGGGTATTTACCCCAAGAAATAAATACCTGGGTATTTTACATCACTAGACGTACCATCTTTAATTGTTGGTCTACACTTTATACAAACCATCCTGGAGCATATACTCTCATTGTAAATTTGGCTAACTCCTGTAAGTTGTCAGACTTCTTCCCGCAAGTTCAGTGGGACATACAAAGCTAGAAACAGTATTGAAAATGCCTAGGAGATATTGCTGGTCCGTACTTAAATCCATTATTGAGTCCGGAAATATACCATCAAGTTCACATTCAATATGTTGAAAATTAACAAGATCAAGTTTGTGGCAGTCGGCTAAACTTTTCCCTAGTGGTCACACGAATCCATGTGGACCAGATGTCTTTCTATCAGTAGGCTCATTGCAATGCAGCTGGCATACCACCCACTGCAGTGGTAGCCTGAGTTTTTCTTTAAGTTTTCGGATTCCTAAATTGCCTTCATCAATTTGTCTTTTAAGTGTCTCATTACTTTAATATGTAGACCTTTTCAGCTGAAAATCTCAATTTTTTATACGGTTTCATAATTTTCCGTGGCCGAGCTATCGACGCTATAGTCAAACACTCAGACGAACAAATAGAAATCGTCTGAGGTCAAACACGACTGATGTCAAAAACGATAGATACATTGGAGTTTTCAGCTTAAAAGGTCTATTGATTAAAGGGGTGAGACACTTAAAAGACAAAATGGATGAAAGCAATTTAGGAACCGCCGTATTTCCAAAACGGTTGAAAATAAATATCAACAGCAATCGAAATGCAATTCACTCGTGTGGTTATTGATGAGGGTTGCCATTTAAAAAAATTAGCATAATCATTGAAAAACGTGTAATTTGTTTATTATATTTAGCAGGAAAATCGCCAATCGGGTGAGACACTTAAAAAATGTTCCTTTTAAATAATAATAAAAAATGAGTACCTTAGTTTATCATTGATCTCCTTAGTTAAACAAAAAAGGCGTTGTACCTTAGAAATAGCCCTTTATTAAAATTTAATTCGATCGGACACGTGTCTTAAATAGCCTTTGTAGAATCCTGCCGTGGGGAAACCATGTTAGTCGTTCTATAAAATTGCACGTTGTAGAGCCTGAACTGTTTCAGATTTTGTGACTGTTAATTTTTAAAGAGCTTGTTAACCGAGAGATAATTGCGGTAGGAAGTGCTGCTCTGCTAAGCAATTCATACGCTGAAAAACTTGTCGGTTTCACGGAATTCAAGAAAAATAAAAATACACCCATTATTCCTGACCTTTCACCGGCCATTGTAAATGACCTATGACCTTGATTGAACCATAATCGGATAAATAATTTCATAACAAACCAATTTGATTCTTATAACTTTCTTGTATGAACAAATGCAAACAATAAGTTTAAAGAATAAACACAAACTTACCCTTAAATGGTAAGGGGGTTGTATCTTCCGCAATCCACTCGAATACGAAAACTCGGAGTTACACTCGAGATATGCCCCAAACACCTCCTTACAATTTCAGCGGCTAAGTATTTTTTTTAAGTATAATTTTAATAGATTTCTGTGTCTTTATTTATTGTATTACGAAATAAGCGTAAGCGAAATAAAATATAAAAAAATTTGATTTAGACCCAGATAGAACTTACCCATTTGAAGCTGTATATGGAATCTGATGTAGATTATTATCGGTGATAAGTTCTCCATTTTTTTCGGATATATTCAGCCTTTTTATCACAACAATTAATTTAGGTCCCTGTTTAATAAAATTTTTATCAGAAGAACCTTCAAGAACATCAAGCGGAACGTTTTCAATCTCAAAGTCAGCAATTATTGAATTATCAGTATTTTCAACATTGATTAACCCAGCATTTAAAAGGTTTTTATGTTTTTCCTCTATTTGCAACGTGGAAGAAAGGTTTTGATAATTGCAACCTTCTAAATGTTCTTCTACAGCAGATAATCCTGACAAATCCTTTGCTACGTCAGTGTTGGTGGTATTCGTTTCTTGAAGTAAATTATTTGACTTTATATTGGAGGGATGCAATTCTTGCTTATAGTCGGTTATAGCTGAATTCAATGTTCTGGGCCGAGTGTTAGTTTCTCTAGAAAAAATTGGTGTTAATTAAAAATATTACGATTTAATTAAATATTAATTACAATTTCAGGTGGCATAAAATGGTGACTCCAACGACCTAATACTGATGAACACAGCCACTTATTTGCCTACATCGAATGGGCAAGCGGGGGTGAGGGGTATATACTGCGGTTTCTAACTAGAAGCCGGACCTAAAATCTCATCACGCGATAAAACGCAAAAGGTTGAAAGGAATAGATTGTTCAAAGAGTGAGACAAGCAATATTACTCATTCAACTTTCTTTCTTGATTTGTGTTTTTGTACATTTGCATGTTAATAGATTTTTGTGATTTTGATTTGATTAGTAAGTTGCTTTTTATAATTATTACACTATATGTCAATTTAACCTAAATTTTTAAAGGAACTAAGATCCATGTTTTTGACGTTGCTTTTGC